>JAOPUL010004744.1:79338420-79349365 GCA_027564515.1 Octopus rubescens
GGAAAAATGCTTAGCAGCATTTCTTCTGACTTTACGTTCTGAGCTCAAATGCCGCCGGGGTCGACTTTGCCTTTCATTCTTCCCGGGTCGATAAAGTGAGTACCAGTTATGAACTGGGGTCGATGTAATCGACTACTCCCCTCCCCCCAAATTTCAGGCCTTCGTGCCCAGTATAGAAAGGATTAACATGCTGAACAAAATCCCTTGTATCCTTTCTTTCAGCTTTACATTCTGAGTTCAAATGTACCAGTCAAATACTGTGGTTGATGTAATCGACTAACCCCTCCACACAAATTTCAGGCTCTGTGGCTGTAGTTGAAGGGATTGTTATTATAATTAAGATGGTGAGCTGGCAGAATTGTTAGCATACCAGACAAAATGCTTAGTGGCATTTTGTTCATCTTTACCCTCTGAGTTCAAATTTAGCTGAGGTTGAGTTTTCCTTTCATTCTTTCAAGGTTGATGAAATAAATACCAGTCAAGTACTGGAGTTGATGCAATCGACTTACTCCACTCCCCTGAAATTGCTGGCCTTGTGCCAAAATTTGAAACCATTATTAGTATTATTGGCTTCGCAAGTGGAATCCATACTGGCAACCACTGTTGAGTTTTTTCTAGATTTGCATTTCTTTTGCTATATTTGGACACTGAAATTGTAACCATTTTTTTACGGATGTTTCTGGGTTTCCATTAAAAAAGTTTCACTCCATTTTATTTACAGAATGCATACCTGAGGGATATTTCTTCATGCAATGAAGCCCTATGCATTGCATTTACAGAAACACATCTCTCTGCAGACAAAAATGACGTGGAGGTACACATACCAAAGTATGCTCTGCTCTGTACTGACAGAAGAGAAAGAAGTCACAGTTGAGTCACCATGTACATCCATGAAGATGTCACACCATTAACCCTGTTGTCACATTCAAATTCTGTCTGTGACACACTCATAATGCATTTAAAGCAGCTTCATGTAGTAATATGCACATTATATTCTCCATGAAATGCCTCAAAAGATTTGAGGATAGCCTCATACGTATAGAAGAGGTATTGACTAGCCTGGACCAACATATCAATATACTTCTCTTTGTGATGTCACTGCATGAACAAAGGCAAGTAGAATCATTACTTGAACTTTCTAATATACTGTTTGTGGAACAAGTGATACTCCAGCCAACCAGGGGTAGCAACATCTTGGATTTCTGCTTCACAAATAATGTGAACTTTATCCATAACACGAAGGTGATGCATACAGCTTTCTTGGACCACAACATTGTAGAACTAACAATGTATGGTCCTAGGGGAACTGATGGCATCTACCCTATAAGAAGGACTCAAGCCAAATCCAACTTGAGTTTTCATAAAGTAAACTGGAAATCAATCTATAAAGAGATCCACAAACAGGATTGACTCAATAGTCTGTCTAGGCAAGATAATGACTTAAAACTTAGTTTATGTTGACAGTGCAAGCTATACACACTAAATATGTCCCAGAAAAATGACCAACATACCCAAAAATAAAATTCTCAGAGACAAGAAAATCCTTATGAGATGCAGAACAAAGGTCTCAAACTAGTTAAGTAGGCAACTGAAGGATAGTGAAAAGTCTAACATGATACAGACATTCCTGGGAATTGAAAGTAGAATCAAACTCTCCCATTGAAAAGGAAAGAGCAGAGTTTGAGAGGTGGGGTGAGTGGGAGGGAGGAGAGAACAGAACTGTGGAAAGTATAAAAACAAACCCTAAAGCTTTCTGCAAATTTGCAAAGGAAACAACCACAGCAAAGTACAAAATAAGACCATTGTTCCAAGGGAATGGCTCTCTGACTGCAGACCCCAAAAGGGTAAGTGAAGTGCTCAGTGAACAATTCAAAGGGGTTTTCATCTCTCCATTGGAACATGTGCAAATAAATAACCCGGCTGAGTTCTTTGACAGTATAGCTCTGCAGAAGAGGTGGCAACCATTAATTACATCAACGTTGAGGAGGTGGATGTAACATTGGTCATAGATGAAATGAGCTTAAACTCAACAGCTGATACTGATGGTTTTCCAGCTATTCTCTTAATGTCATATAAGCAGGCTTTAGCAAAACCACTTCAGATACTTTTCCAGAGTTTCCTTGCTAATGGTAAATCTCCTACAAAGTTAAAAGAAAGCATTATATACCCTGTCCATAATAGCAGGAGTAGAGCAGAGACTAAAAATTACAGGTCCATCTCTCTGTCTTCACAGATCAGCAAAACCATGGAATGAATCATCAGAAGGAAACTGATAATGTTCCGAGAAGAAAACAACTTACTGAACGATACTCAGCATGGTTTCTGTCCAGGAAGAAGCTGCTTCACGCAGCTCTTATGGCACTATGACTGGGTTTTGAAGCAGCTGCCCCATTAATCCACATGTCGATGTGGTATATCTTGACTTTGCAAAGGCTTTTGACAAGGTGGGTCATGGCATGATATGTCACATGCTGCGAGACCATGGCATAGCTGGTAAACTAGGAGAGTGGCTACATGACTTCTTAAAAGATAGAAGTCAGGCAGTTGCAGACAGTGATGCCCTCCCTCTAGAGAAACACAAATTCTGAGTGGATACTGCTAAGGCACTGTCCTGGGGCCATTACTGTTGATAGTAGCTCTCTTAGACATGCCCATAGTTACTCTGACAGCCATTGTCACTAGCTACGCCGATGATACAAAATAATCACAGGCAATAAAGAACCCTGATGATGTTGCAAACTTGCAGTGGGACCTAAATGTAATTTACAAGTGGGCTGAACAAAACAACATGCAGTTTAATGCTAGAAAATTTCAAGCACTGTACTATCAGCTTACAAATGCACCCCCACCTGCATATACTGGGCCCAAAGGCACTGCAATCCCAGAGTCACAGACACTAAAAGACTTGGGGATTAATATGTGCAATGATGCATTGTTTCATGTGCACATTACCAAGATAGCAACAAAGTGTAGATAATTGGCAGAATGGATATTAATGTCCTTCAGGACAAGAGAGCAAGAAGTCATGTTGACGCCATTGAAGACCTTTGTTCTCAACTGCCTGGACTACTGCTCTCATCTGTGGTTACCATCTTGTGTCAAACTAACAGTGGAGCTTGAAGAAGTCCAACACTACTACACTAAAAAGATTACCAGAGTGCAGCAGATGAACTACTGGGAGAAGCTGAAAAAACTATGGCTTTACTCCCTGGAACAAAGACATGAGAGATATGTAATCATTTACATGTGGAAAATTCTGGAGGGGCTAGTACCTAACTTTGGGATCAAGAGTCATACAAATGTTCGTATTGGATGCCATTGCACAGAACCAAAGTTGCCGTCTACTCCATCTGAGTGAAGACCAGGTACTGCAATAGCTTGGGGTTCAAAGGCCCATAGCTCTTCAATGCTATACTAAAAGAATTAAGAAATCTATTTTGTGGATGTCTTCAAAAAGAAATTGGACATTCTCCTGTCCATGATATCAGATGCTCCAACGTCCCAGCATGAAACACTGATAAGGGTGGCAAGTGTCAAACTTCCTCATACACCAAATATAAACCAGGAAAAAAAGCACATCCAAGATTGGTGATATGAAATCCCACCAAGCAAAAAAAAAAAAAACAACCACAAAAGAGGGCTGTGGAAAAGGTATAAAGTCATGATGGTGCTCCAGCATGACTGCAGCCACATGGCTGAAACACATAAAATACGAGAAATAAACACCCATTCCGTAACATTTTCATATATTTATTTTCTAACAAAATTTTTTTCACAACAAGATCACTAACATCATCATCATTGTTGTTGTTTTTACAGATTTAGAGTCTTTACTGCCTTTAATAGGAGTGGTTACTGCCTCATATTGAAGACTTGCTGGTCGACTACAGCAACTAATGTCATCTAAGCATGAGGTAGAAGGAGAAGCAAATACAATTTCTCCTAAACCCACTCCTCCATTTCAACATGTGTTGGCCATCTTGTGAAAAAAATTTTGTTAGAAAATATATATCTGAAAATGTTACGGAATGGGTGTTATTGATAACAACATTAAAGAAATCAACAACAATAATAGTATAACCAGCAGGAGCAATAGTGGCACCAAAAATGGTGCCAACAGCAGCAACAACAACGGTTACATAAACAGCAGCAGATGGAGATGATTTTTCTTTGGGATCTAGGAGACAATAAATAACTTCACTTATATGACTGGGAAGTTTGTTTAAAATTAGGGTCATCGTCATTATTTAACATCATTTTTCCATGCTGGCATGGGTTGGACAGTTTGACAGGAGCTGACAAGTCAGAGAGCTGCACCAGGCTTCATTGGCTGCTTTGTCATGGTTTCTATGGCTGGATGTCCTCCCTAACACCAACCACTTTACAGAGTATATTGGGTGCTATTTTACATGATGCCAGCACGGGAGCTTTTTACATAGCAAAGGGGAGACACACACACACACACACACACACACACACACACACACATACACACACATGATGGGATTCTTTCAGTTTCCATGGGACTGAACATGTAGTTGCAAAGCGAAATTCTTAACTGCATATCCATGCCTGCATTTGCATATTGCAATGTGCAGTATTGTTGTCTTCTAGGTAGTGCCATGGTTTAGCAGCTCTGGAGGTGGGGAGTCATTTGATTGTTCAGATGATTATCTGAGTGTCATAAGAATGCTTCATCAGAGTTGACCCAAATCTGTACAAGAACAAAAACCACAACTACATCATGAAGAGTAGTCCATTTTGTTCCATACATGTATATAGACATCCTTTATCCTACAGTAAAGATTATATATCAATACCTGATTTTACATACTACAATTCTAACCTTCTACATAACGAGGCACCAAGGAATCCTCTTTGTGGTTGTGTGATCTGCTAGAAATAGCAACAAATTTTATTTCCCCTTCAAGTCATATGCTCCCATCTTAAAAAGAGAAGAAAATATTCTTTCTGATTTAGGCACAAGATCAGCCGTTTTGAGGGGAGGGGTAAGTCCATTGCATCAACCCTAGTACTTGACGCGTATTCTAGTTTTTGATCCTGGAGGGATGAAAGGCAAAGTTGACCATGACAGAATTTGAACACAGAACATAATAAGTCAGAAGAATGGTTACTAAACATTGTTTTGACACGATGAATGATTCTGCCAGCTCACTGCCTTTTTAATACATTCTTTCCAATTTAGGCAGAAAGCCAGTTATTTTGGGGGAGGGGTAAGTCGAATACATCGACCCCCCCTCCACCACCAGTACTCAATTAGTACTTATTTTATCGACCCTAAAAGGGATGAAAATGAAAGACAAAGTCAACCTCTGCAGAATTTGAACTCAGAACATAAAGATGGACTAAATGCCGCTAAGCATTTTGTCCACACAGTAATGATTCTGCCAGCTCACCACCTTGGCGGGGGATATTAGCTGTCCTAGATAAACCTGAACAGACTAAGACCAGTTGGTCATGGCTAGAATGTCTTTAACCATAGATCTGCTCAACCAACAGTGACCTGGGGTTAAACAACAACAACACTTCCTATATCACAACTAGTCATGTGGCAACACATTGATGTATTTAGCCACCATTCTGTGGCTACATAGGTTGTTTCTGCACACTGTCTTAATCATTCAAATCTGTATGAGATATATAGGTGTGGCTATAGGCGCAGACATGGCTGTGTGGTAAGAAGTTCTGAGTTCAGTCCCACTGCATGGTACATCGGGCTAGTGTCTTCTACTATAACCCTGGGCCAACCAATGCCTTGTGAGTGGATTTGGTAGAGGAAAACTGAAAGAAGCCCATCATATATGTATATGTATATATCTGTGTGTGTCTTTATGTTTGTGTTTGTCTCTCACCACTGCTTGACAACAGGTGTTGGTTTGTTTATGTCCCCCGTAACTTAGCAGTTCGGTAAAAGAGACCGATAAAATAAGTACCAGGCTTAAAAAAAAAAACGAGTACTGGGGTCAATTCATTCGGCTATAAATTCTTCAAGGCAGTACCCCAGCATGGCCACAGTCCAATGACTGAAACAAGTAAAAGATAAAAGATGTGTGCGTGTGTCTGTCTGTCTTTGTGTGTGTGTGCATGTGTGTGCATCCATATATATGCAAATATGCTCACCTGCACATACACACTGACGTTTATTTATGTTTTGTTGGATTTTTCTCGGCATTGAAGGAAAATATATACATGCCAAAAAATATAAACATATACACACTTATGTTTTTATATATGCAATCTCACTCTGTGTGAGTGTGTGTATATATGACTAGATAGACAATCTGAGTCAGACTGTCAATAGGTATATGTATGTGTGTGTATGTATGTATGTGTGCATGTATGTGTATGTGTGAATGTACGATGTACATGCAATCATAAATATATGCAAATATCCACTCACACACGTGTATGTATGTTTATATGTAGGTATCTTTGTGTGTGTGTGTATGTATATACATGTACATGTATATACTATATGTATATATATATATATATATATATATGCATATCTCTGTATATTTGTTTATGCATATCTATGTATATTTGTTTATACATATGTATATACATATGTTTATGTGTATGTATATATAATTATATATATATGTGTGTGTGTATATATTTATATTATCTATTTACATCCCCCACCAGACACTCACTCATAGTCACTCTGCCAGACATGTGACAGAGATTTACCTCTACATACATCTAGATCTAAATGATTGAGACAAAAGCTGATCTTCATTGACGTCTATAAGCAATTCACATTAGTTTTTAGCTTCAGACTCACATTTCTCAGCTTTTCCTAATGCAACTTTCCTACAGAAACTTCCAGAAACTCTAATTCTCTGACAGTATCAAGTTTAATTACAATTTATTCAGGATCCTGTATTATCATTCATATATCCTACCTGATACATTGAGATAATCTGGTTATATTCTCTTTGAGCCAGTATATTTAGTTACCTCAGCTGCTATTGTTGGATTAACTCAGAATTAAGAGAACATGAAGACACCGAATTTGACAAGTCGACTTTAAATGTTACTTGAGTCAACATGTCTGACGGGGAATCTAATGTACCATTATGTATGTGTGTGTGTGTGTGTGTGTGTGTGTGTGTGTGTGTGTGTGTGTGTGTGTGTGTGTGTGTGTGAGGGATGTTTCCATGTGTATATGTGAGGGATGTTAAAAATGCTCAAGGCACACTGTATGTCATGTTCGTGCTCCTACAACCCCTATAAGAACTTCAGGGCTCAAGAAGAAAAGCAGTTTTTATGTATGTATTTTTGTATATATGTCTATTGATGTATGCATGTTTATCTACATTTATGATTGTATGTATAATCATGTGTGTGTATAAATATATATATATACAAACATGCATACACACATATATGTACATGTATACATATGCATACTTACACTCATGCACATATATACATACATGGGTATATTTTTATTAATACACACACACAATACACACATAGGCAAAGGTGTGGCTGTGTGGTTGAGAAGTTTGCTTTCATGTAGCACCTTGGACAAGTGTCTTCTACAATAGCCTTGCAAGTGGATTTAGTTGATGGAAACTGAAAGAAGCCCATCACATATATATATATATATATATATATATACAAGAATAGTGGTCATGGTGAATTTGATGTTTTGGCCTGCTAGCATTCATCGAACTGTTCAGAGTCCGAGGAAGCCTAGCAGGCCAAAACTTTGAAGTCACTATCACCACTATTCTTGTAAATGTATAATAAATATGTGTTCTACAAAAACTATTTTGTAATTCTTCGCAGACACAAAGATACACACACACATGCACATCATCATCATAATCATTTAACGTCCATTTTCAATGCTGGTATGGGTTGGATGGTTTGGCAGGAGCTGGCAAGGCCAGGAGTCATAGCAGGCTCCATTGTCTGCTTTGGTATGATTTCTACAGCTGGATGCCCTTCCTAATGCCAACCACTTTACAGCATGCACTGGGTGCTTTTTGCATGGTGCCAGCACTGATAGGGTCGGCAGGTTTCCATAAGTTTCTACCTATCAAATTCACTCACAAGGCATTGGTCGGTCCAAGGCTATTGTAGAAGGCACTTGCCCAATGTGCCATGCAGTAGGACTGAACCTAAAACCACATGTTTTATAAGTGAGCTTCTTAACCACACAGCTATGCCTGCACCAATGTGCGTATATAGCCATTGAAGAGAAAGTCTTATAAATATCCAAATTTATGTTTATGACCCTTAGTTTTCATAATTCCATTAGTTGGTTGGAAATGAGAAAGTTCATTTTTATGAAAAGAAGGGGAAAAAAAAAAACAGATTTTAAATCTGAATTTGAATAATTCTTATAACATCATAAACAGATGCTTTTTTGTAGCAGCTACCATTGCATTTTATTCCATTTTCCGATTTTATTTAGATATCATTTATTTATTTTATTTATTTATTTTTCAATTCCAACTGCCATTCTTCCAGTTCTAACTCATTTTTAACACATTGTGTCTGTGTTTCTGTTTTATCCACCGCCCCCACCAAATGTATTATTTTTACAAGACAATATTCATGTCTTTCTTATTTACTTCCATTATGGTGTCTGTTCTATATATTTCACCTCAGACAATTTGTGATTCACTAGCTTTAGTGGCCATGGAATAAATTTCACCCTCAGCTTTTAACAACTAAGTTTTTTAAATAATTGTTTATCTACCATTGTGCGTGTATTTAGTAAATGTGATTCATAAGGTCAAGCTCATAACCTCTCGACATTTTTGAATACACCCAGAATTAATTCTGTATTCATTACTTTTTTAGTCTGTATTTGACTTTTTGGTTTAATCTTTTATCTTTTACTTGATCCAATCATTGGACTGCGACCATGCTGGGCCATCGCTTTGAAGGGTTTTAGTCTAAAACCCCAGTACTAATTTTTGTTAGGTCTGGTACTTATTCTGTTGGTCCCATTCATTGAACCACTAGGTTAAAAGGATCTAAATAAAGCAACATCAGTTGTCAAGTGGTGGTGGGAGACAAATACAAACACAAAGGCACACATATACACAGACACAGGTGCACGGTGCAGTCCTTGAACTCATTGGATCCTGTCAAATTGTACTGGTTTCCACACAGTTTCCATCTACCAGAATCACTCACGTGGTATCGGTCGGCCCAGGGCTGTAGTGGAAGACTCTTGTCCAAGGTACTGCGCAGTGGGACTGAACCTGAAACCATGTGGTTGCAAAGCAAGCTTCCTAACCACATAGTCATACTGTTAAAAAAAAAACAATCAAGATCTTCTACAGATTCTCATGGAAGGTCTTGATATAGTTTAGCCCTCAAATTAGTCCTTATCTAGTAGACTCTATGAATAAAAGTATTAAAGGAATTCTAGCCTTGATATTTATTTATGATCCAATGTATCATCATCATCATCATCATCATCATCATCATCCTTGATGATGATGATGATGATACATTGGATCATAAATAAATATCCTTCTTTTAAAAACAGTAGAGTGTATGAAATTTGAGGAAGGTTTAGCTGCTATATCCTACAGACCAGGGGAAATTATGTTGAGGCTCCTTCATTGGGTTATTGACCTTGATATCCGTCTTTAGTCATCATCATCATCATCATTATTGTCATTATCATCATCACTTGACTCGGCCCTTATTCTTGTCATACAGTACTTATTAATTTCACTACTACTATTGCTACTACAACTACTGCTGCTGCTGCTGCTGCTGCTGCTGCTACTACTACTACTACTACTACTACTACTACTACTACTACTACATTGCCATTGTATGATCTAAGTAACAACAACAATAACACTACAGGTTGAGAGGAGACAGGAGTAGATACAGTCTTAGTCCCTCCCCTCATAGTCACTAGTGGCACTTTACTCTCTCTCTCTCTCTCTCTCTCACACACACACACACACCCACACTTTAATTAGTGTGAAATGCAGGCCAATCAGTACATTATATTTTGGTATAGTTATTTGATCTCTCTTACTCTCTAAACTTCTTTCCTTTCCTTTCTGCCAACTTCTCTGTTTGGCTCTTATTTCTTACACTGTCTCTATCCTACACTCTTTCTGTTATCTCTGTCTGACTCTCTCTCTTTCTCCTCTCTCTCTCTCTCTCTCTCTCTCTTCTCTTGCTCTCTCTCACTCTCTGTCTTTGTCTATTTGTGACTGCTTGTGTTTCTGTCAGTGATAATTTAGTCAATCATGTCTTTTTACACACATACATACATGCATGTGCACACACATGCATCCACATACACATATACATGTGCACACATGCATGCACATACTCTCTCTTTCTCTCTCTCACATGCATGCACATACTCACTCTCTCTCTCTCTCTCTCTCACACACACACACCCATCAAGAGCTATCGTATTACATCCATCTTTCACATTGTCGTTTTCCCCATATTGTACAAAATTTCACACCATGTCATCTCACCCACTTGTAGGTGTTAGTGGTGATGATGATGGTGGTGATGGTGGTGGTGGTGATGATGATGATGATGGTGGAGGTGGTGGCGGTAGTGGTTGATTGTTGTGTTGGTGATAATAGTTGTGGTTGGTTCTAATGATGATGGTGATACTTGTTTTGTTTTTGTGTAAATGGCTTCAGTGGTAATAGGTGGTTGGCAATGCTTGTGGTGGTGGTGGTGGTGGTGACAATGGTATTGTTATAGATAACATTGTCTGTAATGAAGGCGGTTAGCTGGCAGAGTCGTTATCGCGCCGGGTGAAATGCTTAGCGGCAATTTTTCTGACTTTACGTTCTAAGTTCAAATGCCGCTGGGGTCGACTTTACCTTTCATCCTTCCAGGGTCGATAAAGTGAGTACTAGTTACGAACTGGGGTCGATAAAATCGACTACTCCCCTCCCCCAAA
>JAOPUL010004744.1:79435607-79445996 GCA_027564515.1 Octopus rubescens
ATAAATGTATGCATATATATATATATATATATACACATATATATATATATATATATAAATGTATGTATATAAATAAATGTATGTATATATGTGCACATGCATAATGGAATTTCTCCAAATCCTATTGTAAATGCTTCCCATTTGTTCTTTCACAATCTCTCACAACCATTTCTTGTCCTCTACAACCTCCTTCATGTCCCAAATAACAAATCGTTTTCCTTTCCAAATAACAAATCTTTTTCGCTTCTTGTTTATATTCCAGCTGATGGATGCCGATATTGTCATTGAGAATCCAGACTTGTTTTCCATTCTCATAGAACAGAACAAGTAAGTGTTTATGTTCTTATTGCTATTGCTTATTATCTGTCTGTCTGTTTGTCTTTGTGTTTTATATATGTGTTTAGTTTAAGGATGCGACACATGTTTGTAATAACAGTTATGTCATTTCTAATTGGTTATGGTAGTCTTGTGGTACGATGGAGCATTGTTTCATGTCTGCTGGTTCACTTCCATATGTTTACTTGTGATGATCTGTTGACACGATGAAGCGGTGTTCTTGCACTTCCTCAATTCATTTCATAAAAATGTCGAGCACTTTGGGATTTGCTGCCATACAGTCAAATCTTTTATCTTTTACTTGTTTCAGTCATTCTGACTGCAGCCATGCTGGGGCAACACCTTGATGAATTTTATTTGAATGAATTGACTCCACCCCAATACTTATTATTTTTTTAAGCCTGGTACATATTCTGTTGGTCTCTTATGTCAAACCACTAAGTTACAGGGATGTAAACACACCCACACCAGTTGTCAAGCAGTGGTGGAGAACTGACACACACACACACACACACACGACATGCTTCTTTCAGTTTCCATCTACCAAATCCACTCAGAAGGCTTTGGTTGGCTTGAAACTATAGTAGAAGACACTTGTTGGGAAGCAAGCTCCTTACAACACCACCACACCTGTGCCTATGAACTAGGAAATGGTAACTTTCAGATGGTAACTTTTAAAAATCCTCTCTAATTTTGGTACAAGGCCAGCAATTTTGAGGGGAGGAAAAGGTGGTTACATCGATCCCAGCACTCAACTGGTACTTACTTTATCAACTCTGAAGGAATGAAAGGCAAATTTGGCCTCTGTGGAATTTGAACTCACAATGTAAAGATCTGGAAGACATGCTGAACTGTTAAGTTACAGGGATATAAACACACCAACACACACACACACACACATATATATATATATACGACAGCCTTCTTTCAGATTCCGTCTACCAAATCCACTCACAAGGATTTGGTCGGCCTGAGGCTAGTGTAAAAGACACTTGGCCAAGGTGCTACGCAGTGGGACTGAACTCGGAACCATGTGTTTGGGAAGCAAACTTCTTACCACACAGCCATGCCTGCACCTATGAACTAGGTTTTACTACCTCAACCATCTTTTGTATGTGTGTATATGTAGTCTATGATGCTGAGATATTGTTAAGTTGGCAAGGGCAAAGGTATTAGAATGAAAGATAATTAACTGGCAAATATAATGTACTTAATTACTTTATACCTTTGACAGTAATGATTGAAATAACCAGATTCTTACAACCATTTTCTTCTAAATTAACAATTCCAGACCCATGTAGGGAATTTCTATGAAAATACAATAATTAGATATAATAAGAACAAACAAGCATTATTAACTTTCTTGTTATTATTTCTCTTATTATATAAATAACAAAATTAAAAACTTATAAAAGAAAAAAGAAATTAACAAATAAAATTGTATTATCTTTAAAAACAACTCTCACTCTCTCTAATTACTTTTTTTTTTGGCTTGTGAACAATAGCATTACTTTAATTGGTTGTATTACTTCTGATGTTAATGAACTATTGTTACTGCATCTTCATAAATACCCACTCACCCCACCACCATCCATTCCTAGCATTTCTTTTCAGTTTCTTTATATTTTGTTTCCTTTTGTTTTCAGACCCATTATTACACCTCAGCTTAATGTATCAACTGACAGCCTCTACTCCAACTTCTGGTGTGGGATTAATGAATATGTAAGTAAAATATATTACCATTTCTATTGTTCTTGTGTTCTTCTGATTGCTTTTTCTTGTGTTTTAGTTTTTCTACTATTGTCTTCTATTGTCTTGTTAAGTTGTTTATTTTGGTTAATGTAGTCATAGAACTCTGAAAGACCAAAAGACAACCAACAAATGACCAACATGGAATGGAACTAATTCTGTTCATGACAGTCTTTGAGTTTAGTTTGTGGTGCCTTTGGTGACTGAATAGTTTGGGAATATAATGGTAAATGGTGAAACCGTTGATGACTGGTACTTTTCTGGGATTCCCTTTATATAATACCATTTTCTGTTCCATTCCATATGATGAGAATCATTTAACATGGTGTTTTTCTTTTGATTTTGAAACTTGATCCAATGAGGAGTCTTATGAGGTGCATGATTTAGCAGACTAATGATTTATGATTAAAGTATTTCAGCCATAACCATCATATCTTTTTGTACATCATGGACTACATTACCCAATGTGTTCTTCCTTTTTTTTAAGAGGTTAGAATTGAATTTGAGATAACCTCAGCTACTATTTCTAGCAGGGTGAGTAACTACATTGAGTAACCACATCCTTATTGGCTCCCATATGAGGAAGGTGATGTTTTTAGGAGAGAGTTTTTTCCTTCTGTTTTTACTATCGGATGTCCCTCAATACTGGATTGGATTGCATTGCCCATGTTTAGTCCACTGCAGGACGAAGGCTTCAACATGTTCTCTCCACCCAACCACGGTCTGATGTGGAGGCCACGAATTTGAGCTTGAGATCATACTGGTTTGATGAGCCTACTCTGCCACATTGGCTTGACATGGCTTGGCTCAATATTGTTAACCATTTAATTGTGAAGTAAGGAATGGACCCTGTATTTTGTTAGTCATGCACCACTGGAGCAAGCAGAATTTACTTTGCACAAGGACACAACACATTCACCATGTTGCCAAATTGTCCAGCATTATTGCTTGCTCAACCGTATCTGCATCATTGGTCATCCCCCAACCTACCTCATACCAATCAGTCACCACATCCACCTTTTGACCCTACCCAATCTTTACAGTTGATTTCTACTTCCCCTCCCATCTCTTACTCTCCCATATACTCTTGCGAACCTCATCCACCCAGCTAGTTCTTCTCTCCACACTCACTTCTACTTACCTTGTACTTGAGGGGCCACCTGGACACCTTATCTCTTTGCAGCTCCAACTGATCATTCTCCCCATGAGTAGCCATGTAATCTCTCTCCAACAAGAACCTGCTCTGACCCCCAACTTCTCTCATACTCTAACTCCTTATCTCCTTGCATAAAGCCCTGCCCGACCTATTCAGGTTTCATAGTCTTGCATGTTGACCTCAATAGTGTGGGTGGCACAAAACAAAAGGACGCAGAACAGGCTGTAAATTGGTTGGTGTTATGAAGCTGTTAAAACCATGCCAAAGTAGACCCTGGAGCAGTCCTTGGGCCCATTGGATCCTGTCAAACTGTCCAACCCCTGTCAGCATGGAACATCAATGTTAACTGATGAGGATGATGATGATGAACCAGCCACTTTAAAATACAATTCATTGTCTTCTCGTATTTTTTTCTCTTTTCAGGGATATTATCAAAGAACACCAGATTATGAACCAATTGTCCGGTGGCACAAACGGGGTTGCTTTGAAGTACCAATGGTTCATTCAGTCTACCTGATTGATATGAACCATGTTGGGGTGAAGAAACTGTCATTCAGTAAAGCCCCACCTGAATATAAAGGGCCATTTGATGATATCATACAGTTTGCTTTTGCTGCCAAATATGCTGGTAAGTCTTAACATGCATTCTAGTTGTCATAGCTAATTAGTGTGGTTTAACTTAGTAACACATTAGAAACCTCACTTGCCATGCTGGGGAAACAATTATCAAATTAGTTTGTTTCTGGGTGAGCTGAAAATGGCAAATGAAGAGACACTCAGAAAAATTTGCAACACATAGATCTATGCATGTGACTCTCAGAGTATTGGCAGAATGAAATCTCACCTTTGAGTAAGTAAATTAACATCTGAGTGCTGCAGCATATATTGTGTAGTTACTATATATCATACATTTGAAACAGTCCAATGCAGAGAAATATATAAATAAATAGGCATGGATAATGTAATAGATATAATATAACCCAGAACAAACAATATAGGAAATATTACATTATATATTTGCTTAATCATTCGTTGAGTAGATTGGCACAGTGGAAGCATACTAGGACCATAACCCAGAGATTTTTAGATTGAGACTCCGCTCTACTTTGTTACAGATAATTGAGTTTCCTACAAATAAACCATAAATGTGTATATACCTATAGGGGTAGGTACAAATTATATTATGCCATAGAAATTGATACAGGGTCAAGAGGTTCTGCCCCTTCCTCCAGATTTTGCAAGAAACACAAAACGAAAGATCTAGAATTGTACTATCCAATGTGTATTTCCCTTTTGACGGTAGTAGGATGTGTGGCACAAAATATTTTAACAATTTTTTTCTATAGAATTCCTAATAATATTTAATTATAAAAATATTTTTTAAACATCAACTAGGCATGAGGGTCCATCCTAGTAAAATAGGAATCAAGGGTAAAAAATGGTTGAGAAGCACTGGTCTAGAGAAAGGGGTTGTGCCCTTAGACAGCACAGGACCTCAGAAGACAAGCGAGATTGGTTGGGGGGGGGGGGGTAATGTTCCCTTTTAATAGCTGAAAGTTAATGACTGCCTGTAAAACATGGATACAGAGGGATGACATTCTAGGGAGGAAGGAATGGGTATATAATGGTTCTGCTGTTGAAGAAGACAATCCTGGCATGACCTCACTGGAGGATGTTGATAAAGTTCTTGATAAAGGAATCAGTGCAGATTAGGTATGAGGTGTGTTGTTAGCACGAGAGTGACACTTATATGTCAAATGTTAGGAAGGAATGGAGAGTGATGGACATTGCTGAAGATATTAAGAAGAATCTGTGAGACAAAACCAAACCTTGAGGCACATTGGTGTTGACAGAAAGAGTTCCAGCAACATATACTGCAATGGTGCCAGAAAACTCCCAATCCAAGAGACAAAATGGAATTGAAATCCATAAACAAGCAGTTTTTTTTTATAGGAGACTCACGTGCCAGGCCCAGTGTAATATTTTTGATGCCAAACCATGTGAAGCCATTCTTGGAGGTGAGACAAACTTCCTGGTTTAAAATTATCTAAATTAAAATCTTCCATCAGCATTTAATTTATGTCCCAAAGACTAGTTTAATAATGACAAAGTTATTCCATTTGTAAGAGGAAATTTCTGCTGATAAATTGGTGCCTGGCAACAGTAGAATCACATTTATGGCAGGAATTCTCTTCTGATAAACCAGCCCAAGCAACAGCATCCAAATTAATATTGACCAAACTATTACATTACATCATAAACTAGTTGTTTTTGTTGTTGTTGTTGTTGTTGTTGATTAGGTTCAGGTTAGCCCTGATTGAGCAGACCTTTAATTAAAACCATTCCAAATGTGACCACCTCCATCTTTTTTGTATATCTAAGACTACATTATTTAGGAGATCCTTCTTGTCTTAAGACAGTAGGTTGTGATTTGAGGGAGATTTAGCTACTAATTTTAATATATCAACCAACCACTTACAGTGGCAATTTTCAACCATTTTCAATCCACACCATAGTAAATAAGTGTTACAACACACCATCAGTTTGTTTTTTTTACAATTATATAAAACAATTATATATAAAACAAATGTCAAAATCTATTAAAAACAGAGATAGCTGCACATGATGCACCTAACTGTAAAGTCATCTTCATGCACTGCTGCAATGCATTAAAAAAACAACTCAAGTTTTGTAAATATCTTGTTATTTTTCTGGCTTGTTTCAAAAACTAGTGATACATTTATGGACCCCCATATATGGCACAGGCCGTGGCACAGGCCGTGGCACAGTGGTTCTAAACATGTGTTGTGGAGACTTTCCAGATGACTTGTCTCAAACGTTATGATACCATTCCATCCAAGACTATGTCTGAATTTTTATACAAGACTTATTGTTTTAAAATATTCTGATTTAATTAATTAAGAATAGGTGGAGGCATGGTTGTGTGATTAAGAAGTTCGCTCTACGACCATGTGGTTTCAGGCTCAGTCCCACTGCATGGCATGTTGGACAAGTGCCTTCTACTATAGCTCTGAGTCAACTAAAGCCTTGTGAGTAGATTTGGTAGCTGAAAACTGAAAGAAGCTCATCGTATATATATATATATGTATGTATGTATGCATGCATGTGTATATATATATATCTGACTCATGCAAGCATGGAAAAGTGGATATCTATATATATATGAGAGAGAGAGAGGAAATTTACAGAAAATAAAAACAAGACAAAGACAGGTGTAACAAGTAGGTGTATTACTTTGACGCTCAGGAATAAAAAAAAAATCTTTTATATTTCGAGCCTTTCACTCTTCAACAGAAAGAAAATAGGGAAAAATAGGAGAAAAAAACAGAGAGAATGAAAAGATTCCATTAGTTTAGCGATCAATCATGGTGGGCTATGCGGTGCCCCAGTATGGCTGCAATCTAATAATTGAAACAAGCAATATATATATATATATTAAATACATCCCCACCATCCCTCCCAGTACTTTATCTTATCAACCTGAAAGACAAAGTTGACCTCAGCAGAATTTGAACATGAAATATAATGGGTAGAAAGGTACTCCTAACCTTGTGAGTGAATTTGGTAGACAGAAACCTTCAGAGGTTTATCGAGTGTGTGTGTGTGTGTGTGTGCGCACACACACATGCGCCTTTGTCTTGGAATCATGTGATGGTTGTAAGCGAGCATCACCGTCAAACAAGTGGTATTGTTTGTTTTGAGTTTTCTGCTAGAACATGTCTGGCCACGAAAAAATATTTCCTTGCTTGGAAACAGGTGAGGGTTGTCAACACAAAAGGCATCCAGCTGTATAAAATCTGACTCATGCAAGCATGGAAAAGTGGATATTAAGATGATGATGATGAAAGTAAACAAACCAAGAATGATGGATTGAAGAATAAAAGGATATTAGTTTTGAAACTAAGAATCAAATTAGCAACCAAATTAAATCACAATTGACTTGCTACTGTTGTCTGGGACCACAAAATAAAAGCATGTACAAATCAACTGCCAACTTGATGTTAATCTGCTAAGAAAAAATATCTATGAACCAGTGATGAGGAGTCTGCAAATCCAGTACCCAAAATTCACTTTCAGTTTTATACCCAATATTATTTTGGCAAGAGGATTATGGGTAGAAAGTAGATTCCTGGGGAATTACCATAATGCATAATTTACAGACTGTCAATCTATCAGAGACAATAAAGAATTTGCAAGAACTTCTGAAAATTTAAAGGGTGAATGGTTGCACAAAGGATAACAAAAAGAACAAGACCTCATTTTCTTTAAAAAAAAACCTTAAAAAATACAATCTTGCCAGTGAAGTGAGTTAGTGGTCAGTCAGTATATACCCTGTTGATGTTGCTGAAATTCTAATAAAGGAGCCTTGAATCTAAGTTAGAAACCAGCTCTTTCTCTAATGACAAAAAGTCTTGAAATAAAACTGAATAACATATATGCATACATATCTGTAATGTGGTTGGCGAAACCAAGCCAAATCAGACTGGAACCCAGGCTTGCCAGTTCCGGTCAAACCGCCCAACCCATGCCAGATGGAAAATGGACGTTAAAGAATGATGATGATGATGATGATGATGATCTGATACACAAAATAGACAGGAATGTGAGTCAATCCCCTGGATGCAGCATTTGATGTAGATTCTGTGAAATTAGCACTGAAAATGTTACCCCTATCTTAAGAAGCTGTCTTAAAATGTCATCAAGATGCTATCTACCTATAAAGTATGATGCCATGACCAAAAACATTATACAATACAATCCGTAGAATGTAGAGTCCTGAAGACAAAAATATAAGAAGTTCCAGTAATTTGAAGAGCATACTCACTCAATAATGAAAGAATACTGGTGGAACATTCTTGTCAAAACCTCAGGCCAGACATAATGATCTTGGAGAGAGAAAAGAAAATGTGCACAGTAGTAGGAATCAGTTACCCAGCAGGCTTTAACATAAATAGTAATGATTTAAAGAAAAAGAAAACCTCTATATGGACCTAGTGAGAAATGAGTGGGTACCCCACTAGAGCTATATAGGTTTAGATTTATATCTGTAATCTATTGGGGTACTTGGGTATATAACTAACTACCTTAGTACCAATCTTAAGAAGCTGGGTTTCATAAAACCAGAAAGGACCCTTCTTGTTGTATTTTGTTGAAAGGAGGAATCTCTTAGTAATAAGAAACAAGTCACATTGGAGTATGCAAGACTTTATAAGCAACACAGATATTTACAAAAGTGAGAGGAGGGGGCTCTCTCGGCAAGAACATAATCTTGATTTTTATAATAGAATATGCTTTGAGTAGTCCATTGTTTGGGTTGGCTCATTTCTTTTGTATAAATTTTGACTTCCAGTGCAGTTAAAGTAAGGAATACTTTCAAATTCATACAAGACCACTATCAGTAAATTATTTTCATTCAGACTTTGTGATTGTTTTTGTCACCCCCTACCACTTAACAACCTGTGTTGGTATATTTACATCCCTGTAATGTACTGGTTCACCATTCAGAAAACAGGCGGTTTTAGTGGCAACTTCCTTTTTTTTAATTATGCTCAGGACTCTGATGCTTCTAATTAGGAAATTATAGATACAAACCATTAATGGAATTGTTAAAATATGTAAAACATTTCGAGAGTTTAGCATGTAATAAATGTACATATACTCCTGCCTTTTTTTTCCTAACTCCCACCCCACCCACAGAACTGCATTTGACTTGACCCCCCCCCCCCCATACACACACACACACACACACACACACACACACACATACATACACACACTTGCATGAGTGCCCCACTTGCTGAATGCCTTTCCTGTCACCATCCTTCACCTGTATCCAATTAATATTTCTCCTAGGCCAGACATGTTTTCATGTAAGACTGGAAATGAATGATACCATTTACATGAGAGTGACATTCACAACTATCATGTGATGTCAAGACAAGGAGACCCAAACACACACACACAAACAACATGCTTCTATCATTTTCCCCCTCTTCTGTATCCACTCACAAAGTTTTTGCTCAGCCAGGGGATATAACAGAAGACACTTGCCCAAGGTGCCACACAGTAGGATTGAACTCAAAACCATGTAGTTGGGAAGCAAACCAAACTTCTTAACTGCACAGCCATGTCTGTGCATCATCATCATCATTTAGCATCCGTTTTCCATGCTGGCATGGGTTAGACGGTTTGACTGGAGATTTGCAAGCCGGGGAGCTGCACCAGACTCCAGTCAGTTTTGGCTTGGTTTCTACAGCTGTGTGAGTATGTGTGAATACACACACACACACACACACACACACACACACTCCAACATAAAAGGTACCAAATCAAAGAGACTCAGGAACAGAAATAAATTTTATGAAAAATAAAGTTCTTTTTGAAACGAATGATGACTGAACTTCAAAGAATAATTTTACTTGTGAAGAAAAGACAAGGATAATTCTTTGATAAATAAAACATTCTAAGAAGATGAAAAGAGGTGGTAGAGATGATTGAATGGGGAAGCAGAATACGAGTCAGAAAATTTACATATGGAAACGAAGAAATATTGGAATTCTGTCATAGAATTTTCTAGAGAGTTCAGAAATGTCAGGAAAGAAATCAACTCAAAAATAGATGCAAAAATATTGGGAGAGAGAGAGAGAGTATATATATATATATATATATATATATTATATATGAACCTGGTGCAGCCCTCCGGCTTGCCAGCTCTGGCCAAACCATCCAAACCATGCCAGCATGGAAAACAGACGTTAAAGGATGATGATGATGATGATGATGATATACACTCTCTCATAAATACATATATATCTTTTATCATTTATCTTTTACGTGTTTGTCATCAGACTGTGGCCATGCTGGGGCACCGCCTTGAATTTTTTGTCGAATAACTGAAACGACCCCAGTACTTATTTTTTCAAGCCTGGTACTTATTCTATCGATATATTTTGCTGAAACGCTAAGTTATGGGGATGTAAACTAACCAACACCGGTTGTCAAGCAGTGGTGGGGGACAAACACACATAGACACATACATATATATAGAGAGAGCTTCTTTCAGTTTCCATCTACCAAATCCACTCACAAGGCTTTGGTCAGCCTGAGGCTATAGTAGAAGACACTTG
>JAOPUL010004744.1:79450471-79460486 GCA_027564515.1 Octopus rubescens
TGCCATGCAGTGGGATTGAACCCAGAACCATGTGGTTGGGAAGCAAGCTTCTTACCACACAGCCACGCTGTGCCTATCTATAAGAGATTTTATCTTAAGACGACTGCTGCAGCAAAGTTGCCTTTATTTACTTCTGTTACTTATAATGAACTGAAATGGAATATCTGTACACTGTAAGATAGTGAAATACCTGCAACCGTTACTGATGATAATAAGGAAGTCTCTATGTAGTCACACAACCTGCTAAAAACAGAGCTGCCAACTCTTCTTCAAATCACATGCTATCATTTAAAAAAAGGTGGGTGGGCATTGGAAAATAGGACATACTGTGGATTAGTCGTGGCTGGACTACATTTAATTAGGACTGACCTGAGCTTGAACCACTACAACAGCAACAACAAATGTTGGAATGTGTGGAATTTAGGAATATGCTTTTGTCTTTCAGATATCTTGGCAGAAAAAGATTATTTCGAAAACCTGAGCCTGATGTGCCCGGAACAACAATGTTGGTATGGCCCAACTATTCCTACTGGACGTTAAGTTACCTCTTGACTCTTGAAGGGGCTCAAAAACTGTTGGATGCTGATCCTTTGGCCAAAATGATACCTGTTGATGAGTATATTCCTGTCATGTTTGACCGACATCCAGAGTAAGTCTTTTGTTAATGCTGTTTTACAACTGTACTATATTACTTCTATGCTATATTACTTCTATACTATTTTACTTCTATAGTATCTTACTACTATACTACTTCATGAAGGTATATGGCCTTATGGTTAGGGTGTTGCACTCACACTCATAAGATCATGGTTTCAATTCCCAGACTGGGCAGTGCATTGTGTTCTTGAACAAATCACTTCATTTCACACTATTCCATTTACATACATACACTACACAAACACACACTCTCATTGAAATATATAATATATAAATCTGCATACAAGGCAGTGCCCCAGCATGGTCGCAGTCCAATGACTGGAACAAGTAAAAGATACAAGATGTGAAACACACACAAACAGGGAAATACATGTCATATCTTCACACACACAAAACACTGACTTTAGGCTGAGAGTTTCCGTAATACTGTCTCTAGTTATCTCCCTTCAATTGCCTGTTTATCAGTTTATTACTTTTACATGTCGTCAGCGGATTGATGAGTTCAAATAGTAGATAGGCAAGCAGCCTCTACATCAACTACTTTTAGCAGCTTACGACTGGTCCCAAGTGAACAAGTGTATATCAAGGAAGTGACGGGGGGGGGGGTGAAGGTCGTTCCTTGAGCTAGTAACATAAGGTGGTGGATTTTACTATTATACCAAATATGTGCAATTCTATGTTAGTGCTCTTCAATCTTACTACTGCTGTACTATATTATTGTTATGCTAGTTTTACCACTATACTATGTTACTGCTATACTAGATAACTAAAATGTCTTACTATTATACTATATTGGCACCTTGGTCAAGTGCTAGCAACTCCTTAGTCTTTCATACCAAGGATACAGTAGAAGACAATGGCAGCAGGACACTGGCTAACCGACAAGATGGAAGAGTCCTAGATCAATGGCTTGAAGGTTATCACGGCCAAGCGGAAGATCTGTACCACCAGACAACGGTTGGGCATCAACCAGCAAGTGAGGTGCTACTGTAGGGCAGCCACATCATCGACCTTCCTCGTTACACTCTTGCGCACCACTTGGTACTTGGCGTAGAAGCCCAAAGAGGCAGTTTGGTCGACATCAACTGCCTTACTCATTGTCCAAAGGTCTTTTGTTCAGAGAAGTTCTGAACAGAATAGTCAGCATTGACCTACGATGGACAGCCAACGACCACTATATTGCTACTATAGTATGTATTATGTGAAGTACTGAACTTCCCAATACCCACAGTAAAATTGTTACTTTACAGTGCATAGAGTTCTGTCTTTGCAGTAGTTGTGTCTATTACACTATATTTACACTTGCATTATATATATATATGTATGTGTGCAGGTGTGGTTGTGTGTTAAGAAGCCTGCTTCCCAAACACAGGTTTCGAGTTCAGTCCCACTGCGTGGCACCTTGGGCAAGTGTCTATTATAACCTCAGGCCGACCAAAGCCTTGTGAGTGGCAACTGGTGTCACTAACAATTCCTTCTTCATCTGCTAGACAGTGAGATACCACCAACATCCTGCCCAACCATGCAGTCCTAGAAATACAGATTGGAATTTCTATCTATCTGATGTTGCTGCTGTATGAATATTCAAATCAACAACACCAAGTGACCTGCCTTGACCAATAGCAGCCCAATCTCCAGTAGCCATCTTGAACTTTCTTCATTCGGTTATCTAAGCTTGAAGAGCTAGGCTCATTTTACAAACCCACAAAACTAAGTTGCATGGAGCCAAATCAAACTGTTATTAAATAATATATTTATAAAATTAATCTTCATAGAACTAGGAAATAAATGTGTCAGGGTAGATGGAATCAAAATGAGTAATTAATGTGTAATTATTATTTGGAAATGGGAAAAATCAGTATTTGGGCCAATTTTTAACACATGTAGAATATTGAAGCACACTTGTAGAATATCACAACACCCATATAATTTCGCAACACAGTCACAACACACACTAGAAATCACTGTTATAGATATTCTAATAGCTTAGTGAATTGTTGAGAGAGAGAATAATGTTTGTTGATTGGTTGTCTTTTATGTTTCCAGAGATGAATGGAGATCATTTTTCTTCCCTCGCAATTTGGTTGGACTATCTGCAGAACCATTACTTGTGTATCCGACACACTATACTGGAGAGTCAGAGTACTTGTCTGATACCGAAGACTCAGATCTGATTGAAGGGGAAGAGGAAGAGGAAGATGAAAACGAAATAGCAGCTGCTGGTCTCAATGTTGAAAGTCCTAAAGTGGAACTGTAAATACTAGACACACACACACACACACACACACACACACACACACACACACGCACGCGCGCGCGGCCTATAAGAGTTGGGTTCAGCTGGTAGTGGGGGTCCAGTGCCTGAAAAGCCAAGAAGGGGTTCAAGAATATCTGCCTGGCTTCTCTCTAAAAAAAGAAAAATTTAGCCATCTTGAATTTTGAGAGAACTCCCAATTCCTGGGGCTCAGAAGCAGTCTTGTTCCCTTGTTCCACTTTGCCAACTTTCTCTTGAGGCTTTGCTCACACACACATGTATATGCACGCACACATAAATATATATTTAGTATTTTCTTTTTACAAGGAAAATGTTGATAGTTACTTTGAAGTATTGGTTTAGTATTTATCTGTATGATGAAAGTTACTAAGCCAGAACCTTCACTTTTTTCTTGTCAAAAAATGCAATAAAATATAATATGGTTCTCTGCTGAAAGGAATAGGATGGGTCCTTCAATTTAATGTTTGACTATTTTTATATATAGCTACACAAACATTAATATTTTGTAACACACACACATATATATATATATACGTGATGATGCATACTTCTACTTACACACACACACATGCTCAAATACAGACACATCTATACATAGACACTCACAGATTACAGCAGCTTGTAAAACTAATTTTGTTATGAAAATGTTACTATGACAACAATCATTTATAATAAGATTAGTGTTAAATATGGAGATGGAAGAAAATTCCTGAACCTCATAAGAGTTTTCCCCGCCACTTTTCTCAACTGACCTGTACAAAACCCACCATAAATAATCGGTTATTTCTATTCTAAAATATTAAATTTCTTTGTATCAAAGTCGTTGATATTTTTATACCAGAGTAAACTTATCACAGTTCAGGTGAGAAAAATGAAAATAAATTAATTTTCATTTTTTTTTTGTTTTTTTTAAAAATCCTACAGACTTTTGAACTCTCAAAACATTTCAAATACCCCCCAACAACACCTCGACTGAAAAAATTGTTTTTTTTTTTAAATTGCTTTTCTTTCGCAGTCCAGACTTTTTTTTTGTACTTCAATTTCAGAATGTTTTTCCATTATATCATGTCATTTTCCTGTTTTTTGATATGTCCAAAAAAAAAAAAAACGAATGTTATTTGCTTAAAAAATTTGTTAATATTGCTTGATGCTTCTTTCGATAAACTGATGAGAAAAATCAAGGATTTTTTATTACTTTTTTTTAAACTATGTCCTTAGTTCCAGTGGCTAAGATCTATATTTGGTCATCAGCAATTGTCTGTTTACTTAATTCCCTTCTCCACTCTCTAAAACAATAAACATTTTGTAATTTTATTGTTTAAATTTTATTTCAACAATCATCTTTAGTGTTGCATTTCTTCCTATCAATTAATCACTATAACTCAATTAATCTCTAACTAACTC
Source organism: Octopus rubescens (assembly GCA_027564515.1). Lineage (NCBI taxonomy): Eukaryota > Metazoa > Mollusca > Cephalopoda > Octopoda > Octopodidae > Octopus > Octopus rubescens. The sequence continues at coordinate 79,454,808 of JAOPUL010004744.1, forward strand.
TCGCTCTAATATCAAGAAATTTTATTATTGTGGAAGCATCTCTTGAAAATGTCATTTTCATTTGATCATTTTTTATTGTGTCTACCTTTGTGGTCAGGTTGTATGATCTTCAACATCCTTATCTTTCTACTAGATCTTTCTACTAGATCTTTCCTGTTGATCATAGGATAAAAGTGTAAGAGCCTTACTCTGCTCCCTGTTACAACTGACCTGCACTGCTACAGCATTTCACCAGTGTCTTGTACTGCTGGCCATACTTCAATACCAGTCAGAAACCAGTCAGATCTTGATTTACTGAGCTTTAAATACAACTGTTGTGTTATGAGTTGAAGATTTGTGTTTTAATGATACATCTTACGATTCTATTGAAAAGGAGTACCTCTCTATCTCCTTTTTACATTCTGATTCTGGTTGAGATTGTGACTGAAATATCATGTTGTATGTAACATATCACCATAACCAACTAGTTAGATAGATTTTAACTTAATAGTTAATCAGCTAATTGCTGTAGTAATGAAACAGCTTCTAATAGTTTGGCTATGACAATAATAAATCTTCATATACATAGTGAACAGCATTGACAGATATCATCATGGATCAGTGGAAAGTTTGTTTGCTGATATTAAAAACAAGACGATTGGCTTTTGTTAGATTCATTGATCTGGGTATTTCTGGCTGATGAGATACAACATATTGAAACAGTGTCCCAAAATTCCCAGAAAGTGTCCTAAAATTTCTTGCACTAATGAATCGAGTGTGTTATGAACACATTGTTATTGCAAATGAGTTCTCCTGTGGCAAATACAACAGTGGCTAATATAGCCACTCAAATCTACCAGAATTTATTAAAAACAAATATATAAGATACCATTTGATAATAATTATCTTCTATTTAACTACAATATCTAATGTTAGTTAATTAATTATCTATACTAATTGCTATTTCATAGTAAAATATCACAACAAACACCTCATTGATTCTGATTCAACTAGCAAATCTTCAAAACATTTTTAAACTTCTGGAAATTTTTCAGCCATAAACTATATCTTGCCAAATTTTATTTATCATTCATAAACTGTCAACTTTTTCTTTCAAGATATTCTTTCATTGTTTTTCCTGAAGTCTAATTCATTCTGATTTTTCTTATTTTATTTTAGTTTTACTTGAAATATTTGCAGGAAAACTGTTCACTGTTGTTGCCAAATATTTGTCAAAAGACTTCATATCTGAAGGCTTCATACTTGGGTCTTAATTCAATTAATGCTATGTACAAATTTATTACAAACTCCACTGATGCGCTTTTCATTGAAACAAAGTGTCCAACCTTAATATTTACATTTATATATATGTCATTAAGATATTGTATCTTTTATAGTACAAAAGGCACACCAAAACACCACACTCTACACAAGCTGCATCTGAACATTATATCTGACAGAGGGTGCATCAATACACCAGACATGAGGTGCACCAAAACACTGCACCTTTCATCAAGGTCTACAGAAATATCACCAAAAAGTGAGGCAACTCTCCCCTCCCTAATAATTACAAGGGTGAAATGGATATAATTGTTGAAAAGTAACTAGTTACCACAAAGGTTTGATCTTTTTTCATGTTAGTTTTTTTAATGAATTCATATCCCTGTGTGATATGATACAGTAAAGAATAGCTTGGTTACTCCAAGGAAGCTTCAGTCTAAAAAATGTTTAATGTCATCATTTAATCATAACTCTAACCAAAAAGACCATCATATATGGTCATATTGTTGGTGATAGTTAAGTAGAGTGACGAATTTCAATGTAGCAAGACCACCTCCTGAAAAATATTGATTGATTTACATTACACCCTTAAGAAAGAGAAAAGTAAATAGCTTAATTTTGTCTTTACTATTGGCAGAAGGCCCGAAATGGTGGGAGGAAGGAGGGGGGGGGCGAGTCCTAGTTGATTATATTGACCTTAGTGTTCAACTTGTACTTTATCAACCCAGAAAGGATGAAAGGCAAAGTTGACCTCAGTGGAGTTTGAAATCAGAATATATAACCTGAAGATATGCCGCCAAGAATTTTGTTCGGTGTGCTAATGAGTCTGCCAGCTTGTCTTAGTGTAGTTTAATTAATTACTGATTAATCATTATTGAGAAAGACAAGATAGATAACTCTGCAATTCAAACTAATTCGAAATTAAATGTGAACATGCAGTATGGGGTTTGAGGGGAGGATGTTTAAGTATGAGGACAACTCTTGGACATGTTTCATTTTTATTTAGGCATCCTCAGAAAAATATATTCTTATGTACTTACCAGATCTTAGATGACTTGAGAGAGAGTTATAAACATTTATAGGTGGAGAAACATTCACTGATTTGATAATTTCAAATAAATTACTGGGAAACATTTTCCAGAGATTCCCGCTGCATGAAGTACACATAGTTAAGTTGAGGCTAACATACTTAATGAATTAACATCCTCCACCTTACTACCAAATGTTTTATTAATTTATATTAACATCTGTAATGAAGAGAAAAATTATTAGATTGTTGTGAAGAAAGGCAAGGGAGAGAACTCTCATCCAAATCAAATATTGAATGAGGTGAAGATTTGCAGTGGGGGGAGCGACACGGTTAGATTGAGGAAAAAGGAATGAAGTGGTTAAGGATCATTGTCATTTTAGGGATTAAAGTAAAGATTAGAGATGAATACTGCTGTGAGTGGGATTAATGTTTAGTTTGAACTGTTGCAAGTTTGTGGCTTGGGAAAATATAGACAGCATGCAAAAATGTATCTCCCCAATTGATTGGCATTGAATGACATGGACCGACTCATTCCAACTTCTGGCACACTGTGAGACTGTGTCCCTTCTCTATATTTTATACCACTACTATCAGTCATACAAGCAATGTTGTCCGTTTCCAGTCCTCCACAAAAAACATGTCTGGCCATGGGAAAATATTACTTTGCCTGGAAACAGGTGATGGTTGGCAACAGGAAGGGCATCCAACCATACAAAAGTAGATGTTAAATGATGAGGATGGCTATACTAGGCTCCTCATGTGAGCTCAAGACAAAAGAGGAGATTTATGGACATATTCTACCCACCTCAATGCAAGGTAGGAAAAACTGGCCTCTGCTATTGTGTTGGAGAAAATGCCATTTCAGTTGTTATGCAGTTGAGACTTTCATACTCTGAGAGAGAGCAATTCCTCCTCCACCCATGTTTCCCCAACCCCACCCACAGCTGTGAACTTGCAACAACACATATGGAACATTGGCTATATTCATTTCACAATGTCTGAAAAGGACTTGGAAAGCTATGGGCCTAGCCCTTACTCTAGACCAAACCAATAAAGATATAATTAAAAATAAAAGTTTTGGCAATGTTAGTTCTTTGAAAGATAGATATAAGAAAGTGTTTATTGTATGAGGAGGTCCAGTGGAGAGTAAGACAGAACATGGGTAACAAAAGAGGTGAAATAGAAATGAGCCAGGGTTGATGTACCTGCCAAAGGCCTTAGCTGTAAGTCAAATAGCAGAAGTTGGCTCTGTGGCTAAATCATACAGGACTGGCTCCTAGGCATGTGTCACACAGGTCCACAGGTATGTGGACTCGCCCAGGTGCTATGTGAACCCTTTTCCAAACTTGCTTTCAGCAGGGTTTGAACTCACAATGTAAAGGACCAGAATAGAATATCACAAAGCTGTCTGACGCTTGAAGAATTCTGGCAATTCACTACCAACCATATTAGTAACATTAATAGTATTAAAAGTATTTGTGATGTGAGAAAGGGTTAAGAGCCTAATGAAGGCACGTGGCCTAGTGGTTAGGGTGTTGCACTCATGATCTCAAAATCATTGTTTCAGTTCTTGGACTGGATGGCATATTGTGTTCTTCAGCAAAATACTTCCTTTCACATTGCTCCAGTCCACTCAGTTGTAGGTGAGTAACCTTATGATAGACTGGCATCCCGTCCAGGGGAAGTGTTGTGATCTGGGTCACTTATACACCATAGAAACCAGGTAACCAGCCCTATGAGTCCTAGGACTCGATACAGTAATGTCAGGATGAAAGGGTTAATTGCTATTCAAAGTTTATTGTAGTAATGTATGATGATATATTATTTGGCCTGGCGTTATGAACTGTGCTATTTAACACCCATATACAATTCTACACCCAAACAACATATCTTATGCTAAGAACTTCTCTTAACACTTTAATCTTATGTCAAAGTTCAAGACCTAAAGGTCGTGAACCATTTTTGATTACAGTCAAATTATAAAAGGGGAGCAAAGACAATTTTTTAGTCTTGAAGAATTTGATAAAATATTAAAATACAGTAAGGTGTAGGAAGTATAATAAGGGCCACAGAACAACATTTACTATTAAAAAATGAAAAAAGAAAAAAAAAAACCAAGGGTCATTTCCACAACAAAACAATCAAATGTTAATTTCATAAAGATTTTTGTAAAAATTACTTTATTTAATTAATTAAAAAAGGTGTGGGGTGTGTGTGGACAATTAGTGATTTGCTAATACATCACAGGAGTAAAAGTTAAGAATCTTTCAGCTACAAAATCTTTTTTTCTTGTATTCTTGCTTTTGCTCAAAATTCCTTCCTTTGGTCAAATATTTGTCTTTTTCTTGTCAACTGCATGGAAGTATTTTAATGCAACATTGCCAAAAAGTTTACAAAATTGCACTGCAACATATGCACTGTATCACATGACTTTTGTGACATGCGCATTGCAAGGGCATTGTATGTATGAGAACAATATTTTTCTTTTACATCCTGTTAATGTTTTTATCTTTTATTTTTGTAAGTTTTGTCTTTTATAATCAGAATTAAGTATTTTTTACTTTGAAATTTATGCTTACAGCTCCCTAATTTTCGTCATTAAATCAGGGACCAGCTCTGAGTAGTATTCCTTAAAAAATGTTCCTGACACATCTTCACCACCATCTCTCTCTCCTTTTTTTCCAACTGAGATAACCATGTATCTCCCTTACGGCAAGACATTTGTTCCTATCCCTCTACCATACTTTAACATCTCAACACCTGGCACAAAGCCACCTCCATTAATACTACTCCCCACCTCAGCTAAAGGGTCTTGTCTTGCAAAGTTACTTGGTGACCTCACTAGTGCAAGTGCCATGTAAAAAGCACCCAGTACACTCTGTAAAGTGGTTGGTGTTAGGAAAGGCATCAAGCTATAGAAACCATGTCAAAACAGATTGAAGCTTGGTGTAATCCAACCCATGCCAGCATGGAAAATGAATATTAAATGGTGTCGATGTTTACTAACAGTAAATAATTAAGCAAATAAATGATTGATCACTTATGTCCAGAATGAGCCTCCCCACCTTCCAATCTCTCTCTCCATTATCTCCTACATCACATGATGACAGACAATTCCCAATATCATATTCTCCAGCAATTTACAATTATATTTTCAACATTTTCTTTCCACAATTCTTTTATTTTCAGATATTTACTTTATTTTTACATTAAAAATGTGCACACACACACACACACACACACACACACACACACACACACACACACATATATATATACACACACACATATACATACACACATATACTTACATACACACATATATACATACATACACACACACACACACATATATAAATACATACAAACATACACACACATATATATAC
>JAOPUL010004744.1:79460586-79472197 GCA_027564515.1 Octopus rubescens
GAGAGAGGGGAGAGAGAGAGAGAGGGGAGAGAGAGAGAGGGGAGAGAGAGAGAGAGAGAGAGGGGAGAGAGAGAGAGAGAGAGAGAGAAACTGTCACTAACCAACAACAACAACAGTAACCTTACCATATTGCACTCACACAATGAATCCCTACATGTCAGAATATTTAGTGTAGTCCTCATCCAGATGGAGCATTGAATATCTAGAGTGATGAATCTATGAGTTACACTCTGGTAAATGTTTAGCTACCAATGTGTCAAAGGTCTGCTCAAATAAGGGTGATAGGAATTAAACAACAACATGTCTGGCAGCCCCTGGGAACTACTATATGCTGATGAGCTTGCCTTCATAGCAGATTCTATGTCAGAGTTAGAAAAGAAATTCCAGGTGGGGAAGCAAAACCTGGAATCTAAAGGCCTTATGGTTAACTTGGCAAAGACTAAGGTCTTAGTAAGCAAGAAAACAGACAGGACCCTACCCCCTCTGGTAAGTGACCCTGCTCAATTTGTAGGAAAAGTGTAGGCAGGAATTCCATACGGTGTACCCAGTGTAAGCTATGGACACAAGAGGTGCAGTGGAATAATAGGAAGGTTATCAGAGAAAGTAGTGTCCGTATTTGGAAGATGCACAGGAGCCATAAAAACTTCAGATACTCAGGAAACTAATTTTCTCAAATGCACCGGAGGCTCTTTAGAGGTAGTGGATAATATCTGCTACCCAGGGGACCAAATTAGTAGTGGGTGAGGATGTACAGAGAGTGTAATAACCAGATTAAGAATAGGATGGAGAAAATTCAGAGAGCTTTTACCTCTGTTGGCAAACAAAAGTTTCTCTCTCCAAGTGAAAGGAAGATTGTATGATGCATGCATATGAACTGCTATTCTACATGATAGTGAGATGTGGGCCCTGAATGCAGAGGACATGTGAAGGCTAGAGAAGAATGAGGCTAGTATTCTCCCTGGATGTGTAATGTAAGTGTACATGTGTGACAGAGCAGAGTGTTAGTGTATTGAGAGAGAAGTTAGGCATAAGAGGAATTAGATGCAGTGTGCAAGAGAGAAGACTGCACTGGTTTGGTCATGTAATGTGGATGGATGCCGACAGATTCATAAGGAAGTGCCGTTCACTTAAAGTGGATGGAACTCATGGAAGAGGGAGATCCAGAAAGACATGGGACGGGGTACTGAAGGATGACCTCAGAACGCTGAACCTTTCAGATGAGATGACAAAGGACTGAGATACCTGGCACCTTGCTATACTCAAAAAGACCCATCCTCCACAGCAGAAATGTTAAGGCCACATCCCCCGGTGTAGTGGATTGGCCTGCAAGAGTCTTGAGCTGGTGTCACATAAAAACACTCGTACTAGTGCCATGTAAAAGCACTCATGCCAGTGCCACATAAAAGCACTCTGGCTGGTGCCACATAAAAAGCACCCAGCACCCACATTAAAAGCACACTGTAAAGCAGTTGGCATTAAGAAGGGTATCCAATCATAGAAACCAAGCCAAATCAGACTGGAATTTGGTGCAGCTCTCCAGCTTGCCAGCTCTGGTCAAACTGTCCAACCCATGCCAACATGGAAAACGGACGTTAAAGGATGATGATGATATATGCACTCATGTATGCATGTTACTGTGTCTCTATTTGGCTCTAAACACTACAATAATTTCAAACAGACCCTCTGACTATTTCATATGTCAGCAATATATTAATTGTGGAAACATTGCAGTTAATATTTTCAGTTTTTATTAGAATTTAACCCCTTCTAATAATTGCACTAACAGGTTCAGCGCCAAAGACCAAAGACAGAAAAGGAAAGATGAAAATATTAATTTAATTCTTGTCTGTCTCCTTGACTTTCTCTGCCAACATTCAGTCTGCCAATAACATTAATTCCAGCTGAGTTTGTCAACCATTCCCAAATTTTGCTGCAATTTTCATTTAATTTATTTTGACCTTAAACCAAAGAAAATTAATTCCATGAGATAAAAAAAAATTAATTTAATGCATTCACAGATAAATTAGCAAATGAAATGTTTTTGTCATGAGGATTTAGAACACTTTGAGAGAATGGTAAATAATTCATTTTTAATTGTAGAACTCAATGTGGATAAAATTTTTAATAATAGGTGTGGTTGTGTGGTAAAAAGTTAGCTTCCCAACCACATGGTTCTGGGTTCAGTCCCACTGCATGGCACTTTGGGCAAGTGTCTTCTATAGCCCCAGGCCCCCTGGTCCAACCAAAGCCTTGTGAATGAACTTGGTTGACAGAAACTGAAAGAAGCCCATCATATATCTATATATCTGTATGTGTGTTTGTTCCCTTACCACTGCTTGACAACCAGTGTTGGTTTGTTTACGTCCCCTGTAACTTAGTGGGTTGGCACAAAAAAAACCCCAATAGAATAAGTACCAGGCTTACAAAAAGAAAAATAAGTACTGGGGTCAATTCGTTCAACCTTTAAAAGATCATGCCCCAGCATGGCCACAGTTCAATGACAAGTAAAAGATAAAAGCAAACATAAATATTAAGTTAAAAATTAATTTCCATTCTGTAAAAGTTTCTAAATTCTTACGACATAAACAATTCCTGTTGGTAAGAATGAAGCTTCTAAAATGGATGGAGAAATTCAGAGGATCTCTTTGGTGCAATGGTAGAATGTCTGTCATGTTTACAAAAGATGTGGGAGTTTGAGTCCCATAGGCAGCCTTCATTTGTTTCCATCCAATAGGGGTTTTTAATATCTTTATCTACTTTGAGCCCTACAGTAAATAAAATATTTGTTGCCTTGGGTTGGGTCTGTGACAGAAGCAAAAATTGGTGACAGAGTAGGATGGGAGCCTCTGTGGTTGCTATTACTGAGACATATTTGTAAGGGCTGGTGTTCCCCCCCCCCCACACTCTGTTTCTTTTGCTTTCTCTTCCCTCCGCTTTCTCTCATGCATTCTCTCTCTCCTCCTCTTTTTTTTATATCTGAACAGCTGGTTTGTTTCATGTCAACAGCTTGCTCATTTTGACAACAATCACTTGTCAAACATCTCAACCTGGTTACTACTCTAACCAATACAGCAGGAGTTTTCAACAAATAAACACAACTATGTATTTAGCCTCACTATCAAATCAGGCCCAGGAATTATAAATCAACCAAGTATTGCAATCCATTTAGTTCATCTTTCTGAAATTTATTGCTAACTTTGAGAATATTTCCCATAATATTTCCCATAATTATTTCTCATAAATTGCCCCAGGCCAGCTGTGGTGGATCATAATCATAAAGCAGTCCAGCTGTAAACATTTCTCATTTTCAGACATTGTGTCAAGCAGTACATATGTAATGTTTTTCTTTTTGTGTATTTTTACAAGATGACTATGATTTGAAAAACATTCGACTGCCATTTCTAGCAGAGCAAGAGACTACATTGAAACTTCCTTGTTCGTTTAATAAATCATTGGGTTTATTTTTTATGTAAAGAGAAAAAAATAAAATATATTGGAAACTTAGGTGACATCATATTTAGTGTGATAGGGTTGTCCACAAATACAAAACACCTTTGTTGACAGCAAAGAAGCCTTGACATGGTCAATTGACATGCTAGAAATAGTAAGTAAAATCTCCTTCAGTCTTTAACTTATTGTCCTCAAATAATGAACACTGGATAATGCTAGTCAAAAAAGACAAAATTAGTTGGTCATAGCTTAAGTTTTCTTTTTTATCTTTATCCTGGATTTACTGGGGATGGGACAAAACAGTTTATAATTAATAATGTGTGTGTGTCTGTGTAGTTCCTGTATGTGGGTTCTGTACTTAACTATGCATCAGTTGTACTGTATTAACTATATCAGTGGATAATATACATATATGCATTTGTGTATATGTATGTATGTATGTACAGGCATCCTCCACATTCCACAAGTATTTCAAGTTTGTTATAGAATTCCATGTTATAGCAAGATTTTCCGGAATGCAGCATTTCCATAAAGTGGAATATGCCAGTATATATATAGTGTGTGTGTGTATGTGTGTGTGTGTGTGTGTGTGTGTGTGTGTGTGTACATGCATTTATGTGACAATAACTATCTACAGATCTCTCCCTCTATTGTGTGTATATGTATGTGTGTGACATGTTAAAAACACTTGTGCCAGTGACATGTTAAAAACACCCATGCCGGTGACACGTTAAAGGCACCCGGTACACTCTCAGGAGTGGTTGGCGTTTGGAAAGGCATCAAGCCAAAGGAAACCAAGCCAAAACGAACTGGAGTGTGGCACAGCTCCCTGGCTTGCCAGTCTCCAGTCAAACCATCTAACCCATGCCAGCATGAAAAAGGGACGCTAAATGATTATGATGATGATATATATAGGCATTTTATGTGTATTTGTCTGTATATGTTATTGACAACACCTAGAAGAAGGTGCTTCTTTTCCACTCACCAAAGTGAATGGAGCTGTGGCCAGGAGGAACTGACAAAATCAGACAGTAGCCAATGGTCATCGGGTGGTCTGACCCTGAACTATAACAACCATATATATTTGCATTTTATGTGTATTTGTCACTCCAGCATGGTCACAGCCTTTGGGCTGAAATGTATAATATATATATATATATATATATATATATATATATATGTATATATATTGTGTGTATATGTGAATATATATACCCTCTATGCAGCTGTGTGTGTGTGTGTCTCTATATATATGTATGCATTTATTAATGAAACTCTCCATCAATCTTTTAAAGACCAGGTTTTTGATTTTTTTTTTCCTTTTTATCTTTCTTTTTGTTTCCATCTCAATCTTTGTCCGTCCAGCGTTTCTGACACTGTTATGAAAACCAATTTATTATTTGTAAATAAAATTAATTATATTCATTGAAATTGTTGAATTGTTTTTATTGAAGCAAAATATATCTTGGAGACTTTTGTTGTTGTTTAATCATTTTCTCAAAATTAGAAATTATTCAAAATATTCTTGATCCTGCTCGAGCATTTGGCTAAGAGTAAAACATATCTGTTCCTGATTTCTTATCTGATATGGTCCCTATTTGGGGGCCATTGCTATTAAATTGATCTTTAGAGCATGGCGAAGAGATAGGGGCTTACTCTGCTATGAATAGACCTGACATAGAAGGATGATTGGATAACATCCTTCATAACTGGGTCACATGATTGTATTTGTTTATAGACAATGCATTATATATGCCAGACAATGAGTATAGATATATCTATCTATCTATCTAGCTAGCTAGCTCTCTCTCTCTCTCTCTATATATATATATCTATCTCATATATATATATATATATCATATATATATATATATCCCCTCTCTCTCTCTCTCTCTATATATATATATATATATGGAGAGAAGAAGAGTGTATCCACGCAGGAGGGTATATAGGAAAAGTAGTTTTGGGGTTTGAAAATGAACCTGAATTTTAAGTCACTTTTAAGTTAAAAAACAAAAGGGATTTATTCAGATGCTAAACCGATTTCAACAATGTGATGTTTTTTCAATAGCAAAAATAAATTATGATTTTTACATAGGTCAGAAAAAGGTAAAACATTTTTTAAGAAGAACAGAACAGATTATATTCTTCTCCGGGAGTTCAAGAATGTTCATGTTGTGAAGTATTTTTGGAAAAAGGAAAAACAAAAAACAAAAAACAAAAACATAGGGTAAAATGTCTTTAGAAATTTTAGAAATTTCAGTGGGTTTAAAGTGTACTGGGTTTTTGTTTTTGGTTTTGGGTTTTTCCTTTTTCCAAAAATACTTAATCTCCCCCTTAATCCCTCGGTAAATCTCGTCCCCCTTAATCTCCCCTTTAATCTTCCCCTTAAACTATCTCTCCAACTACTTAATCTCTCTCTCCTCCTCCTTAATCTCTCTCTCCAACCCCTTAATGTCTCTCCCGTCCCACGTTAATCTCTCTCTCCCCATAATCTCCCCCTTAATATCTCTTCCTTCCCTTTATCTCTCTCTCCTTCGCTTTTAATATATCTCTTTCATCTCCCTTAATCTGTCTCTCCACACCCTTAATCTGTCTCTCCTCCTCTCTGATTCCTCTCTCACCTTTAATCTCTCTTCCCTTAATCTCTCTACCACTTAATCTTTCTCTCCCTTTTAAATGCCCCCCACTAATCCCTCCTAATCTCTCTCTACACCCTTAATCTCTCTCTCCCTTCCCTTAATCTGGCCTTCTCACCCCATTAATCTCTCCTCCTTCTTAGTCCCTCTCTCCTCCCACTTTAATCCCTCTCCTTTCCCCTTAATGTCTCTCTTTAATCTCTCTGACCCCTTAATGTCTCTCTCCTCCCTCTTTAATCTCTCTGACCCTTAATCTCTCTCCTCCCCCTTAATCTCTCTCTCCTCCCCCCTTAATCACTCTCTCTCTCTCTCTCTCTCTGCCCCTTAATCTCTCTCCCCATCCCTCTTAATTTCCACTCCACTGCTCTACTCAAAAGAAGACAAGGTCTACGCAGTCTTTCGACCATTATCTGTAAGTCAATAACCATATCTCTCTCAAATCACACAGGAACGTCTTCAAAATACATTTTAGTAACTTAGAACTAGATGCAAAGTTTTGATTATCTCCCTTGGACTTAACTAGTAAGCATTCCAGAGTTACTTCCCTTACCCTTTTGTTTTCTGATCCTGCTATGTCTCCCCTTCTTACCTTAATCTCTCTCTCCCTCCCTTCCCCCTTAATCTTTCTCTCCTCCCCCCTTAATCTCCCTCTCACCCTTAATCTCTCTCCTCCCTCCTTAAGCTCTCACTCCTCACTTAAGCTTTCACTCACCCCTTAATCTCTCTCTCTCTCATCCTTATTCTTTCTCTCCCCCTTAATCTTTCTCTTCCTACTTACTATCACCCCCTTAATCTCTCCCCTCCCTGCTTTATTGATCTTTTGCTGCGATAGATTTAAGTAGATTGAACCTTCCACCTTGAAATACCGTTTCTATTCTCCCAGGGTCTCCATCTCACCCTAGCAGAAATTGAAAGCTCCATTGATACAGACGAAATGCCAGGAGAATATGCCATGCTGCGTGGAGGGGGGCTGCTGTTGGTTTGTGTTTTGGTGATTGTGGTTTATGACTGTTGCTGTGAACACATTCTCCTTCGTCTTTCCCTGACTGTCAACGCTGACCATGACTGGGTTAATGGGCCCTTTCAGCTTAGCAACCTCTGGGACTATGGATGAGGTAATCTTCTGCGTCACCCAGCGCCGCGGTTCGGACGGCATGCTCTGTATTCTGCTGTTGTTGTGACATCTTTTTGTTTTGTTTTTAACTACTCAGGCAAAGAGCCTTAAGTGACTGGACCTTCTATACTACACCTTCAATCTCAGTGGTTGTATGTTTGCACCGAAAACTTGATCCATTTCTGGAAAGACTTCGTGGTTTTGTGCGGTTATAAGGACTTGCAACTCCATACTGACTCCTCCCGACCTCGTCTTATTCCATGTCACTTCGGCTCTTTCAACTCTCCCTCACATTGTGCCACAAACTGACAACGTTCTAGGGACTAATGTCTCTAGTAATGCGTCTCATTGTTACTCTTGTGTTGCTTTAACCGATGTATTGTGATACAAGTGTATGGGGCAGGTGTACATGTTATTACTTTTGGCTTCGTCCTTAATCCCGAAATGAAGTAATTAGACTAAACTTGGTCCCATATATCAAGTAGTGCCTGTTTCAATTCATTTTTAGAGGGTACAAAAATTCCCCATCCTATTTACATGTCATATGCCAACTTTCTCTCTTCCCTGCTTTCTTTTTTAATCTTAGGACAAGAAGAGATAGTTTCTCGTAATACTGCTCTGCCAAACTTGCCTCTCCAATAGAAACCTAATTAAGTCCAGAATTTTCTTGTTTGTTTGACGCGACGTTTGCACACGTCTTTCTAACATATGCATGCAAATGTCGTTTTTATTGTTGTTGTCGTGCAAGTCTTCAAATAAGCTAATTTGTATTAGAAACACTAGATACATACATTTTTAAACTCGTATTTTCTCTCTCATAAATACAATGAATACTTCCTCCCCCTTGCTGAGTAAAACTTTCGCCCGATAAAACACAAAATAGTAATCTGATTGTTTATGAAATACGACAAGGTAAATACGTATTATGTTATTAGTATACACAGTGGAAATTAAGCAAATGTTAATATACTTTGTTATTCTCCTCACAGAAGAGTAAAGAGAATATCCTGACATGTTTCATTGATGCTTGGTCAATCGCCATTGGATAAGCAGCCATTATCCTTCTGTCCACGAAAAGAACTTCGTAACAATCGGTTTTTAAAATTGTGAATCGAAGCTAACTGAAGAGACAAGACAAATTTGCATATCGCACATTGGCTGGCGACGGGATTAATTAATTAATGCCCAAACACCGTGTATGCGAAAATATAAATAAAAACAAGAGTAGCAAAAAAGGGGCACAATGTTTAATGTTGTCCTAGATGCTTCAATAGACTCTCTTTAAAAAAAAAACGGAATGGGCACGGTTGGAACACATCTGATTGAAAGTCAGTTTGATCAGGACTTAGATACATAGAGTTAAGCAATAAGAATAACCTCCAGTTCAAAATAGCAGCAGCAGCAGCAGCAGCAGTAGTAGTAGTAGTAGTAGTAGTAGTAGTAGTAGTAGTAGTAGTAGTAGTTGTTGTTATTGTTAGGTGGTAATAGTAGTAGTGGTTGTACTTGTTGCTGTTGTTGTTCTTGTTTTCAACCTTGATGTTTTTGTTGTTGTTGTTGCTGCTGCTGTTACTGCAACTGCTGCTATTGTTGATGTTGTTGTTGTTGTTGTTGCTATTGTTGATGTTGTTGTTGTTGTTGTTGATGATGTTCCCATTGTTATCAATGAAACTAAGAACAGAACAATCTTCCATACAAAGTACAATATGGATATGTGAAGGTATACCTTATTGTTCTTACTGCTGCTGTCCATGATGTACAATAGACAGAGCAACCAGTTTAGTGTAAACACAGAAGTCACTGACACTAGACATCTAATTTTCCATGACAAAGTGAATTGAGATGCTGGACCAGCCAAGCAGTTGTTGGTTCAATTCTTACATCACGTCTGTAACCAAGACACTTAATTTTTCAATTGAGTTACTTAGTTCTGAATAAGTTGCTATTGTTTAACCCTAGGCAGAAGATTAGCTAGAGTGTGTGCTGCTTGGGGCTGCTCTTGAATTTGCCTGTCTCCTATACAGGTTTACACAGCGGGCCCAAAAGTACTGTCGCCATTAAAGCATTGCCCCAGGGGGATGGGGAGGGGACATGCCCACCACAACCCTTCCGCTATACTACAGACCCTGGGCTAAACCTCATTGAGCAGACATGTATTCAAAGGCATTCCAGTTATGACATTCTCATTTTCTTTGTATCTTTTTTTTTTTATTTAGAAAAAAACAGTAAGGTCTGATTTGAGGGACGTTTGGTTGCTATCTCTGGTATTACAACAATTTACTACTGTAAACAACAACTATACAGCGAAGTTCACAAGTGACATTTATTACCATGCATTAGCGAGTTCTATTTCTCAGATGGTGGGAAAGCTACATGCAATGGACTGGCTTCCTTTACAGGAGGAAAGGTTTGTCTCTTATTTGTTCAAGGCTACAGAAACCGGAGATAGCCACTGGTCTAATGAATGAATGGGGCTGTCCACAGTATAATGGATATTTTCTTTAGATTATCAACAACCATCATATGTCTTCATGTATTTGTAAGGTTTTCAAATGTAAAACATAATTAAATGTTGTCTTGATTATGAAGACTTTTATATTTTTACGACAAACCTGGATTAGGGATAATGTTGTGTGCATGTGTGTATGTGGTGATGGGGTTGTAACTGCACCACATATAGCATGATCTTACCCCTACCATCTTTTTATGACAAGTCAGCTAAAAAAACAAAACAGTGACAGTGAAGACCCACTGGTACAGGAACTGAAGGGTAGAAAATAGGGTGATCCTCTATGTAGTGGCAAGAACCATCAAGAGAGCACCTATGTCATTATTAAACTTGCTAGAAAGGCGGCGAGCTGGCAGAATCGTTACCGCGCCGGGAGAAATGCTTAGCAGCAATTTTTCCGACTTTACGTTCTGAGTTCAAATGCCGCTGGGGTTGACTTTGCCTTTCATCCTTCCGGG
Organism: Octopus rubescens; assembly: GCA_027564515.1. Taxonomy (NCBI): domain Eukaryota; kingdom Metazoa; phylum Mollusca; class Cephalopoda; order Octopoda; family Octopodidae; genus Octopus; species Octopus rubescens. Next base: position 79,470,754 of record JAOPUL010004744.1, read on the forward strand.
ATTGATAAAGTGAGTACCAGTTACGAACTAGGGTCGATAAAATCGACTACACCCCTCCCCCAAAATTCCAGGCCTTCTTGCCCAGTATAGAATGGAATATTATTGCTTTAAAAGGCAGGGAGATGACAGGATAATTAGCAAAATGCTTAGCAACATTTTTTCCGAATTTATGTTTAGAGTTCAAATTCCGCCAGGGTCAACTTTGCCTTTCATTCTTTCAGGGGTCGATAAAATAATTATCAGTTGGGGAGGGGACGATGTAAGCAATCTAATTCTTCACCCCAAAATTGCTGGTCTTGTACCAAAATTTGAAAATAATATCATTGCTTTAAGGCATCAAGATAACAGAATTGTTAGCACGCTGGGAAAAATGCTTAGCGGCATTTCGCCTGCCTTTACGTTCTGAGTCCAAATTTCATCGAGGTAGACTTTGCCTTTCATCTTTACGGGGTCGATAAAATAAGTACTGGGGGCAGGAGGAGGGGGGAGTGAGTCGATGAAATTGACTTACCCCTCCCTGACATTGCTGGCCCTGTGCCAAAATTTGAAACCATTATTATTATTAATGTCATTGCTGCTATAACTGTTATTGAGAGGGGTAGCCACCGAGAGGGGTAGTTACCGAGAGGGGTAGCCACCAAGAGGGGGGTAGTCATTGAAAGATGAAAATACCAGGAAGCAACACATATCGCACCCCAAAAGGACCGTAACCCTTTATTCTGGCAGAAATAAAACTCAGAATGCAAAGAACAGGAAGAAATGCTGCCATGCAATTTGGTTCAATGTGCTAACAATTCTGCCAGCTCACCTAATAATAATAATGGTTTCAGATTTATGCACAAGGCCAGCAATTTCGGGGAAAGGTTTAGTCGATCGACCCTAGTGTTAAACTGGTACTTATTATACCGACCCCCGGAAGGATGAAAGGCAAAGTTGACCTTGGTGGAATTTGAACTCTGAACATAACGACGGACGGACGAAATGCTGCTAAGTATTTTGCTCAGCGTGATACCAATTCTGTCAGCTTGCCGCCTTTAATAACAATAATAATGGTTTCAAATTTTGGCACAAGGCCAGCAATTTTCTTTTTGGGGGAGGGGGTTAAGTTAATTACATCGACCCCAGTGCTCAACTGGTATTTATTTTAATCCCGAAAGACTAAAAGGCAAAAATCAACCTCGGTGAAATTTGAACTCAGAATGTAAAGACAAACGAAATGCCGTTAAACATTTTGTCAGGTGTGCTAACGATTCTGCCAGCTCGTTGCCTTTAATAATAATATTCCATTCTATACTGGGCACGAAGGCCTGGAATTTTGGGGGAGGGGAGTAGTCGACATTATCAACCCCAGTTCGTAACTGGTACTCATTTTATCGACCACAGAAGGATGAAAGGCAAAGTCGACCCCGGCGGCATTTGAACTCAGAACGTAAAGTCGGAAAAA
>JAOPUL010004744.1:79575796-79586033 GCA_027564515.1 Octopus rubescens
CAAAACCTTCGTCTTTGCAAGGTTAACCCTAAGGCCCTTATTTTCCAAGTTTTGCTTCCACACTTGGAATTTCCTTTATATATATCATTAAACAATGATGATCATGGTGCTTCTTTCAGTTTCCATCAACCAAATCTACTCAGATGGCTTTGGTCAGCCCATGGCTATAGTAGAAGACACTTGCCCAAGGTGCCATGCAATAGGACTGAACCCACAACAATGTGGTTGAGAAGCAAACTTCTTAACCACACAACCACACAGCTACGTCTGTGCTTTACCCAACTTGAAAAGAAAAATGAAGACTTGAAAATATAAATTTTTAAAAAAAACTTTTAAATTATGTTTATTAAAAGTTGTAGCTTTATTGAGTCTATCTGAAAATATGGAATTATTACAAGTGAAAATGCTGTGATACAAAAAATTAGAACAACAAGCTTCTGAAATCTACAGACATACAGAAAATGGGAGTAAAAATATTCCAGTGCTTTCTATAAGAATTTCAGTCATTGAAATTCCTAATTAAACATTTAAATTTCTTATAATGACATGTGTTATATTAAAAAAACTATTTAAATTGAAAAAAAAAATGTATAGTATGAAAATGTCAAAAAGCTATGATTTCTATAAATAAATGTCTTTGGACAGAACTATTGCTACAGAAGAGATCTTTTACAAAATGGGCTAACTGGAATAGGCAAGGTGTACAACAAAAATAAATATTTTAAATATCAGTTCAGAAAATATTTGTATTTCACTTGTCATAAAAATTAATTCCGGTACTCACAAACTTCCAGCTAATCTGTGGAAGTTTCCAGTGTTTAAAAACTTCCAGAATCTGGGGAATTCCTTTAAGTAGAAAGTTACAGTGCATGGAATATTGCAATGTGGAAGGCTCTAATAATAGAAAGTCTTGAAGCAAGGAAAGTTCGGGGAGATATAAAAAAGTTCCGGAATATGGAAAGCAAATCAACTTAGGATTAGATCCTTTACCCTCCTTCTTTGGATTATGGTTTTATTAGGAATAGACACAACCAATTGATAAATGAGAGGTGATTTGAGAGGAGGAGATATGAAATGACAAGATATTAATCTGGTAAGAAATTAGCACACAAGAAATCTGTGATGGGATGTAGAGTTACATGTGGAATTAATAATAGTTTAACTCTTTAGCATTTAAACCAGCCATGTCCGGCCCAAATATTCAACCTGTTTTATGTTCAAATCAGCCAGATCTGGCCTCTCACACCTTCTCTACAATGTCATTTTAAAAATAATCAATCGCATCATTGAAATCTCAAAGCTATGAGATAATGCAGGATTAATTCAAAACAGGGTTAAATAAATTATATATTATAACTGATTAAGTTTATTTGTTAATATTCTAATCTTAATATTCTCTGTCCTTTAAAATCATGTCATTACAACCATCTTGGAGTCATTTCCTGCTGGACTAGGACTATACTGGCATACAGCCATACATCATAATGTCATGCTGAAGTTGTACATTGATATATTGCAGTATCACAGCAGTGCTGTGTTGGTGTGAAGTATTACTGCCACCTTGATGTGCAACACTGCAATGTTTAGGAAAGGTACTGCTATCACCATGCACAATAAGTACTGCAGCATCGGTGGGAAATATTACAACCCTGTGGGGTATAACCACGTCAGAATTATGTATGCTACTGATGTGCAGTACTGCCATTTTGAGTGTGAAGTATTGCTGTCTTGATGTGCAGTACTGCAATGTTGAAATGAAATATCACTCATTTGGTTGATGTGCAATACTACGGAGCTGAAAGTATTGAAAGAATTATGTATGCTACTGATGTGCAGTACTGCCATTTTGAGTGTGAAGTATTGCTGTCTTGATATACAGTACTGCAGTGTTGGAACAAAATATTGCAAATAATTTGATGTGGAAATTAAACATATTGCAGGACTGCAGTGAAATATTGCCATCTTGTGGAAGATCACAGCAATGTTGGAATAAACTATTACCATTTTGATGTCCAACACTATAGTACAGGACATCTAGTATTATAGTATAAGAGGTGAGGAATTGCTAGCTTGATGTAGAATGTAACAACCAGAATGGAGTACTGCTGTGCTGGAATGAAGGAGTACAACCTTCATGAGGAGTATAATAATCATACAGGAGAAAAACCATACAGGAATACTGTTGTCTGTTAAGATTAACAAGAATATGTTTTGGAAACAATGGAAGCTCAGATTGTCAAATAAGATAATAATCAAATAATGTTTGGCCTGTCTTCTTATTTTACAACAGGATCTTTCCAGATGTCAACACATCATTGTAATTAAATATTTCATTTCAATAAACAGAAACTAAATCCATAATATCTAGCAGAGGCACAAGGCCAATGATATATATAAAAACATAATAATCATAATAATAATGGTTTCAAATTTTGGCATAAGGCCAGTGATTTCGGGGGAAGGGTTAGCCAATTACATCGACCCCAGTACTCAACTAGTACTTATTTTATCAAACCTGAATGGATGAAAGGCAAACTTGACCTCAGCAGAATTTGATCTCAGAACATAAAGATGGACGAAATGTCACTAAACATTTTGTCCAGCTTGCAAACAATTCTGCCAATAATAATCCTTTCTACTATAGGCACAAGGCCTGCAATTTTGTGGAAGGAAGCTAGTTGATTACATTGACCCCTGTACTTGACTGGTACTTATTTCATCGACCCTGAAAGAATGAAAGGCAAAGTCAACTTTGGCAGCACTTGAACTCACAACATAAAAGCAAACAAAATGTTACTAAGCATTTTGTCCACTGTGCTAACAATTCTGACAACTTTCCGCCTCCAATAATAATGGTTTCAAATTTTGGCACAAGGCCAGCAAGTTCAGGGAAGGAGTGAAGTCGATTACATCTACCCCAGTGTTCAACTGGTACTTATTTTATCAACTCCAAAGATGAAAGGCAAAGTCAACCTCAGTGGAATTTGAACTCAGGATGTAAAGATGGACAAGATGCCGCTAAGCATTTTGTCCAGTACAGTAATGATTCTGCCAGCTCATCGCCTTAATAATAATAATAATTTCAAATTTTGGCACAAGGCCAGCAAGGAGGGGGTAAGTCCATAACATCGACCCCAGTGTTCAACTGGTACTTATTTTAAAGACCCCGAGCAGATGAAAGGCAAAGTCAATCAGAGTGGTATTTGAACTCAGAACATAAAGATGGGCGAGATGCTGCTAAGCATTTTGCCCAGTATGCTAAAGGCTCTGCCAGCTCGCAGTCTTAAAAATAAGAAGAATTAACACTTAAAATATTTCAAAATATCTGAAGTAAAAGAAACAAAAGAAAAAGATATTCCATTTCATCAACATTAAATGCTTTCCCCTTTTGCTTTTTTTTTTGGGGGGGGGTCTAAAATGAAGAGGGGGTGGAGCTGTTTTCTAAAATGAAGAAAACCAGGGAGAAATAATCAAAACTAAACTTATCTTCAAATAAAAATAACTTATAATGTCGATTAATGGTTGCTGTCTTGTTTTGTTTTGTTCTTTTTACCAGAATTTGTTTTCCCCATTTTCACATTGGAACGGTAAACACCCCAAAGCACACAAGACAAAAAAAAAAAACTTTTTATCTGCTAAAGAATATTCTTATTTCCCTTTGATAGATCAATCTAGTAGTAGGGGACTGGGGTCTGATTGTCCATCTGTCCACCTCTCCTACAGCACATATCCAGAAAAAAAATTTAAAATAAAATAAAAAGGTATGTGCTCTTCTGCTTCTGTTTAGAAATCAAAAGTTGATATCATCATCACCATGATCAATAATCAATAATTATATAGATTTAGTTTCGTGGCATAACCCGACTCTAGTCATGCTGATGGTTGGTCTTTCCAGTTCTGGACAATCTCTAAAATTGGTTTTATCACAGCTGCAGGTTTCTTGTACATCATATGATGGTCGACACCATTTATGATAATGTGGTGGGCGTTGCTGAAGAATTTTTGGATCATCTTCCGCTCATTACGAGCCCAAGCCTACAAAGAATATAGAAAACATAATAAACATATAATAAACATATACAATAGAGAAATTAGCAAATAATTATAAAGGTACAATATCAATTACATGGAACCTTAGGTTCCAAAGCCTTTCCAGATTACTGATTTTTCCAAAACAGGCGTGGTCACCTTGGTCAACACACTCTAAATTAAACAAATATTAATTTACTTAAATAATTAAATGAAATACAGGTAGAAGTTCCTGCTTGTAAATTAGTGCAGATTATAAGAGGTTCCAGACCATCAGTGTCTGGAAAGTCGGGGTGGTACCTGTATATCATTCTTTTACTTGTTTCTATCATTAACTGCAGTCATGCTGGAGCACCACCTTGAAAAGTTTACTCAAACAAATCAACTCCCATTACTTGTTTTTAAGTATTGGTACTTATTCTGTCAGTCTCTTTTGCTGAACCATTAAGTTAGAGACAAACAAACCAACATTAGTTGTCAAGCAGAGGTGGGGGACAAACACAAAGAGGAACACAATTACACAGATATACACATACAATGGGCTTCCACATAGTTTCCATCTATCAAATTCAATCACAAGACATTGCACAGCCCAAGGTTATAGTAGAAAACACTACTTGTCGAAGGTGGTGGGCAGAGGGACTGAACCTGAAACCATGTGGTTGCAAAACAAGCCTCTTAACCACACAGCCATGCCTCGGCCCATATATGAAACATTAATTTAAACAAGTTGCATATATGGTTGACTGGTTAAGAAGCTCACTTTGCAATCATGAGGTTCCCCAGTTCAATCTTACTGCATGGCATCATAGATAAGTGTCAAACCACATAGTAACCCAATACGTAGGAGTGCAATATATCATTTTTCCTTGATGTTGGCTGCAAAACGATCGTCATCTTATGGATATCAACTGGTGAAATAAATATATTCATCTCATACCTCCTGACTTTCTTTATATTCCCTCATACAAATAGGTTCAATAAAATATTTAATAGGCACACCCTGAGCATTCCCTTTAGTTGTGCACCTGATGTTAAAAAGATATCAGTAGGTAGGCCTACACCTGAGACAGAGGCAGGGGTAACACAATGTGGCCACTGTAATACGGAAACTGTCATATATGAGGCAGAGATAACAGCAACTGGACCAAATTGGCTACCAAACATGTGAAAGTATGTTGAGGCAACTGAAGACCCTTTCAGAATTCGTTATAACAACCTCCTTCAACATCCTGGAGAGGCGAAATGCCACAATCCTGCCAAGCACATATGGTCATTGAAAGAAAGTGCAACCAAGTACAGCATAAAGTGGAGGATATTAGAGAAATGTAAAGCTTATTTAAATAGCAACAAGAAGTGCTGATTATACCTGGCTGAGAAAAGAGTGATATTAAAGAACTCTCAGCACCCAGGCATCTACCTGAACAGCAGAAGGGAAATTTTTAATCCTTGCCTACATGAAAGGAAATATATCCTATCATACCTACATGCCCCATCCTGACTATAACTGCCAGTCTCTCAGCTTCGGCCCTCCCACCACCAATACCTGGGAATCTGGCAAGGAGTTTGACCAGAACATACAGACACACACGCCCTAATACGGCAGACATCCACCCAATAGACTCTTTTCCCACCTACCCCCAATATAAGCCACACACATATAGTACCCCTACATACACTCGATGCATACATAAATGCCCCAAAGAATTTAACCAAAATAAACAAAAACACAAAGGAACACAAAAAAAATAAAGAAAATGCCACACATGTAGTACCACTGCATACATTCCAATTCTACAAGAACACCAACCCTAAAACATACACATGTTTCCCATACACTCTTGTCGCCTTGCAACACTCCCAGAGATGGTGCTTTGGTACCAAGAGACATAACTCTTAACTTAATCCTTGATCGGTTCGTTTCATCATCTTTTTCACAGCAACCACAAACCGGATGTGTCTGTTCACCTCCAACAATAGAAAGCACCGCCCATATTTCATCTCTGAAGAGCACAGAGTTACATAATCGAGCTGTTACCTAACACTCCATTGAACCCCTAGTGCGAAACCAATTGGTAAGATCGGCCGTAGTGGATATATAATACTGTACACTTCAATTAATATGTATATGGTATATATATATATATATATATGCTGGTGACATGTTAAAAATTCCCGTGCCGGTGACACGTTAAAAACACCTGTGCCAGTGACATGTTAAATACACCCGTGCCGGTGACACATTAAAGGCACCTGGTACACTCTCTGGAGCAGTTGATGTTAGGAAAGGCATCCAGCCATGGAAACCAAGCAAAAATGGACAGGAGTCTGGCACAGCTCTCCGGCTTGCCTGATTCCAGTCAAATCGTCTAAGCCATGCCAGCATGGAAAACGGACACTAAATGATGATGATGGTATATATGCATGTATATGTGTGTGAGTGTGTGTATGTTTGTGTCTCCTTGTCTTGACATCGTGCATTAGTTGTAAATGATTGTCACTGTCATACAAGCAGTGCCATTCATTTCCAATCTTCTGTAAGAACATGTCTGGCCATGAAAAAATATTACCTTGCTTATAAACAGGTGGGGGTTGGTAACAGGAAGGGCGTCTGGCCATAAAAAAAAATCTACTCAACAAATTCCGTCTGACCCATGCCAGCCTAGAAAAGTGGACGTAATGCTGCCGCTAATGATGATCTTAGTAATTTGTTTCAGTTTGTCGACTTCTCCTATTTACTGACACAAACCAACTCGGATTCTACTGTTTCACTAATATATGTTATCTAAGGGAGATAAATCTATATTCACCAAATTGTCTCCATACTATCGCCAGGTCTCCATTTTACTACTACACTTTCTCTCTCTCTCTGCACTCACTCTTTTCTTAACACCATCTATACTAACGAAAGAGAGCCTCTACGTAGTGGTTTGACGTGCTAAAAGTATCAACCAAATCTTCTTCAAACCCCCACACCCTATTGTCTTAGAAAAGGACACAATGAATAATGAAGACCATGGTTCCCTATACATAGAAAAAGACAAGACTGTCACGACTGGAAGGCTTTGGTTTGCTCAAACAGGACTGATGTAAGATTAAGCAACATTTTTTTTTTTCTTTTGTTTCAGTCATTGGACTAAGGTCATCCTGGGATTTCAACTTGAGGGGTTTTAATTAACAAATTGACCCCAGTATATTTTAAGTCTGGTACTTATTCTATGGTCGCTTTTGCTGAACTGCTAAGCTACAAGGACATAAATAAACCAACACAGTTTGTCGAAAGGAAGAGGAACATACACACACACACAAGCTTCTTTCAGTTTCCGTCAACCAAATTCACTCAAAAGGCTTTGATTGGTGCAGGGTTATAGTAGAAGACACCCAATGTTCCAAGTAATGGGACTGAATCGGGACTCAATTTTACATCTCACCCAAACAAAGTTTAGTCTTTAAATGTTTGCAAATATACACCAATTTCTCTGTTTTTATGGTGACTTTAATCTTAACATTTCTCACACTGAATTTTTTGTAGAAAAAATTAATTTGTGTTTGGCCAGTTTCAATACAATTTCATCACTCATCATCATTGTCATTTTAACTCCCATTGCTTTAATGCTTACATGGGTCAGACAGAATCTGTTGTGGCAGATTTTCTATGGTTGGATGCTCTTTCTGTCACCAACTCTCACCTGTTTCCAAACAAAGTAATATTTCTCCATGTCAAGACATGTTTCTGTGGTGGATTGGAAACAAAATGGCACTGCTTGTATGGGGAGGATCGTTTACAACTATCACGTGACATCAAGCCAAACAGACACACACACACACTTATACAAACACACATGCACACATATACACACAATATATATATATGACAGGGTTCCACACAGTTTCTATCTACCAATTTTACTCAGATGGCCCAACCCATGCTTGCCTGGAAAAACGGACGTTAAAGGATGATGATGATGATGATGGCATTGGTCAGCCCGGGGCTACAATAGAAGACACTTGTCCAAGGTACCACGCAATGGAACTGAACCCAAAACCATATGGTTGCAAATTGAGCTCCTTAACACCGCAGCTATGCCTGCCCCTAGCGAGAGTTTGTCAACCAAGCCCACCACTCATTTTCTCAGTCTCTAGTCTTTTATTTGTTGTTTAAATAAATTTTTCTGTTCAGCTATTAATTTTGCACCAAGAAATAGTTGTGTGGTTAAGATGTCCAGTTCACAAGCATATGGTTCTTGGTTCAATCTCACTCTATGACACTTTGAATAACTATCTTCTGCCTCAGGTTAATCAAAGTCTTTGAAGTGAAATTTGATAGATGGACACTGTGTGGAAGCTCATTGTGTGTGTATTAATAGAAGTATTTCACAGAGTCAGGATAAATAAAACTGTAAGGTTACTGCTTTTATTGGGTGGTGAGCTGGCAGAATCGTTATTAGGCCAGGCAAAATGCTTAGCAACATTTCATCCATCATTACATTCCGAGTTCAAATTCCACCATGATAAACTTTGCCTTTCACCCTTTCGGGTTGATAAAATAACTACCAGTTGAAAATTGAAGTCGATGTAATCGACTTTCCCACTAACCCAAAATGTGGCCCTGTGTCAAAATTAGAAAACAATTTTAGAAGTGTGTATTTTAGGAAACACATTTTAACCTTTAATATTAAGTAGATACCATGGTTAAGCTGCATTACTTTTTTTTAGTGGGTTATACACACACACACACGTGTGTGTGTGTGTGTGTGTGTGTGTGAAGCAGGTTTGTGGCGTGTGTTTCTATATCAGCATGCGATGAGAAATAGTACATTTAATAGAAATACCGCTGCAGTATTAATGAGCCACTGAGTTATCTCCCCTCTAGTCAAGGTCCACCTTGTATTTCTTACCTTATAAGAACGACGAAATAAATTAACCAAGATACTAGGATTGATGCAATCAGTTAAAACCTTTGTGACACCCCAGCGCAACTACAGTATAATTAAGTGCAAAAAATATCCACCTCAGTTGTCTGAGAGTAGAAATTCTTTTAAATTCTGGACAACTACTTTACAACTGTAACTACTGCCGAGTTTTATTTCATCAACAAGATAATTAGTATAATAGGAAGGTAACATAGGAGCCTCTGCATGATGTTCAAACTGCTGGATGTAGCAGCTAAATTTTCCTCAAATCACATCTTACTGTCTCAGGACAGAACGGATACACGAGATAATGTTCTAGGAACACTGAATAAAGGATAGGATGGTGACAGCTGGAAGGCCTTTGATCATAAGTTGGCTTGATCAAGGTCATCCCTTTAAGTCCTTCTGACTGAACATATTTTATGGCATATAAAAAGCACTTTTTTCAAAAAAAAAATTTCTCAAAACAAGAATCACCTCAGGCCCTAAATGCAAATTTGAGCCTATATTGGATTCAAATTTTGGCACAAGGCCAGCAACTTCAGAGGAGGGGGTAAGTCAATTACATCAACCCCAGTACTCAACTGGTATTTATTTTATCGACTCCAAAAGGATGAAAGGCAAAGTCGACCTCAGCCGAATTTGAACTCAGAGTGTATGCCACTAAACATTTTGCCTGACATGCTTACGATTCTGCCAGCTCACCATCTGATTTAACTCTATATTAAATGCTTTAAAACACTAAAACGTTTCCTGAATATGTGCTGCTGAAATTGGGGTGCATCAAAAATGCTATAAAATATGGTATTTTCCCCTTGAATCCCAACTCCAGTAACTTGATCATGAATAAACTAGATCAAGACTAAACTAAAGGTGTACAACTTTAACTTACCTCATTAAGTTCTCGTGATAGTGTTTTATCATACATGTTCCCAGAAATTACTGTTGTTGTCATATTGTTTGGTAAATTCTTCATAATTCTTGCCAATCTGAAATCAGAATCGAATACCAGTAATTTATATGGATTCTGTAGAAGCAAATGTGTATATGTATGTGAGTGGAGGGGTATATTTGCATTGAGTGTGTGCTTGTGTATATAATATGATATATATACACACACACACACTTCATATATATATATACATATGTAAATATTATGCTAATCGCATAAATTAGTGATGGTATTTCACGGAAAATACATATATACTGCAGGGCTTGGAATGACTGTCACAGCTTGGTAGCGAGTATCCATTACTGATGATGATCTAATAAGATCGAAATTACGTAATATAGTG
>JAOPUL010004744.1:79985734-79998413 GCA_027564515.1 Octopus rubescens
TATGGGCACCTTCGGGAACAGCATCCGACCTCGTGGCCAAAATCCTGTCATTCTGGGTGTTCGCTACAGCCTCCACGGTGAATATCTTTTTGTCCAACCAGATGAAGACATTGTCTCCGGTGCTCTGAATCTCCTCCAGCATTTTCTTGCACCTGTCCAGTCGCTTTGGTTTGGAAATGGCAGAAATTAGGTGTCAACATTGCAATTTTAATAACTTACAAATCTCATCACAAGCAGTGTAGTGTATATTATCACTTAGACAAGAAAACTTCCTGAACAACACCTTGTCTTTTTACTGTTATTGATTGAATCAATTTCTTTTTGTTTTCTGTTTCAGGTTTACACGCAGAATCTGCACCTGTGCCACCCTCACTTGATTCCTTACGAACTGTAACAAAACAGAACCCCCATGGCAACGACTTCCGTCGGTCAGGGGGTGACTTTCTACAGGCAGCTACTGAGTTGCCACACGAGTACGATGTGGTCAGCAAACGTCGTACGTTCCCCATAGACTTCTCACAAGCACACTATGATGTTCCGTCGTCATCACCATCAACACTGACCATGTCATCTTCATCTCAGAAAGGTCTTGCTAACCATAATGATTCCCACCAGCTGCCTCCACCCTCCTTAGGAGGTGGACACAAACCTAGAAGTCCCTTGGGTGGCTTTTCAATTGCATCCTTGTCAGTTGCAACATCATCAGGGGCGGGGGCAGGAGGAGCGGGGAAGTCGCAAGAGGCCGCCTCGGGCTCCTGTGACTTGCCCTCGTCAAGCAAGAGGGACACACCCGATTCCTCAGCAAGGAATTCATCCACAATATCTCCACGTACTGACCCCGACTATCAAAGTCTGAGAGATGGCACCGGCAGTGAGAATGACAGCGAGTACGATCCTAACTACGAGACGGTGGAGGACGCGCAGCGCAAGGCGGCTGCACTGCGCCAAAGTAAGGCACAGCGACGCCACTTCTACGAGGAGGTGGATGCTGCACAGCTGCCGAAACCTTCGAGCCCGTCACCACCGTCGTCTGGCTGCGCCAGTGCAACAACACCAGCTGCACAGGTTGCAGCAATGACGAGGGCGACGGCTGCAGACGCCCGCGAGCGTGTACTGCGCCAACACACGTACGAGGACGTGCGGGAGGTGAGAAGACAACACAGAGCAATGCGCTGGAGCCAAGAGAAGTAAAAAAAAACCCAAAAAAACAATAATAATGATTTAAAAGAAAATAAAATAGTACAGCAGCAGCAGCAACAGAACCACTGGAGGAACAAGCCTCAGGGTGGAGAGGAAAGTAAAGCATCATTGAAGCAGTTGGCCGAGAGTAACTAAAGAGTAACCAAGTATTGAGTACTCCACAGCAACTGTCGCAATGAACTTGCTCATTTATGTCTTTGTTGGGTTACTATTTTTAATTTATTTATTTTTTTATTTTTCCTTCTTACTGTTGTTGTTGAGGTGAGGGGCCGAAACCAGACTGGATAATCATCAATGTCACCATCTTCATCATCATCATGTTCAGATGAAGGTTAATGAGAGTGAAAGGGGGAGAGCACCTGGGTGGGGTGGGGGGGGGGGCTTGAGTGATCCTTCAATAAAAGGTTGAAGGCAGACAGTGTCCTTAACAGTAGATTTTTACTTCCCTTCGTAACACTCCCACCACCACCACCACCATCCCCACCACATATTTGCTTTTGTTGTTGGTGTTGTTTTAGCAGTTGGTTGGCTGAGGTAAATTTCAGTGAACACTTCCCAGTTTCCATTTGTTCCCTTTATAATTTTAATTATCACAAACCAGTATTATTATTATTATTAATGTTATTATTAAGGTGACAAGCAGGCAGATTCATTGGCATGTCGGACAAAATGCTGAGCATTTCTTCCAGTTCAAATTCTGCCATGGTTGACTTTGCCTTTCATTTTTTCTGTATTGGTAAAAATAAGAATCGGTTGAGCACTTGGGTCAACGTAATCGACTATCCCACTTTCCCAAAATTTCAGGCCTTCTGCCTATAATAGAAAGGATTATTATTATTATTATTATTATTATTATTATTATTATTATTATTATTAAGACAGGGAAGCTGGCAGAATCGTTACTGCACCAGGATAAACTGATTGGCAGCATTTCTTGCAGCTCTTTATGTTCTGAGTTCAAATGCTACTGAGGTCAAAATTTGCCATTTGTTTTTTAAGGATCGGCAAAATAAATACCAGTCAAGTACTGGAGTGATGGGGGGGGGTGTAATCAATTAACCCCACCCGCCTTAAAATTGCTGGCTTTGTGCCTAAATCAGAAATTGTTATTGTTAAGGAAATGAGCTGACAGAATCAATTTGAGCATCAGAAAAAAATGCCTCATGGTATTTGTTCTGGCTGTCTATGTTCTGAGTTCAAATCCCACTGAGGTCAACTTTGCCTTTTCATCTTTTAAGGGGGTCAATAAAAATAAAGTGCCAATCAAGTATTTGGATCAATTTAATCATCGACTAACCCCCAACCCCTTGAAATTGCTGACTTTATGCCTGAAAGAGAAATAAATAATATAATTGATGGGGGGTCAGAGTAGAAGAGTTGAGATAAACTCCTCATTAAGCAAGACATTCAAATTGATTTTACTTCCAAATTATAATCATTTCCTTTTGCTTTCACCACCACTGCCAACCTTGATAGAGGCATGAACATTACACATCCTCATGCTTGTGTCTATAACAAGTTGTTTATGCTGATTTGAGAGTTCTCAAATCAGCTTTGACTGAGCTATGGACACAAGGGTTATCAGTCAAATAGCTAGGTACAGGCCTGCAGATTCTAATGAGTTCCCAATACCAAAATTGAAGACTCCAACAACCAGTGGTTTTATTGTATGGGGGTGTAGTGTGACACTCTTTCCACTCTCTAATCTTATATACTGTCCAATCTGTTCCTGTAAATTCTGGAGGTGGTCACTGAAAAGGAGGGCAAGGTGGACTTGCCTGAATCCAACAGTTGCTGCTGTACCTCTCCACTTGTCGGTAGTGGTGTGAATCCCAGCATAATGTTTGTGGGGCTCTGTATAAAAGGTTATTATTGTGTGTGTGTGTGTGTGTGTGGTTGTGTACTACTGCAACAATTGTTTTAATATCCTTGGCTAAGTCACTCAACTCTAGTTAACTGCAACTGTCAAGAAGAGAACAAAAAAAAACCTGTTGTAAAAAGTTATTTTTCTTTTAAAACGCTTTCTATGTATTCACAATATCTTGCTGTTGTTGTTGTTCCTTTATATTTCATTATTTAACTTCATATTTATTTTATACAATGTATTTCAGGGGTTTATTTGTTTGACAAGTCATTTCATCTGAGATAGCATG
The DNA here is from genome assembly GCA_027564515.1 of Octopus rubescens. Classification (NCBI taxonomy): domain Eukaryota; kingdom Metazoa; phylum Mollusca; class Cephalopoda; order Octopoda; family Octopodidae; genus Octopus; species Octopus rubescens. Next base: position 79,989,088 of record JAOPUL010004744.1, read on the forward strand.
TTGAAACTGAACCAATTATATTGAGTTAGAGTCATGTTAGTCATTTAAAACACACAGATGCTATTATTCATTTTTGTTTGTTATTTTGAAATAGTATCAGTTTTTGGTATCCATCTACCGGGTTACTGGTATTATCTTGTGCTGGAACAAGTTGTACATCTGTAACTTGGCCAATTATGTTCTAAACCATTGGAATAAAGTTGTGTAACTTGGTCACTGACACTCTAACCATTGGACCATGTCCTATATTTTTAACCTGATCATCAATATTCTGTTTAGCAAGAACATCTCCAACTTGGTCACCAATGCTGTTCTCCAAAGGGCCTGATTATATGTCTATGACTTAATCGCTGATACTTTACTCTGCTGGAGTGAATTATACATCTGTCACTTAGTTACTTAATACTCTATTCCACAAGACCAGGCTATCCATCTGTGACCAGGTCACTGATAATCTATTCTGCTGGGCCTCATCACCAATGCTTCATTCCACTGAACCTGGTCACCGATATTCTGCTCCACTGAACCAAGTCATAGATGTACAACTCAGGCCTAATATCCTAATCATATAAAACATCATTGATCCAGTCAAAGTAAATACAAGTGCCTGTGTCTTTTAATGGTTATCATGACTCTATCACATTTGCTTTTCTTTTCATTTTTTACCTTTTTCTTATTTAAGCTATGTTGTGTAGTGAATGGAGTACAGTTGTGGAGGTGTGAGATTATCAAAGAGATGGGGTCAGCCTAGCTCTTGGAGAAGGGATCACTTTTGAAATGTTTTTTTTATACTTTTTCTTCTGTTGATGTTTTTAATGTGTATTTTCTTTAGTTTTCATTCCTCACTCTCCAGATTGTGTGTGTGTGTGTGTGTGTGTGTGTGTATATATATATATATATATATATATGAGTCTAATACTGACCACCTGTTGTGTGTGTGTGTGTGTGGTGAGAGTCCTCCAGCAAGGTCTTACAGCTGTGATTTCCAGCCAGAGTTTCTGGTCCTCTAACAGCGACCCCCCACCCCCTAAAAGGTATTTGTGATATTGACACCGGGTTGCCTAAATTTCTGTGACCTTTGACCTTGCCACCTAACATTCAGTGCCATCGTTAATAGCAACTTATAGTTCCAATTTATCCATGACATTAAACATTTTTTGGGCTCCTGAACAAAGCAAAAATTAAAGACATTATTATTGATGTGGCAAGCTGGCAGAATCGTTGGCCAGAAGAAATGCTAAGCATTTTGGTTGGTGCTGTTTACATTCTGAGTTCAAATACAGCCAAAGTCAACTTTGCCATTCATCCTTTCAGGGCTGATAAAGTACCAGGGTTGATGTAATCAACTAAACCACCCCACACTCAAAATTGCTGGCCTTTTGCCAAAATTTGAAACCATTATCAAAGCTAAAAGCTGGCAGAATCATTGGCATTCCGGACAAAATGCTTAATGGCATTTCTTCTAGTTCTTTATGTTCAAATGCCATTGAGGTTGACTTTGCCATTTGTCCTTTCAAGGGGCAATAAAATAAAGTACCAGGCAAGTATTGGGATTGATCCCCATCCTCCCAGATTTCTGGCCTTGAAACATTAATCATTTGACCATTGAACAAAATAAAATGCCTTGCAGTATTTGTTCCAGATCTTTATGTCCTGAGTTCAAATTCTACCAAAGTCAACTTTGATTTCTACCCTTAAGGGTCAATAAAATAGAGTACCATTCAAGTACTAAAGTCGATAGATCCAACTAACTCCTTCCCAATCAATATCTGACCTATACCTCCTGAATTAGAAATTAATGGCAGAATTGCTAGAATAAAATGCCTTGTGGTATTTAGTTTGGACCTTTATAACCTGAGTTCAAATCCCACCACGGTCCACTTTGCCTTTTACCTTTCCAGGGTTGATAAAATAAAGTAGCAGTCAAGTACCAGGGTCAATGTAATCACTTGTACGTGGCCCTAAAATTTCTGCCTTAAATTTCTGTAAAAAATTACTATTAGGAGAGTGATTGGTCAGTTGTGGCTGTCTATCTTTGTTTCAATTCCCTGGTAGAGCCATTTCAATTTGCTATTGTCCTTGGGTGGCACATGGATTTCATATAGCCACTTCCTACAAAAACATTACAATTTCATTGTCTTTAATAATCTCTACTCTCATGTAAGCTTTCAGTAAACTAAGTTCATAGAATGCATCAAACCCTGTTCTTAATCTTTTTTTAAGGGCTTAGAGGAGGAAAGGCGGTGTCCATGACCCCTTTCGAGAGTCACTGTGACTGATGGGAAGGAAGTTATCACTCCTTCTTAGCCTGAATGCTTACAATAGAGTGGACCTTGCTAAAGACAAACAAGGGGTCGGCTGTTGTCAAACCATGCCATATCCATTCCACTTAAATTAGTAATACACTGGAGGAATGAGTGGTGAGTTGGTAGAAATCAGTAGAGCATTAGACAAAATGTATTTATAGTATTTACTTAAAGCTCTTTATGTTCTGAGATCAAATCCTGTTGAGGTCTTCATTGCTTTTCATTCTGCTGGAGTTGATAAAGTATGAGTCAAATACTTGGGTCAGTTTAATCAACCAAGACTTCCTCAAAAATGTCTGGCTGTCTGCCTTTGTAAGAAAAAAAAAACAATATAGAGAAAGAAAAGGACAAGACTACATCATATTTCCTTAACTGAATTTCATTCTCTGTTGTTCTGAATGTTGACACAAAGCAGTATCAGATCAAATCTCAGATGGCGAGCTGGCAGAATCATTGACACATTTTGTCCATCTTCGCACCAAAGTCGATTTCGCCTTTGGGGTTGATTAAAATAAGTACCATTTGAGCACTGGAGGTCAATGTAATCAACTAGCCCCCCCCCTACCCGAAATTGCTGGCCTTGTGTCAAAATTTGAAACCAATATTAGATCTAATCCCTTATGACAAATGCATTACTTGCCACTCCTTGTCATTTTCAAACTTTAAGCAATGTCTCTCTCCAATATATTTTATCATCATCATTGGGGTTTGAACCCCTGCAGTTTTGATGTCTTTATCAGCCACATAAATCTTGGCTTTAGGAGTTTAATGAGTGTGGTATGTGTATGAGAAGATATTGCATTTGAAGCTGGCAGGCTGTTACACCAGTTTGTGTGTGGGAATAACGACCTAAAAAATTAGATCAGGGGGGAGGGGTCATAGATTCTTTACTAAGAAACAAAGACATCACATTTGTAAATAAAGATAGAATTGAGGATGATGTGATGTAAATGCCTTTCTCGGGTTCATTAGCAACATCATTGAAGTTAAACTACTCCTTCTGAAGGAGCTGAAACCATTCCACAGAGTTGGTTTGCTGGAAATTTACTTCCATTCTACAACTTGAATGTCACAACCTTTTTTTTTTTTTCTTCAGCAATAAAATAAAGTTTTTTTTGTTCATGTCAGAAAATCTATAATTATTACATTGATATTGGTTTTTATTTTGACAAGGAGGGCTGAGTGACTTTTGTCAAGAACTATGTATGTGAAAGGACTAGGAGCGATCATGCTCCACTAACTTATTATTAACCTATGGTGCCTGTCAATATTGATATTCAACCAGTGGCTCATGTACCTGACTCAAGGTCCCTCACTCCTTGGGTCCATGCCCTGCTGTAAGCAAGACACTAAATTACTCCTATCTTACGTTTTGTAATTAACAAACCTCTCCCTCAAAAAATTGCTGGCCTTGTGTCTAAATAAGAAACCAGTACTATTGCTATTAATACCAGAGTGATGGTTTGGCAGAATCGTTTGCACATCAGGAAAAATGCCTTGCTGTATTTCATCTGACATTTACATTCTGAGTTCAAATGCTGCTGGGGTCAATTTTGCCTTTCATCCCTCTGGGGTCAATAAAATAAAGTACCAATATTGACTATCCCCCTCCCTTCAAAATATTGCTGGCCTTGTGTCTAAATTAGAAACCATTATTATAATTATAGTAATTTTCATAGAATTATTCGTAACTGGGTCTGGAGGTTTAGTTCAGTACCCCAGTGATCAGAGTTCAAATCCTAGCAGGTCTGTCTTTATCTTTCTTTCATATCTCTTGGCTTAACATCTCATTATCATTTAAAAAAATACCTTAGTGTCTAGTTACTTCCCTTTACATCCTGAGTTCAAATCCTACCAGTGACATGTTCACCTGTCATTTCCTCCAATCTCAGATTTGTCTTCATTGAAGACCAGTTGATTAAATCAAGTATTTTTTCACCTCAAAAAAAAATGCATGACATTGTCAGATCCAAATATTCTACCTGTTTTATATCCAAACTGGCCAGATCTGACCTCTCACACCTGCCCTACAATGTCATTCAAAAAATATACAATTATCTCACTGAAATCTTGAAATTACAAGATGATGCATGATTAATTCCAAACAATGTGAATAAATAATCATCACATTTGACAAAGTAATCTGAATGGTTAATGGTTTGGTCTGGAGGAAGGATCTGTACCAATGGCTTTTAACAGACCCTCCAAGGCTGATGAGATCAATGCCATTTATGTTTACTCTTCAACTGTTCCAAAGTAAACCTGAACATTTAATGAATAAGTCTCTTTAGTAGAATTTTGAGCAACAAATAAAATGCCTTGTGGTGTTTAGTTATATTCCGAGTTGAAATTCCATAAAAGTTGACTTACTCTTTCATCATTCTGGGGTCACTAAGAACTTATCAAACTATACATACAAAATTGGTTTTTTCAGAACCTCTGTTTCCAAAGCCTTTCTGGATAACTGATGTTTCCAAACCAGAAGTGGTCAGCTTGATCAACACACTCTAAATTAAACAAATATTAAATAATTAGATGAAATAAGGTACCTCTGTACATTAATGTAAATCAGTGCAGGTTAGAAGAGGTCAGTGTCCAGAAAGTCTGTGTTGTATATGTATGGCCTTCTACTTATGTTAGAAGCCTTAATTGATGGTTTTGAGGTTTATGGACTGGACTACAGACTATGCAGTCATGAGTTCAAAACTTATTAGGGGCCCTGACCCAGCACATGATTTTACTTTCCTCAGTTTTACCTGGTCGTTGCTGAAAGTAGTTCCATTTTCAACAATAAATAGTTGGTGTTAGTTGGGAAATTATTCACATCTCATTTATAAGAGTTTAGAAGAAATTAGATTAGAACAAATAATAATAATAATGTATGTAGATATACAGGTTGTTCAGCAAAAAATTGCAGAACCCTCATCTGTCCTTTACGGCAGTAGAGTCCACCATACATTCTCTTTAATTGAAAGAGTCAGAGAACAGCTGACATTGTTACCCAGCTTGCTTCTTTGGTCCATTTTTCATGGACAAATCGTTGGTATTAAGAAAATTCTCCAATTTATCCCAAGAATATTCAATATAGACATTTACAAACTGTTATGGTCAACATTAACTGGTCAAACCATTGCAGTTATCCCTCAATACAAGCCTGCCTGAAACCAACCCTGCTTCTATAACACAAAAACTATTTTAAATTCAAACTCTCCATCATAATTTTATGTCAGGACATTTAGTTAAGTTCTAATTAATAATGATCTCATTATTTTACTAAATCTCTCCAAATTGGTTATTTCCAAAATTTATTAAAACACAGGGTTTATTTCATTAGAAATATGGTCATAATTAGATTAATTACATTCTAATTAAGCACAAAAGGGTTTTTTAAAAAATGGTTATCACTATATCTTATCTCTTTTAATTGTTTGTCATTGGACTGGAGCACTGCCTTGAAGGGTTTTAGTTGATCAAATCCCAGTATTATTTTTGTAAGTCTAGTGCTTATTCTATCTCTTTTGCTGAACCGCTAAGTTACAGGAGATGCAAATAAACAACACCAGTTGTCAAGCAATGTTAGAGAACAAACACATAGACACAGTCATATACATGTTATAGACACACACACACAGAGGCTTCTACAAAGTTCCTGTCTCCCAAATTCACTCACAATGTATTGGTCAGTCCAAGATGCTGCACAGTGGGACTGAATCCAAAACCATATGATTGCAAACCAAGCTTCTTAACCCCACAGCCATACACTCATACATACATTCATATATGTTTATGTGGTTAAGAAGTTTGTATCACAACCACATGGCTTCACATTAAGTCCCACTGAGTGGTACTTGGGGGGGGGGCAAGTATCTACTGTTGCCTCCAGCTGACTACAATCACTTGTGAATGAACTGGTAGATGGAAAGTCTGTGAAAGTTGTCATGTATGTGTGTTTGTGTCTTTATATCCCATAACTTAGTCGTTCAACAAATAGGGAATAAGTACTAGAGGTGATATGATCGAGTTAAAACCCTTTAAAGCAGCTGTCCAGTGAGTGAAACTGATTTAGGGTTTCTAAATATCATAATTTTACTAATAGTATCTGGATTTTTGCAGTTACATATCTCCAATGTACAAATAATAGAATTAGCATAACAATGCCTTATAATTTGGAAAAAATAAGCATTATTAGAATAGCAAGTAAGAAGTGTGGGTCTGTGGAAATAAAAATGAAAAACTGTTTATAAATACAATTTATAAAAGACAAGTTTATGCACAGTTTGAGAAACAGGTCTTTTCTTCATGGTATAGACTTAGTGTCATAGCCCCAAATAATCCCAAATATATATGATTAGTTGTTGAGCACTTTGGTGAAAAATATCAAACTAATTATGTACTCTATCGAGCACATATGTGCCTTGTTGCAGAGTGTGTGTGTATATATATATAAATTGTTTTTATGTTGATATAATAAAACAATTTAACATTAAGCTGAAGAATTATTCAATACTCTCTTTGTAAAATATATATTTCTTATACACTTTACAACAGTAGTTGTGATAGTGACTTTGAAGTTTTGACCTGCTAACCTTCATCAGATTTGTATGTTTGTATATTTATACAAAAATAATTTTTACACGCACTTTCTATGTTTGCATGGGTTGGACAGCTCAACAGGATCAGATGTGTTGGAGAAGCACATCTTGCTCCAATGTCTCAGTTTTAGCTTGGTTAAGACGCTGGAGCAAGATATGGTCCTCAACACATCAGATCATGTCAAACTGCCCAACCCATGCCAACATGGAAAGCAATGATATATAGTAAAACAAGACCTACACACATAATGTAGAGGTGTGTGGTTAGGGTATTCAGCTCATGGTTGTGAGTTCAATTCCCAGCAGTGCATTGTGTTTTTGAGGAAGTCCCTTTATTTCACATTGCTCCAGTCCAGTCAGCTGGCAAAAATGAGTTGTACTTGTAATTCAAAGGGCCAGCCTTGGCATATTCTATGTCATGCTGAATCTCCCTGAGAACTATGTTAAGAGTATGCATATCTGGATTGCTCAGCTACTTGCATGTTATTTTCATGAGTAGGCTGTTCTGTTGATAGGATTAACTGGAACACTTGTCATAATCAACAGAGTGCCAGTAAGACACACATAATGGTGTCTTTGTGCCTTGCAACAAGAAACTAATACAAATAACCATAATAATAATAAATATAATTTCTTTTCTCTGAGTACAAAATATGACCTCTTGGCTGTGGGTAGAAGACAAGAATGTAAAATTGATTTCATCACCCTCAATATATTACAGGGACTTATTTTACCAATGCCCAAATAAGGGAAGGCAATGCTAATTCAGCATCATTTAACTATGGGGAGACCCGAATTGAAATTCATCTGGTACTGCCAGGTGTCTCCTGCCCAAGCATTAATAATCATAATAATTGTTTCTAATTTAAGCACAAGGTCAGTAATTTTGAGAGGTGGGGGCTAGTCAATTACAGTGACCCCCCCAGTACTTGACTATTACTTTATTTTATTGATCCCAGAAGGGATAAAAGGCAAAGTTAAATTCAAAACATAAAGAGCTGGAAGAAATACTGCAAGGCATTTTTTTTCTGATGCTCCAACGATTCTACCAATTCACTGCCCTTAATAATAATAATCATAATAATAAAGACTATAAACTGTGACAACAATAATAAAATTGTCATTTGATATTTCCCATTGTTCTGTTAATATTTGTTCATATAACACAATATGCATATTCATGTGTGTGTGTGTGTGTATATATATATATATATATGTATATATATATATATACACACACACATATATGTATGTATTCATGCATGCACATACACAAGTAATTCTGTTTGGGTCTTTTTTCTGTGGGGGAGCTTTCTGGTGAGAAAGTATTAAGACCAGCAGCATCTTGTATGTAACTGGTCTCTTACCAAGAATATAATAATGTGGCTCTGTGTTTTTGGTGGATGAAAGAGAAATCTCTCTCGGGATAGGCCACTAGTCTATCACAGGTAACACTCCCTCTGAAAGTATGTGAATTAAGCATTCTGCCCCAGAAACTGAAAGAAAAAAAAAAACAGCTGCTGTGAATATGAACCCCTGGTCCATGCTATAGTTGTCAAATATTTTATCAACATAACCATTTCATCTCTGCTTTTACCTAGCACGAAGAGGACAAAGAGAAAGTGTGCACATGTGTGTGTGTGTGTGAGAGAGAGAGAGATAGAGAAAGAAAGAGTGACAGACAAAGAGAGAGTGCTTTCATGATACTTGTGATTCTGTGAGGTTCATTCTGACTGCCAACAAGACATTTTTGGTACCTATAGCCACTCCCTCCACTCGACATCTGAAAATTTCAACAGATGTTGCCAGAAATGAAAATAAACAAAGAAAAGTTCCAATATCCTGTGTAACCATTGTGTGACAATCCATCTTTCAATGTAATTAAAAATGTTGCTTCGATTCCAATTAAAACAATCTCACAGACAATTCTTTTCTTTTTTGATTTTTTTTTTTTTTTTGTTTAATGTTTTTCTACTTTGTGCATTCTGTATTTGCTGTTGTAATTGTTTAGCCCTAACCCCCCCCCAACCTACTCTCTCTCTCTCTCCCCCTCCCTCCCCTTCCTGATCAATCCTTACCCAGCAGACTATGATCAAGTTAAAGTCAGTGGTTGCTAACACAATTAATTAAAGTAGTTAGTCAACAAAGTTTAATTAATCTTAATTAAAAATAAACTGTTTTAACGATATAGTTTGAACTTTGACTGTCCACTGACAATCCCAGACATGTTTCAGTTTAAGATATTCCAGCCATGACCATCAAGCAGTGACATACTGAGGGTAAACCGCACCCAGGGGGGCAAGCACCGAAATTGCACCTCCCCCCCCTAAATAAATTTAATTATTATCAATAATTAGACTGGAGTCTGGTGCAGCTCCCCAGCTTGCCAGTTTCCAGTCAAAACCGTCTAACCCATGCCTGCATGGAA
>JAOPUL010004744.1:80069079-80082348 GCA_027564515.1 Octopus rubescens
GCCACGCAGTGGGATTGAACCCAGAACCATGTGGTTGGGAAGCAAGCTTCTTACCACACAGCCACGCCGCACCTACAGCCACGCCGCGCCTATATATATATATATATACACACACACACACACACACACACACACACATATATACATATACATATATGCAGGCTAAAAATGCACTTGGCGTCTTTAAAAAGATTTATTTAAATTTACTTAACTGATTTCACGATTTGATATTTTTCTAAAAGTGTGAGGTGGAAGGATCTGGAGTTATGCCAGTATTTATCTTGACTCTTAGCTATTTGTGTATGAGAATGTGAACTAGATGTTACACAATTTCTGTGTAATGTCTCTATTTGATGTGCTGTTGTGGCTTATTCAGTCATGCCTTGTATTTTTTTAATAATCATACTTTCTTTGTCCATATTTGATCTGCAGTTTTATCAGAACAAAGGATAAAGTGAGAAGACTAGGAATTTGGGGGATTTATTTGTTTCACATGAGTCTAAATGCTCACTTAGTCAACTCTGTCTGATATTAGGATCTCATATTTGTTCCTTGTGTAATCTTTGTTAAAACTTTGTTAAACCAAATTGGCTTAAATTGGGGAAACCTTTGTTCCCATTGTAGTTACAGATACCTGTTACATTTAATAGCATAAACTAAATTTTTCGATAAAAGTTGAATTGATTTTCTTTTAACAGTGAAAAATATGTTATTTAAAAGATGTGCTTTTTTTATTCTAGGGTTATACTTCACTAATGGAATGTTTTGATGGATAGTGCTGTATGTTTCTGTGTTTCTGTTGTGATCTAAGGTAGAATTGGGTTTTCTTATTTACCTTAATAATTCTAGAATGTCGATTGCTTTGGCATGTTCCATTCTGTTACCAATTCCTTTTTGTTGGGTTCTGTCTATTAAGTAGTATTTGTCTTAATTTTTGGAGGATTTCATTTTGAGTTCCAAAATTTGAAATGATTGGACATTGTCTTTGTGTGAGATTAAATGGTTTATTTATTTTGGAGTGTTTTGTTTGGTAGCAAATAGTAACATTTAGAGTGTGTTGGTTTGTAGTGGATGTCAATTTTGATTATCAAACCACCCAGGAAAGGTAGTTTATTTTTACTGTATTCCAGTGTGAAATGCATATCATTGATTATATTATTAATTAGGGTTTTAAAGTCATTATGTTGGTCAAACCATGGGTCCACAGAATAAGGCAGTCATCTAAGTAATTTTTCTAATTTTCTAAAAGATACTTGTGAAAGCTGTTGCTATAGTTCATCTATTTAGACTCTTAGGTATGCCATGACCAAATTGGCTTAAGTTGGAGCAGCCTTTGTTTCCTTTGCAGTCACATACTTTATTTGTAAACGCTGCCGTTGAAGATGAAAAAATTTGTTTTGTATGATAAATTTAATTCCTTCCATAATTAATCTTTCTCTGTTCGATGTTGGATTTTATTGGGGAATTTCTCAAGCCAGAATTTTATGGTTTCAAGTTGTGTACTAATATAAAGGTTTACTACATTAAATGATAGTGTTTTTGTTAACTTATTTTCAAATGGTGGTTTAACAGTTCCAAGTCATCTTTTATAAGGCTTGCTCTGTGTTTCAGAATGGGTTTCAGTACTATATCTACTATGGGAAGATATAATATGGGTATTGATTGGAGAGGCAAGTGAGTTGTGTAGATCTGATTAGAGATGCAAGTATGTTATGTAGACCTGGTTGGAGGTGCAAATGAGTCGTGTATAACTGGCTGGAGGCACAAGTGAGTCATGTATCCCTGGCTGGAGATGGCATGAAACCATCTAGGCTTGAGTAGTAGAAGACACTGTTGTAGTGTCAAAATAGACACAAAGAAGAGACACAGCATGTCTGTGAAGCAGAGATTAGATGATGCTGGTGAGTGACTTCATATCAAGGAATTGAATTGTCTTTACAGTTATTGTGAATCCAGTGGAGTAACAGCATGAGAGGCGGGGTGTGAGATAAAATACTTTCAAGTAATTGGTTATGTTTTACATTATGTTCTAAATTTAAATAAGTGTCAGACTAAATATAGAATGGTGGTGGTGGTGGAGAGCTTTACTAAATATAGAGTGGTGGTGATGATAGTGCTAATGGTGCATCAGACTAAATACTTAGATGTATCTAATTCCACTTCTCTACATTTTGAGTTTAATTCCTCAAAGACTGATAAAATAAATACCAGTAATATACTGCAGCATTTAAAATTACTATATCCTATCCCTTCTCTTCAACAAGCATGTCACTATATGCCTTCAGAAATTATTTATATTATTGACTATAAAAGTTTTTTCCTTAATTATATAATTTTTTTGGTAAATTTTTATCCTGTAATAAATGTAAAACAAATATTTCTTTTGAATCACACCATATATTCTTCAGCTATCTTCAGGTGCTATTTGGAGATAAATTACCAACAAAAAATTCTTTAAAAATCACCCCAGATCCTATATGCAAAGTTGGGCCTATATTACATGTTTTAAGGCACTAAAAATAATTTTCCTGAATATGTCCATGTCTTTTATTCCACCAAACACAGTATATATCTTTGAGTTGGGACTCAACTTTTATTTGCAACACTCAAAATATCAATGATATCCTCTGTTACTCTATTCTTTAAACTCCAGAAAGCCTGTGGCACAAGAGTTGCCAAATCAATTTCATGAAAAAGAAGCAGATTCTGTTGGGAGGGAATCCAATATGAACATTTTGTTAGTCCATCAAAAAAATATCTGAGTCATTTCTAATTGAATTAGTTTATAATTTAATGATTTCCAACTTTCCCCTCGACCCCCTTGTTTTTTTTGCTGTGGGTGTGCACAGAAATTTAGTAACCTTTAGCGACACCATTCTGTTGACACTGTCAAGTAGTATTGTTTGTTGTTGTTGTTGTTGTAGAATCCTCTCAGTCAGCTCTGCTAGATATGAGTAACACACCTGTAACACACGTAACATATATTTCCTGAGAACTACAAATCCGTTCTGGGACCTAATAATAGTGTCATTGATGATAGATTTCCAATAGGCCAATCACAGTTCAATACATTTTATAATAGTGGCTGCGATGACAAGCAAATGTTTTTGTGCAACAGATATGGTATTTTTTATTGCAACAGTTTATCAGTGATTTTCTCACTGTTGTATACATCTTTTTTATTCCAATATACACATGCATTCATATATACATACCACTGATAAGGAGTTTACAAATCCTATGCCCAAAATGCACTTTCAGTCTCACACTTAATATTATTATTAGAGCTACAGGATACATACCAACCTGCCTGGAGCAAAGTATGACTGAACTGGGTTCTTTGGGAGAGAACGCATTTTAATTCATACACTACAAATGATTTTGATATCTAGAAGAATAAAGATCTGCAAGATGTTTTTAAGATTTAAAAGATGATAAAGAAAAGATACTTTCTTCACAACCCTGCTACTAAGTAGGTGGCTCATCAAAATTAATTCTAAATTAAAAAGAGAAAAGGAAAATATACATACATGCATATACACACACACATACACACACACACACAATAGGCTTTTTCACAATTTCTATCTACCAAATTGCATTGACAATGCATTGATGAAGACACTTACCTAATGTGCCACACCATGAGATTGAACTTGCCATACCAAACTTCTAAACTTCATTTATTTATCATTTATTATTGAAGATTGGGAAACAGCTAAACCTTAAATCTAGATTTTCAATTTATTTTGTCATTATTTTGTGATATTTCAAATGGAAATAACAATAATTTAAGAATGTTGTTGTGTTTTGGACCTTTTAGTTTTTGTTGTTGTTGGTATTGGTGGCATCATCATCAGCAACAGCATTATTTAATTAGCCAAGGCTGATCAAAGACATTCCAACCATGACCATTATTTAATTAGTCAAGGCTGATCAAAGACATTCCAACCATGACCATATCACCATTTTTTTATACATTGTGTCTCCAGAACTACATTATGCAAGGTGTATTTTTTTTTTATTCAAAGAAATAAGGTGTTATTTGAGAGGAAATTTGGCTACTATTTCTAACATCTTGACTGACCACATAGAAGCACTCTAGAAGTTTACTAAATGTTTCCAACTGGTTTGTTATATAGTTTCAGGTACTGTGTCACTTATAATGGATTGCAGCCATCAGCTGTATTTTTCTCATACCTAAGTGATTTTCCATTTAATCTTATTTTCATGATGATGATATTAGTCATGATACACAGAGGAGATTTATCAGGGATATTTATATATCAGATTTCTTCAATTTGGTTTTCATGCCTATTCTCACCTATGGTCGTTAATGTTGGGTAATGACTGAGTTCAATTGCAACTACAAACAGCTGAAATACAAAGGATTTCTGGAGTAAAATTAATCAACCAGGGCACATAGCTTAGAGATTAGGGTGTCTGTCTGTCCAGGTTGAGCCACCTGGTACTACAGACATATGAATAGAATGTTGCAGGAAAGGATCACATGACAAATTTTTCAAGCCAAGCCAACCAGCAGGAGACTTAGGGATAAACCAAAAATGAGAGGGTTGGATAATAGCCATAGTCTTAGTTGGACACACTTGGGGAATCCAATTGGAAAGTGTAAGAATAGGACTCTATGAAGGAGGTGCCTACGGTCTCTCTTCATGACCCTTCCAGGAATAATGGTGGGGAAAACGGAAGATGGAGATTTCTTGAACAGTTTTATTGTTGGTTACAGATTTCCAACACACACCATCCGCTGGTTCACACACACAATAGCAAGGGTTTGAGGGCAGGGGGGGGGGGTCTTTACAGTTTTTGCTGATAAACACTGTTACAAAATATATCCATATATTTAGGCTTCTGTACAGTTTTCATCTGCTGAGTTCCACTTTTGAACCGTGGGTCAGCCTGAGGCTATGGAAAATTACACCGAATATGCTGCAATGTGGAATTGAACCTGAAACCACATCGTTTGTGAAATGAATTCTCCTACATACTAAGATTTATTTAATCTCCTCCTCATCATCATCATCACTTAACACCTATGTTCCTTGCTGGCATGTGTTGGACATTTTGACAAGATCCAGTGAGCCACAGGGCTGTATTGTGCTCCAATGTCAGCTTTTGCATGGTTTCTACAGCTTGATGCCCTTCCTAATACCAACCACTTTACAGTATGTACTGGTTGCTTTTTTTCATGCCACCAGCACTAGTGAGGTCACCAAGTAACTTGCAAGACAGGAAAAGGACAAGAAGAAATAGAAAATGAAAGGGGACCCCACCACCACCACTTCACTAAGTGTGTGTGGGGGAGTATTTGAAAGTGAGGAGAGGTGACTTTATACAAAGGACAAACTCAGGTGTCTTGCTGTAAAAAAATGGCATGGCATTATATAGGTAGGTAGGTAGGTAGGTAGGTAGGAGTAGCTGGGAAGGAGATAAAATGGTAATGACGAGGTGCTGAGCAAATCTTTGAGGAACAAAAGAGGTTATGGATCAGGAGGGAGAAGGGACATGGTAAAATATCAAAGTAAATCATGTAAAAAAACACTCTTAGGGTTATTTTCTTATCTCTTCTTTATTGTATCAGTTTCAGAATTTCTTACTTCTTCAGGTGGTGGTGGGGAACAAACAAGATTCTGTGATATTCATGCCTTTCTCAAGGGTATTAGTAGAATGTGGGAAAAGAAAATGTCTTAAGCCATGCATCAGAACCAACCTCCTAAACACAAACTCGATCATCTCATACATGGCTTTACCTCTTGCTTTATGATTTTTATTATTTCTTACTTTAGTAATTATCATTAATGTTGTTGATGTTAATTGGTATTGTCAGAATCAGCCAAGTGGAATATAAAGTTACTTCCCTTGACAATGGGAGTCCAAATGCCTCAGAAGTCGACTTCACCTTTCATTCTTCCAAGATCGATAAAATAAAGCACCAATGAAATACTGGGTCTGGTACCTTCCCACAGGAATTTGAGGCTTTTTGTTTGTTAGAAATCAATATTTAGTTACATCCCCATTTGTTCTGAGTTCTTAATCCTGCTGAGTTCAACTTTACTCATCATTTTTCCAAAGGTCGATAGAATGAAGTACCCATCAAATGCTAGAGATCGATATAATCATTTATATCTTGTGGTCTTCTGTGAATATTAGATATTAGTATTCAATTACATACCAACGTTCTCAGTTCAAACCCCATTGCGGTTAACAGTAAATACCAATGAAATCGGTAAATATCATAAACACTAGTTGATTAAATAAATTGTAACTGTTATTGTTATTAATATTGATTTCTAACCTTCAGCACAAGGTCACACATTTTGGTGAGGGAGTATGGTTGATTAAATTAACACCAGAAGGCATGAAAGGTAAAGTCGACCCTGGCTGGATTTGAACTTGGGATCTAAATAACATTTTGCTCAACACTTTGCTATTTCTGACGATCTCCGATCTTTGTCAAAAAAATAATAATATAAATAATTGTAACATATTTATTATGTAAGAATTAAGCTGGAAATGTTTAGGTAAGTAGTAATGAGGTGGGGATATGATGTTGTGATGTTCAGACCTTTCTTGATGGCATTATAAATAATGTGGAACACTACAAACAAGAGAAATTTGAAACTTTCACCCTTTCACCACAAGTTGAGTTTGTTGAAAACTTACTTCTGACCATGGTACCTGCCACTGTAATAATAATAGTAATAGTGATGATGATGGTGGAAATAAACATTATAATGTTAATAATTAAAATTATTATAATTATAATAATAAATTCAAATTTTTTCTTGTGTTTAACAATTTGTAAATTTTTTTTTTTTTTTAGTTGTTCACATTTTATAAATATATATTTTGATTGTTTTAATTAATTATATTTTTTATTCTGTAATTAATACTGTAATATTATATATTTGTTGTTAATGTGAACTCTGCAGATTTCAATTGTTCAAGCAAATATTTTAGTTTATCACAAACCACAATCTTCTGAATAACACTTAATAATTTCTGTTTTTATCTACATCATGTTAAAAATATTTTTCAAACTTTTCCATATTTCATCCAAGAATTTATAATTTATATGACTTTTTTTTGTTGTTATATTTTCAACAATTTCAAAGAAATTTACTTACAACATCCACAAGTATTGATTTTTTTTTTTTTTCTATTAAATATCAAAATTATACAAAAATTATTTTAAAAAGTTTTTTATAAAATATTTTGGAAATATTTTATGATTATTTTTGGAATTTTTTTCACATTCTGTCTCAAAGTTTTGTAGAACTGCTTCAGCTAGCTTCCAGTAACAGTGTACAGCTAATTGACAAGCACAGCCATGTTTTGTCCAGACTAATTTGTCAGCTTATAAACTACAAAATTGATGGCCTGAAAGAAAGTTAACAATTTGTCTGGGTCACTGTAACATCACAACTTGCTATTAAATTTATGTTATCATGTTTTTTTTATTCTTGGCACAGCTCTTAGGCTATTTAACCAGTACTCTTAAATATGTCTGTCTCTAGTCAATGAAATAGCTACGTTAGCAGCAAGAGTGTAATAAAGCTCTGGCTCATGATGCAATTTCTTCTCTCCTTGTCTATATTTAATTCTCAGTATGCTAAAAGGAAATCCGTTGAAAAAAAATCTTTCAAACAAATTACAATCCTAGAAGAATTTATTGTTCTGATAATAAATTTTGTCTTTCTTTCCTTCTTTCTTTCACTCCCCACTCTCTCTCTCCCTCTCTCTCTCTCATTTGTTCATTTGACAGTGGAATATTGCCACTTTTATTCCATTTCATCAAACCCATGACAATAAAAAACATTTGACTTACTTTTCAACTATGCGTCTATGTATGTGAGTGCATAGAGCTATTGTGTACACATAAGTATTTGTGTACATACTTGTACACATTAGATGTATGTATAAATTCCCTGCTCAAAGATATCAGACATGTTCTAAAAGACATTTTATTCATGCACACATACATTGATATATCTGCAGGGAGTTCACCAGCAATGGAAATTTGTCACTGCTACAAAGTGTTGTGAAATATTATTCTTTATTTTTAGCTCAGACAGTGGTGTACTGAAATGGACAATGGCCACATTCCTGCAGGTCTCCAAGATATGTTCCTCGCTCAATCTTCAACGTCAAAGTCAAATACTTCAGAATACAAACCTGTCGACAGTAACTTACAGACACCAAAGACTGTGCCTTGTGTTTCGGGGCCACCAAATGTTATATCTCACCTAAATCACACTGTATCTATACCTGAAGACTTTCAGATTGCCCAAATGGTAATGCCCCAGGAAGAGGTTAATTATATTAAAACGGAGAACTACCACAATATGCAGCATCCACCTGTAACGTTTGCCAGCCCTAACTACCTTTTGCCAAGCATTCCATGTCCGCCGGATTTTTGTACCAACAACCTTAACCAGCCTTATAATAAACATATGTATTGTAACCAGCAAATGCCTTTCCCTGTTCAGAATTTCAAATACCCTACATTGCTTTCTACACATTTGGAACAATAAGTTTCACAAAAGTTTACTATTACAAATACTCAAACCGAGTTATTATGAACGAAGTGAACTTTAAATATCTGTGCCTTTATATGTATACATACATACATACATATATACATACATATATGTATGTATGTGTCTGTACTTTGTTATATACATATGTATGTAAAGATTTTATATACTTGAAAAAGAAAACGAAAAAGTCTAAAACCTGTGTAAACCAAATTTTGTGAAATTCTATTTATTTCCTCAACACAATTCATATTCTTTTATACAATATTTATTCACAGCAAAATAATTATTTTTCATTTTTAACAAAACAATAACATTTCAACAAAACAAGACAGCTTTAATTTTTGTTTTCATAAAATGGTGTCAAAAAAAAAACAGATATGATTGAACAGTACAGATCTTGTTATTCAAATCATGAACATTGGAAATTTTGGAAAATCTGTCATAAGAATTTGACTGGCATTTCGTAACCAACTATTGAAGAAATTATACCTTGAAAAAAAAGAAAAAAAAAAAGACTTGAATTTTTTTTTTTTTTTTTGTATTTATTATATTTATATTTTTTTTTCTTCAGTCTCCAATTGAACTGAATTATAATATACCCTTTTAATTCTGATGAAGCCAGTCCTTGAGTTATTTTGAAAATAATCTCCAATTAATATAAAGAAGTTATTATTTTTGTACAGGCTCCAGTAATTATGTTCTAGAATACTAAACTTCCCAGTGAAGCTTAATTCTCTGCGGATCAAGGTAGTTTCATGGGTAGGTTGCCCACTCTACCTCTTCTATCTGTGATGGAAACAGACTCCTAAAATTCACTCCTTATTTTTCCATATATTTTTCTTTTTGTCTCTTATAGAAGAAAGCATATCCTAAAAGACTATGGCTGCATCAGAAACATCCTTTAGGAGTTGGTCACTTTCAGATTTTCAAGTAGAAATTTGTAATAAAATCAGAGGAAAATTAAGAATTCCAATTCCATATTCTGTTTAATATAATCACTGTCCTGCAGCCTTTTAGTACTGGTAGCCAGTATTACTAGGGCTTCCACAATTTTCTCAGAAGACTTCTTGTTTAGCTGAGAATTCATTCCGTTTTTTGATGTCTTAAATAAAGATCCTGATGAGACTGTCTTCTTCAAAGAATGACAGTTTTCAGCATTTCATTAAGTTGTAATAATTACAGATTGAAACAGAGTCCTTGCTTGTGTATCTGACATTTCCAGCTGGTTGGTTGAATCTAGGATTGCCAGCAGATTGCTTGAATTAAATCTGTGATAACAACTAGATTGCTTGCATCTGCGGTTGCTACCAGATTGCTTTCCTCTGCAATTGCTACCAGATTGCTTGCATCTGAGGTTGCTAACTGATTCAGAACCCCTGAAAGGAACAAGAAGTTTTTAAAAAAACAGCATTAGCTAATTTTCTTTTTGTAATTTAGTGTTATTTTCAAATATCAAATAAAATTATAATTTACAATAAGTTTTAAAAATTAACAATTGCTAAGAGTAACAAATAATTTTCTTTTTTATTATTTTAAATCTAAATTTTAAATTATTCTTATATCAAGTAAAAAGGTGATATTATTGAACATAAGTTTCTTGAATTTGCCAATTGGTTGGCTAGCTTATAATGCATTTTATTTTGTATCATTATAAAACAACACAATTATTATTTGTGGTAATACAGGATGAAAGAATTCTGTATAAACCATCCCCAATCCATATAAACCTAAGAATTTCAATCATTTATTTTTGTAAACCCTGAGCCGATTCCCCACTCCATTACCAAATCATACTCCACTCCCTTCAGCACAAGACTACAAAACAAACAAAAATGTGATATTTCTTAAGTTTTTAAACTTAAATGTTATTGTTAATTAAATTTTTTTTTCTTTCCCCCCAAAAATTGATGTCTTGATTAAAGACATGGGGCACTTACAAAAAAAAAAAAAAAGGAAAAATGAATTAAAGAATTTAATAAAAAAAAAGACTTTTGTAAAATATAAAAAAAAATGTAATGAAAAGCAGAAGTTAAAAAAAGAATGAAAACAAGATTGAATGTGTAAAATAATATTTAATATCAATGATAAAATAATATTTAATATGGATGATTATCTGAAAAATGTAAAAATTATATATACAATTATTGGAAATTATATTTTTATTTTCTCTTGTGTATATCAGAAGTACCATTGTCTACACACATGCACACAACACACACACATATCTATCTATATATATATATATATATAATCAGGCTCGTATTTACATGCAGCACACTCACACACACACACACATATATATATATATATAATACATTTATATACACACACATCTGAGATTGCTTACACTCATTCACACTTTCTGATACACACATACATGAAACCAACACACACACACACTCATATACATAAACCACATGAAAAAAACTAACGTAACAAATACCTCTTTGACTGGTGATGATGGTGATGGTGAAGAGGAGAAGGAAAGGTAATCACCATTACCAATGATGATGATGGTGATAATTTTTTTCAATTAATTTTTCATCAATTCTTCAAAACAAAATAGTTTTGTCCTGTTTTTATTAGAAATCTTAATTTTATGTGTGAAGCAGGAATGGGTGTGTGGTTAAGAAACTTGCTTTGCAACCATGTGGTTTTGATTTCGGTCCCTCTGTGTGGCACTAAGTGTTTCGTACTATAGCACCGGGCCGACCAATGCACTGTGAGTGAATTTGGTAGACGGAAATTGTGTGGCAGCCTGTCATATATATATATATTTACATATATACACACACATGTGTGTGACTTTGTGACTGTGTTTATGCCACCCATCCACCCTTGACCACTGGTGTTGGGTTTCTTTACATCCCTGTAACTTAGCGGTTCAGCATAACAGAATGATAGAATAAGTACCGGATTTAAAAAATAAAAAAAAAAATACTGTGCTTGATTTGTTTGATGAAAACTTTTTGAGGAATTGCCACAGCATGGCCGCAGTCCAATGACTGAAACAAGTAAAAGAGATGAGAGGAAAGTATGCTTGAGAGAGAAAGAGAGAGGGTTTGGCTGTATGTGAGTTCAATGTTAAAAAAAAAAAAATGTAGCAAGCATGACTTATTTAAACATTATTAAAATCCTCTTTCATTTTTGCTATTATTTACTGATTTTTTTTTTTTTTTAAATTGTTCCTTTGTTAACCCTTCCAAGTTACCCTTTCAATAACTCCAAATTCTGCCATGTCCAGTGCATGTTTTTTTTTGTTTGTTTGTTTTTTACCAAAGACATTTACACAAGCACTGTGTGAGCATGGTCGTGTGGTTAAGGGGTTTGTTTCACAATAACGTAGTTTTAGGTTCAGTCCTACTGCACAGCATTTGTCAAACATCTGTTATCATAGCCTCAGATCCACCCAAGCAGTGTGACGGAAATTTGCTACCAGAAAACTGTATAGAAGCCCATCAAAGGGACATTTTCTCTATATGAGTGGTAGAATTAGTTCATCACCTGGTCTAAAATTAACACCTGAGCCTTTGTGTACTTTCGGTAGGGTCCACTCTGTTTTAAGCTTTCAGGCTAATAGGTCTCTGGTTTGAAAATAACTTCCAACAGTCTTGTGTGAGGGACTCTGCCATTCCTCTACTGATTAAGCAATTTAAAATTTTTTAAAAATTAAATTAAACTACATTTCACTCCAAATTGGTGGCATTATTATTCATAATGAGTTGACAGAATCATTAGGGAATTAAATAAAATGATTACTGACATTTCTTCTAGCCCTTTATGTTCTAAGTTCAAATTCTGCCAAGGTTGACTTTCTCTTTCATCCTTTCAGGGACAACAAAATAAAATACCAGTTAAACTCTAGGGTCAATGTAATCAACTCACCCTCTCTTTTAAAATCGTTGGCATTGTGCCTAAATTTTAAACCATTATTATTGATAAGTTTATAGAAATGGTAAAGCACCTTACTAAATTTCTTACTCTATTTAGTTCAAGACATACGTGGGATTATTTAACCATTCATTTCTTTGGAATGGAACAAAAAAGTATCAGCTGTGTACAAAAGGATTGCTTCAGTCCTTTATACACCTGCTCACTTTCAAAGGTCCAGGTATCCAATCAAAAGAAATTCATTATTATTATAGCCCTGGTGGCAAATAAAAGAATTCACTATTATTATTAGGGTGTTGATGGGTAGAATCCTTAGCATGTTGGACAAAATACTTAGTGGCATTTCTCCCACTTTTTTTATGTTCTGAGTTCAAATCCTGTCATGGGCAACTTTGCATATTCGGGGCGGGGGAGGGGGGACTGATTTCCACAATAGAACATATCTTTTCTTTGTGGTCCCACACAGCAATATCTGGCCGGTTGTGCTTTAACTTGGTGGCTGTTTTAATTTTCAAGTTCCATTCTTTTGACCCATCGGTCTCAATATGGTCTGCTTCGTTTGTAGGTATTCTCTTTTTTGTAATCCTGTTCCAGATCGTTCTGGCCATCGTATCATGCCTCATGGGAAGGTAATATTTGGAAGACATTCTCTCACAGCTGGCAATAATGTGGTTGATGCCTTCAGTCTTAGTCTTGCACAGCCTTCATTTGTTCTGTCAACGTTTTCTGCCTTTTATGTCGTAGGTACTTGGTGGGGATCTCTTGTTCTTGGATTGCATAGATGTAGCCTTCAAAGTGAGATGTCATAAACTTGTCG
>JAOPUL010004744.1:80259012-80270280 GCA_027564515.1 Octopus rubescens
TATTAATTTATAAATATTAATAATTAAGGAAAAAATTTAATTTTTTTTGTTTAGGAAAAAATAAAAAAAAAAAAAAAAAAGAATCCATTTTTGTCTAAGATTCTGTTTTGCTCAACTGTTTGTTGGGAGTGTGGAAGTATTGCTCTTGGTTCAGCATTAAACCAGTTTTTGTAGAAGTGTAGAATTAATTGAAATGACTCCTCGTGTTGCTGGTGCTTATCTTATCAGCAATCATGAAGGAAAACCAGGCCCAATTGGAATTTAAACTCAGAAGGTGGAGACTAAGGAATGTACGGCCTTCAGTCTATTACTCAACTCTTTTTGCCAACTTACAATCTTCTGTGAAAGTATTATTAAAATCTGTTATTGATTGAAACTGGTCTGATGTGTTTGAATGTAGTGTGCTTAATCATTTTCATGTTCATATCTTATTAGTTGAATTTGTCTTTCATTCCCCCTGGACTAATAAAATACTATAGGATGATGGTATCATTTTAATTGACTACACTCATGTCTTAAAATTTTAAAACCTATTTCCTCTTCCCAGTAAATTTGAGGCATAATGCTTATATGAAGACTTATCATTTTTTTTTTGTGTGTGTTTTTTTTAATTTTTTATTTCTACTATAGGCATGAGGCCTGAAATTTTTGGGGTGGGGTCTAGTTGATTACATTGACCCCTTCCCCCTCCGTGCTCATCTGGTACTTATTTTATTGACCCTGAAAGGATGAAAAGTAAAGTTGACCTTAGCAGAATTTGGGGTTGATAAAATAAGTACCAGATGAGCATTATTAGGGGTCAATGTAATTGACTAGCCCTTTCATCAAAATTTCAGGCCTCATGCTTATAGTAGAAAGAATTACTATTATTGTTAGGTGATATGGCGGCGAGCTGGCAGAATCGTTAGCATGCCGGGGAAAAATGCTTACCAACATTTCTTCCGACTTTATGTTCTGAATTCGAAAGCTGCCGGGGTCGACTTTACCGTTCATCCTTTCAGGGTCAATAAAATAAGTACCAGTTGAGTACTGGGGTCGATTGAATCGACTATCCCCATCCCCGAAAATTTCAGGCCTTTGTGCCCAGTATAGAAAGGATTATTAATCATTATACTAATACTAGTACTACACTATTACTCACTCTAGGGAGAAGATGCAGCCAGGAACAGGACATTCGGATTTACCCAGCGTATTGAGTTACCAGAGACTAACATTATAATTATATCTATATTGTTAGCTTGGGTTCCACATAACAGTTGAGGTTAGCTGACATCAGAAACCAAAAATAGAGATAATACAGGAACTGCCAGGATAATTTATCCCTCTGAAATTACAAATATATATATGTGTGTATATATATATATATATATATATATATATATATATTGTAAATAATAATAATTATAAGCTTCAAGCTTATGAGCGATCACCGTGTGTAAAGAAAATATTCTAATAATGGGGCATATAAACCCTCAATGGAAAAAATTAGGTATTGGTACTTGTGGGAATTGAACCCACACCTCTTATATTCGTGATAAGTGTGCTGACTGTTTACACCAAACTACCTACCGGCTATTTCTGGTAGAATTAAGAACTATAATTTCATAGTGTT
Source organism: Octopus rubescens (assembly GCA_027564515.1). Classification (NCBI taxonomy): domain Eukaryota; kingdom Metazoa; phylum Mollusca; class Cephalopoda; order Octopoda; family Octopodidae; genus Octopus; species Octopus rubescens. The sequence goes on from JAOPUL010004744.1 coordinate 80,260,625, forward strand.
GTGTAAACAAACAAACCCGTGCGTATTCTGCGTTAGATGGGGAATCAGTGACGAGTGAACATTCTGTAAATAATAATAATTATAAGCTTTAAGTTTATGAGCGATCACCATGTATAAAGAAAATATTCTAATAATGGGGCATATGGGATCTCTTGATTTCTCCTTCTGGTACCAAGCCAGCTATGGCTATTGACAATATGTCTCTTTAAATTGACTAAAGGATTATATCTAGAACTTTCTTAATCAGAACAACATATATATTCATATATCTATCTATCTATCTATATATATATATATATAGCCGGTAGGTAGTTTGGTGTAATCGGTCAGCACACTTATCGCAAATATATTTGAGTGTATCCTTGAAACACTGTTCACCGTGTATATGTGCTTGTCTTGCACCAATTCACTGTAAAACGGTCTCTTGGGGAGTTGTGTGCCAGACATTTGAACAAAGTGGCTTGCCCACCTGACTTGCGCTCTCTTCAGCATTGTGTAAATGCTTGGCAGATCAGCTCGAGAGAGGACCTCCATGTCTGGAACCTTGTCTTGCCAGGTGATTTTCAACAGCTTTCTCAGGCAGTTCATGTGGAAGCGGTTTAGCTTTTTGGCGTGGCGTTTGTAAAACATTCAAGTCTCGCAGGCGTGCCGTAGCATAGGCAGTATAACTACTTGGTACACCTTCAACTTGGTGGCCAGCCTAATGCCTGTCCTCTCCTACACTGTTTCATGTAGCTACCCGAATACACACACACACATATATATATATATATATATATATATGCAGCATTGAAAAGCAGATTTAAAAGGCTGATGATGATGACATGTGTGTGCATGTATATGTATGCATATATATATATAAATAAATGTAAGTACAAATCCTACTGGAATCAGTTTTACCAAATATTCTTCTAGATTTAATAAAATGGGTCTAAAGTAATAAATCTAAACATGTGGCAGAAACCTAATATTTTATTGTAATTTTTACACATTAGTTTAATTTTCTGCTACTGCTATTACAAATCTACACACAAATTTATATTCACATACACACAGACATGTGTACATTGACACATCATCATTATGATACATCCGTTTTTCCATGCTGGCATGGCTTGGACAGTTTAATAGGATCCAGTGAGTCACAGTTGTATGTTGAGCACCGGTGTCACCATTGACATATTTTCTATGGCTGGATGCTCTTCCTAACATCAGCTATCTTACAGTGTCTACCAGGTGCTTTTTTAGCTTGCCACTGGCACTAGTGATGTTGTCAAGTAAGTTGCAAGACAGAAAATGGAATAGGGCCCATTAGGCTGTATTCCTGGCCTCACTTCATCATCATCATTTTACATCCACTTTCCATGAAGGCATGGGTTAAAGAAATTGCTGCAGTCTGAATCAGCACTTATTCAAAGGTATTGCTTATCTTGATGCATTGGTGAACTGCATCTCATCCATACATTTCATTTTTGTCTTGGTTTCTATGGCTGGTTTCTATGTTCTTCCTAACAAAACACTTTAATAGAGTGTACAGCCAGTACACTCTATTAAAGTGTTAGAGTACTGGCTGTACTCTAAAAGGTCCTCTCATCCCCACATCTCTGCTTGCTCACCAATCACTTTACATGATGTTATACATAGATATACTTGCTCACACCTCACTCTCTCTTTTATATTTTAACTTCTCATCTCCTTGCATACCCCCCTCATCCCGGGTTTTGTAGTCTTGCAAGTTGCATTGTAACCTCACTAGTGTTAGTGTCACGAGAAAAGCACCCAGTACACACTTTAGAGTGGTTGGCATTAGGAAAAAAATCATTTAGTCATAGAAACCATGACAAAGCTGACATTAGAGCACAATGTGGTTCTTGGCCCCATTAGATCCTGACAAACCATTCAACCCATACCAGCATGGAACATGGACATTAAATGATGATGATGATGATGATGATTACCCAAAATCACATACATACATACAAACTCACTATCTCCAGTTCACAGGTTTAGTTTTCATTGGTTTACTCTGGTAGAATCATCAAAGCATTGACTAAAATGCTTGCAGTATTTAGTTATGACACTTTAGGTATTGGGTTCAAATCCAGCTGAAGTCAACCTGGTCTTTCATCATTCAGGTTCAGTGCTGGAGTTGATTCTCTCATTATCTGACTACCTTAATTACTTCATATATCTATTCCTCTGTCAACGCTATACCTCCTCCCCTCCACCATATTTCTTGTACCCATCACACTTCTACTTACCTCCATTCCAGTATCTCTAACAATCTCTCCAACTCTACCATTCATCATGTCAATATTATCCCTCCTCAAGGCGGCAAGCTGGCAGAATCATTAGCACTCTAGGCAAAATGCTTAGCAGCATTTCGTCTGTCTTTACATTCTGAGTTCAAATTCTACCGAGGTCAACTCTGCCTTTCATCTTTTCAGGGTTGATAAAATAAGTACCAGTCGTGTACTGGGGTTGATGTAAATGACTTATCCCCTCCCCAAAATTGCTGGCTTTGTGCCAAAATTTGAAACCATTATTATTAATAGTTCATCTGTTGTTGTCAACGATGACCAAGGACATTGGAGAAGACAGGGCATGGTGAGTCCAGCTGTGGCCAATCAGTCTGATGCGTGCTCGGAAGCCTCTGCCGCAGATTGGGCACTGAAGGCAAGGAGTTGGTTCTGGACTTGTGCAGTTTGCATTTTCTTTATGCCCCTGCAATCCTGTTTTGTTCATAGGAGGTGACACCTGTTGGTGCAGCTTTGCCAGGTAGGGTGATCTTGCGCTTGCATTTCTCAGGTGTTGGGGTTGATCTCAAAGTTCTTAAGTAAGGCTTTGAGTGTATCCTTGAAGCACATTTTCTGTTCACTTTGTGTGTGTGCTTATCTTCCACCAGTTCGTTGTAAAACGGTTTCTTGGGGAGTTGTGTGTCAGGCATTTGAATAAGGTGGCTTGCCCACCTGACTTGCGCTCTTTTCAGCAGTGTGTAAATTCTTGGCAGATCAGCTCGAGAGAGGACGTCTGTGATTGGAACCTTCTCTTGCCAGATGATTTTCAACAGCTTTCTCAGGCAGTTCATGTGGAAGCGGTTTAGCTTTTTGGCATGGCGTTCATAAACCATTCAAGTCTCGCAGGCGTACAGTAGCATAGGCAGTACAATCATTTGGTACACCTTCAACTTGGTGGCCAGCCTAATGCCAGTCCTCTCCCACACTGTTTCACCTAGCCACCCAAATACATACATATACATGCACACACACACACGTCATCACCAACCTTTTACATCTGCTTTTCCAAACTGCGTATATGTAAGTGCAAATCCTACTGGAATCAGTTTTACCATATATTCTTCTAGATTCAATAAAATTAGTCTAAAGTAATAAACCTAAACATGTGGGAAAAAAATCTTAATATTTTATTGTAATTTTTACACATTAGTTTCATTTTCTGCTACTACTACAACTACTACAAATCTACACATACATTTATATTCACACACTCACAGACACTTAAATCTGCATTGTGTACATTGACACACACACACACACATTCCACTATAATAGCTGCTGTCATTGTAAGTTGTGACTAAGAAATATGTCAACTGTTGAAAATATAAACATAAACACTTTAATTCTTCCCCCACCCTCTCTCTCTCATACATAGATGTATGTGTGTCACTCTCTTATTTTCTATCTTAGACATGCACACACACATGTACACACATATAATGTCATATGTCTGTCTGACATGCACTCACACACATACTCATACATACATTAACACATTCATACTTGCATACATACTCTTGCAAGCACACATAGACATACATTCGTGTATACATTTAAGCATTGATACATTTTTCTCACTTCCATCCCACATGTATACCTATGTATACTTCTGTATATTTATGCACATCTATATGTACATGCAGACACACATATATACACACACACCCGGTTGTCCAACCAACCAGCAAACCAACCAACCATTCACTATTGACTCACACACTCCATTTTGCTTTCTGAAGCAAAGCACTGTAGAGATGATGTCACTTTCTGCTATCCCACATACCTCTGCTGTATCCTATCTTCCTACCTACCTCCTTTGTCACTGTGCCTACCTACCTCTGCTGTCTGCCTACCTTTGCTGTCTACCTATCTCTGCTGTCTCCCTACCTCCGCTAACTGTCGCCCTATCTTTGCTCTCTGTCTCCCTACTTCACTCTGTTTACCTTTTACTGTATACTGTCACTCAGTTTTACTGTCTTCTTTTATCTTTCTTGGTTTCTCTTTTATCACATCTATTTCTTATTCTCTATCACCTTTAGACAGTTTTTCTTTCACTGCTTTACACTGAGTCAGCTGTGGCTCATTTTATCACCCCCCTTCCTCTCTATCTATCTGTCTATACACACACACACACACGCGCGTGCGTGCGCACTATTTGCCTGCTCAAACACATGTTGCTTTGACTCTCAAGCATAATGCAGACAAGCTGTTTTCACATTGATTAAGACTGCTGGTTAGATTTCCTTTGGATACATAAACCTAACCTGCTGTAGGCTTTGGTTCATTAGACTACAGATAAAATCTCTCCAAGCCAGATGACCAACCTTCTACAGTTATATGGTCACCTACCTCTTTAGATAAATGTTAAAAACTTTGGTTGTTCCTTCTAGCTACATAAATTCTTTGCTTCTAATTTTATATTAAAATTGATCACTTTCACACAAAGTACCCAAGGTCTCAGTGTTTAAGGTGTCTGTTGTGTGCGTCTTGTGAAAACATTTGTGTGTGTATGCTTGCAGTCTTGAAGATACATGTCCTTGTGGTTAAGCTGTTGAACTAATAATAATGAGATCATGGATTTAATTTTTGGGTCACCCTGTAGCTTGCAAGTTAATGACCTCTCAGGTGAGAGTGGGAGTGGAACTGAGGGAAGTGGCTGTCTGTTAGGATAGAGATTAGAGTATAATAGAGGGACAGGGGTAGTGTATATACGCATGCATGCACGCGCGCGCGCGCGCACACACACACACACACACACACACAAAGGGCATGTTTCAGTTTCTGTCAACCAAATCCACTTGCAAGGTTTCACTTGGTCCTGTGCTATAGTAGAAGTCACTTGCCCAAGTTGCCATTTAGTAGGACTGAACTTGAAACCATGTGGTTGTGAAGCAAACTTATATTTATATCATTCATGCATCTCACTCTGTAAAGGGGTTTGTGTCAGGCAGGGGCATCCAAGCATAGAAACCATGCCAAAAATGAAACACATGAGCAAGATGCACTCCTCCATCCTGTGAAGGTGAGCACTGCCACTAAATGGGCAGTGGTGGGGGAGAATGTAGAGTGGTCACTTACCTGTCCAACATAGAAAACAAACATAAAATGATAATCATATATGCATAATATTTATATGTCTACTGAAGTATAAGAAACCTACTCTACCATTCCTGTCAGCAAGTCTTGAATGTGCCACTATGTGGTTGTTTGAGCTGCTAGAAATAGCAGACACAATTGCCTCAAATCACATACCATCTGATGACATACTACTTGATGTTGTCCCAGTTGCTTTGGGGTTAAAAACAGTGGTCATAGCTGAAACCTCTTTGACTACTGGTCTGTTTCCTGGATCTTGTGTTAAGTGATCTGAAGGTTTATAACAACAGATCGCTATCTGATATTTTGTTACCCCTTCTCACCCATTTTCTCTTATTTCTTTGATCAGAACCACTTTTTCTCCCCACCCTGTCTCTCTCACTTTTAGTGTCACACCAATGTTAATGATGACAATGATGATGAGTGTCCTAATAGTGATGTTGGTGGTGATGAGAATAGTGGTGTGAAGGACTTTCCAATAAATTTGAATGCTATTGCTTTCCTTTTTCTTCATTCTCTTTTCCTGTCCCATCTATTCATCAATTCTCTCCTCTCTCTCTCTCTTTCTCTCTCTCTCTCTTTCTCTCTCTCTCTCAATCACACATTTACTAGATGCTGTTGTGATAAAATGACTTCATCATCACTTCTTGCTATTGATGATGATGGTGATGATGATGTATCCTCCTTCTCAGCTCTTTATCTGCTGTTCCTCGCCTCTCTCAATCCATTGTATTCCTCCTCCTTTTGTTGTGATGATAAATACTTCCTTACCTCCCACTACATCACTTCATTACACCCCTCCCACTGTCACTGTCACCTTCACATTTTCTTTTTATCTCCTCTTTATCATTGTACCTATTATACTTGTTGCTTGTTGTTATGGTAATGGTGGTGGTAAGATGAATCTTTCTGTTTCTCCCTTTTTCTGTTTACCTCTCTCCCACCACCACCAGCTCCTCTTTTCTTTTCTTTACACCCCCCCCCCTCTATGTAGTCCCATTGTAAAAAAAAAAGCATTGACTGATTATTTTCCACTTCTCTCCCCCCTTTCCATTTTGCCCCCCTCCCGCACTATTCTATACTCCCACCACTATCCTATATTTACCCATTCCATCCAACAGAATAGAACCTCTATATCTTCATTCAGTCTGCTAGAAATAGCAGCCAAATCTACCTTTAATTGCATCCTACTGTTGTGACAAAGGAGGGCTACATTGAATAATGAAATTCTAGATATAGAAAAAAGATGGACTTGTCACAGCTAGGACACCTGTGATCATATGTCTACTCCATTGGGACTGACCTGGGGCTAAACAATAATAATCCTTTCTGCTATAGGTACAAGGCCTGAAATTTTGCAGGAGGAGGCTAGTTGATTACGTCATCTCCCAATGTTTGACTGATATTTTATTTTGAACCCAAAAGGATGAAAAGCAAAGTCGACCCCAGCAGAATTTGAACTCAGAATGTAAAGCCGGAAGAAATGCAATAAGAATAACCACCTCCCACCATGGGACAGCATTGACAATAATGATAATGATTACTCCCATCTCTGTTTCCACCTCCATCCTCACCACCACTACTCCCTATGTATTCCCTGCCATCATCACTGCTTTGTATATACTTGGACTGTTAACACACATCTCTTACAATAATAATGCTGATCATTCCATTTTCATCTCCCCGCCCCCACAACCACCATCACCAACAACAATACTGTCTACTATCACCTCTACTCCCTCTAGACACTCCCCTACCTTTACTATCAGTCCATTAACAGGATAATGTAGTCAACATCTCATTCTCACATGAAGGTCTGCTCTTCCCTCATTCATCCGCTCTCCTTCTCGCCAGTTTTTTTCTGCACATACATTTACATAAATACACTCTTTCAATAATAAGAGTATAAAGTCTGTTCGAAGGACTATATATATATATTCTGGGTGTGCTAGCTAAGTGCTTAGACACCGAGATGGTAGTTTTTCCTAATATATATATAATATTTACGTATATATGTTATATATATATTTTATTATATCGCTTAGGCATAGCGATACTACTAATAACCTGGTGTTAGAACTCAATATAATTTCTTATTCGTTTGTCATTTTAATTTCTTATATATAGGCACAGCCATGTCTGTGGTGGTAAGAAGTTTTCTTCCCAGCCACATGGTTCCATGTCCAGTCCCACCTTGGGCAAATGTCTTCTTTTATAGCCTTGGGCTGATCAAAGCCTTGTGAGTGGATTTGGTAGATGGAAACTAAAAGAATCCCGTCATATATATATCTGTGTGTGTGTGTGTGTGTTTCAATGTCTTTGTGTCTGTTTTTCCCCCACCGCCACTTGACAATCAGTGTTGGTGTGTTTATATCCCCATAACTTAGCGGTTCAGCAAAAGTGATCGATAGAATAAATACTAGGCTTTACAAAAAAAATAAGTACTGGGGTTGATTCATTCGACTAAAATTCTTCAGAGAGGTGCCCCAGCATGGCCGCTGTCTAATGACTGAAACAAGTAAAAGATAAAAGATTTGTATGTATGTATGTATGAATAGACAGATAGATAGGTATACATGTCATGATACTACAAGAACAGAATTGTTCTAATCTGATATAAACTGGTTATATAATTCATATTCAAATCTAATAGTACACACTCAGGAAGCAAGACTAAGTCAGGTTGATGTATTATGTATAGAAACAGCCTGAAGTTAGTATGTTAGTACTTAATGCCAGATTCAGTTCAATAGTACATCCTATGACAACCTCTACCAAATGCTTTTGGTATGTACTTATATACTTTCACACACATGCATATATATATATATACATTGACCGACCCATACAAGCATGGAAAAGTGGACATTAAGCAACGCCGACTGTAACATACTTCACTTACATCTGCTTATACATACACAAACACATGCTCTTGTATAGGTACAGGGTTTTCACTGCATCTTTATGCATATATTCAGGCTCGTGTGTATATTTCCAATCTGTGTGTGTGTGTGTTTGTGTATATATATATATATACACACACACACATATACACATACACATTTCCACTGCGTGTCTATAAGCACATGCGTATATACATACAAAGGAATGTAAAAACATATATATATATAAATATATATATATATATACACATCTTCTGCAGGTATGTACACATATTTGTATAATTAGCTTTCTAATGTGACAGTAATTCCACAGCAATGCATTGTTAATTAGCTGCAGTTAATTGTGGCAATGATGATGATAATGATATCAGGGCTGAGATACCACATTGTTTTGACAATCAAGCTGACCACCACCACCTAGTAATAGATAACAGTAATTCTTGTCATCTTCATTTTAGAAGAGCCCCCCTCCCCTTACCTGTTGATGTGTTTGCGAAAGTAGAAGCCAGGACACTCCACACCCTGTATATGAATGTAATATGCACAATCCATATGCAGTTTTTCAGCCTGCTAAAAATAGCAGCCAAATCTCCCTCAAATCACACTGTAATGTCTTAAATAAAATAAAGTGTCCATAGTACTTGGACCATGTACTAATCTATGTTTTGTTTTAAAATGGGACAGTCTGGATTTATAGGCTTGTTCTAATAGGAATGCTGTTCTAATAGGAATGACAACAACAACAACAACAATTGTTGCAGTTATCATCAGTCACCAAATTTATAAACAGTCTGAATGAAGCAGCAGATTTCATTATAAAGGTGAGAAGATAATGGTGCCGATGATGATGAGAAAGAAGGAAGCTAGGATCTTTAACAGCAGCTAAACCTGATAAATAGATGTAGCTGGTGAATGGATTGCTATGTGGAGGATATGAAGTGATGTCATTACACACATGTTATTTTAGTTCTGTGTATTGATTGTGGTGGTGGTGGTGGTGGTACTGTTAGTGGTGGTGGTGGTGGTGGTGGTGGGGAGAATGATGCTTTGGTGATACTTCCAAAATTCAACATTAGCAGCAAGTCTAGTCATTATAATCAAATTACATTAGTCTTGTTTATCTTTTATCATTTACCTTTTACTTATTTCAGTCATTAGACTGCAGCCATGCTGGAGCACTGCCTTGAAGAGGTTTTAGTCGGACAAATCGACCCCAGTACTCTTTTTTTTTTCTTTTTTAAACCTGGTACTTATTCTACCAGTCTCTTTTGCCGAACTGCTAAGTTATGGAGACATAAGCAAACCAACACCGGTTTCCAAGTGTGTGTATGGGGAACAAACACACACACACACATAAATA
>JAOPUL010004744.1:80338760-80349025 GCA_027564515.1 Octopus rubescens
GTTTCCATCTACCAAATCCACTCACAAGGCTTTGGCCGGCCCGAGGCTATAGTAGAAGACACTTGCCCAAGGTGCCATGCAATGGGACTGAACCTGGACCATGTGATTGGGAAGCAAACTATTTACTACACAGTCACACCTACACAATCACAGACCTTTCAACAAAGTTAAATATAGAAACTGAACAGTCTTAAATATAGCTATATTGATTATATGTTAATCTTGGTTGGCTGTACTGCAAGACAATTTCTCACTAAATATAGAATACTTTTTCCATTCTCCTGCGTCACTAATGTTATTATCCCACATCATATCATCCTGTACTGTCACCAATGTTTTTGTAAACCCTTAATAGCTAATAAAGAAAGCACTATTATTATTATTATTATTATTATTAACAACGGTGGTGCTGGTATTAATTCCTTAAGGCCAGTCAGTTAATAGAAATGTGAGTGCTGTGTTTACTAATGGTTGAAGAATATTTTTTTCCATGTCTGTACTTCTCAAGTCAGCTTTGTCTGTCATCTTCCCTCTCCTATCTGCAAGAGGAATTAGTAAATTAAATGGCATTCACGATTTAGCTGTTCTATACCCCCCACTCCAAATTTGTAACCATGTGTAATAGGTGCAGGCATGACTGTGTGGAAGAAGTTTACTTCCTAACCACATGGTTTCAGGTTCAGTCCCACTATGTGGCATCTTGGGCAAGTGTCATCTACTATAGTCCAGGGCTGACCAAAGCCTTGTTAATGAATTTGGTTGAGGGAAACTGAAAGAAGGTTGTCATGTGTGTCTTACTGTCTCCTTGCCGAACATCACATGATAGTTGTAAATCATTGTTACCATCATGCAAGTAGTGTCTTTTATTTCTAATCGCCTATGAAAGCATATCCAGCCATGGGGAGATATTACCTTATTTGGAAACAGGTGAGGGCTGGCAACAGACAGGGAATCCAGCCTTAGAAAATTCACCTCAACGAATTCCATCTAACAATGGAAAAATGCACGTTAAAATGATCATGATGTGCCAATGGGACAAAAATGTGGTAACCATAGATGCAATACAAAATAAGTATTTATGCATACATATATATGTGTACCAAGAAAACACTCCCACAAGGCAAAAATACTCAGTTACATCATGTAGGAAGAAAATAAAATGACACAGATGTTCTTAGATCAAACACAGGTACTACATTTGTAGCTAGTCAACAGAAACAATCAATAACAATGCTATACAAACTATATACTTTAATCCTTTAGCATTCAGATTACTCTTTCAAATGTAATGCTTTATTCACATTGTTTTGAATTAATTATGCATTATCTTGTAGTTATGAGATTTCAATGGTGTGATTGTTTAGTTCTAGAATTACATTGTAGGGTAAGTGTAAAAAGCCAAATTTGGCCAGTTTGAACATAAAATAGGTAGAATATTTGGGCCTGATATGGCTGGTTTAAATGCTAAAGGGTTAAACCTGTCATGGATTGTGACTGCCCTGTCTGGGCTCTCAATCAATGCCATCTTAAGGCACAAGCCCACCAGGGGGCCTCACTGGGACAAGGGCCTGATTCAGATCTATGTATAGCTGCTTGCTGTCAGTATATAAATACTGTAGAACTCAGTGCACTGATTTGTCCAGGAGCCTAAAAGGGCTCTTTACAATAAACTAAACTAGAAAGGACACGAAGACCCTGTTGTTTGTACCATCACGGGTTGTACACAGACCACAACCGTGACTTGTACAATGAAACAAAAATGTTCAAAATGAAAAACTATTGCAATATGTAAGGGGTAGAGTTTGGTGTTGCAGCAAACTTGAATTGCCACAGTCCCTACCACAAGTTACCTGTACAATCACACCCCAATACTAGCTTTGCCACTCAGTCCAGACATAAAACACACATACAAGGGAACAGATAAAGCATAAATAGGTTCGTTAGCCCCAGTTACAGCATTGGGAGGCTCCCCAAGAATAAGGGCAGAGGAACAGCAGCTATCATGTTCTGACTAAGTTCACCTTAGTTGCTTCCACTGTGACCATCACTACTGTTACCTCAATCTACTCATATAACAAGGATAGAGTGGACAGTGGAGAGAATTCTTGTCCAGGCTGAAACCATTGTCCACTATACAATTGACCACTGTATGTCAGACTGTGTAGTTTGGTCGTCCTCAACTGGACAACATATCAGGATTGATAAATCTGGATCATATATGTTGTCATCTGATTGATGAACTCCATGTTATAGGTTTGCTCTGTCAGATATCACCTGGAGGTTGTGGGATAAGCAACAACGCCAGCAACTGCTCTCCTATATCATCACAATACACCACAGCACCGCACCACCACTGTCAATATCCACAACTTGTCCTTCATTCTATATGTAGCTGCTTATATAACTGCAGGTGTGTGTGTGTGTGTGTGTATGTATATATATATATATATACACACACATTTTTGTGTGCATATCTTTGTATGTGTCTATTTATTCGTGTTTGTGTACGTAAGACTACATATATATAATTTCAGCACAGTGCATGTACATGCATTGCGTGTGTGTGTGTGTGTGTGTGTGTGTGTGTGTGTGTGTATTTGTCTATGTACTTTAAAGTACACCTAGTGACCTATTGAAAATATGTGCTCTCCTCTCTCTCTTCCTCCATCTCTTTTTTAGTCCTCTCTCTTTCTCTTCCCCTCTCTGATCTTCTATAACCAAACAGCAATGCTGTTATTGGTAGTGGTGGTCATGGTGACTGTAGACTGGAGGCATTTCAGCTGATTGCCACTCCAATGATAGCGCTACTGGTTATAGCTGTTGCAGTAATGATGATGATGTTTGTAGTCGTGGTAGTAGTTGTATTTGTAGTGGCTGCAGTAGGTTTGGCTACAGGAATTTCGATACAGTCAATATTTCCACTGACAATTATGTTTGTGATTGTGTACTTGTGTATGTTCATGTGTGTATGTGTGTGTGTGTGTGTGTACCTGTTTATGTGTATGTTTGTGTGATTTGTGTGTGTCTGTAATATTGTTTGTGTGTGTGTGTACCTGTTTATGTGTATGTTTGTGTGATTTGTGTGTGTCTGTAATATTGTTTGTGTGTGTGTGTGCATATATATGTATATATGTCAGTGTGTCTGTTGTAGTCCCTCTGTGATGGTGTGTGTATGGTAGTATCTACATATTAGCAAGTGTTGGTGATGTGATTGTATATGTTGGCGTATGTGTGTGCATATATGTGATAATGTCTATGTATATGCTAGTGTGTGTGTGTGTGTGTGTGTATGTGTAAGGTTTTCTGAGTTGGATGTTGTAGGTTCCTGCCAATTTATCTTGTGGAAGAGATGAAGGTAGAGTAGAATGCATGGTTGTGGATGGAGGAGACTGAAGGGAAAAGAGAGAGAGAGAGTCAAGATTTTAAGGAGAGGGACAGTTGGAGGAGAGAAATAAAAGATGTAATGAAGCATGTTGGTACAGGACTCTGTCTACCTGCTTTGTGTGTGTGTGTGTGAGGAGAGAGTGAAAATATAAATGTGTGTGTGTGTGTGCATGAATGAGAGATAATACAATTGTCCACAACAATATAATATATTAATAAATAATGCTCTAAAATTTTTTTTCTTTTTGTTTTGATTATTTGAAATGAAAAGTCTACCTCTTTTCATAAACATACAATTTTAGTCTTCCTGTGAAAAGAAACAATGGTTACAGCATGTTTGTTTTTTTTTTATCTCTGTGGACAGAAGATGGGTATTCTTTTTTTATGAAGTTCTAAAAAGACTAGAAACTGGTTCGATTCAACCTTCTCTGTTCATTAAGAGATAAAATGCAGTGTAGCCGCTTTATGGCAAAAATTGTACATTTATCAAAAACGGATGTGTGTGTGTGTGTGTATGCATACAACTGGGCCCATCACCCAATTTCTTCCTCCAGACACCCTCAACACCCATCATCTCTCTAATTGCAGCTTTTCCTTTGTGCCAGTATATTTCTCACTGCCTGGAACCAATCCACTTGATATCCATCCTCCATCCTTAACACTGTCTTCTTCACCCACGTTTTACATTGATCACTCTTCTCTGCTACCGAATTATCTCCCCTTTTCCACTACCATATGTATCTCTCCCTATGCACTACACCTGCTTCTCCATATCTCCACCCCCATGTACACTGTAAAGTGGTTGGTGTTAGGAAGGGCATCCAGCTGTAGAAACCATTCTAAAGCAGAAAATGGAGCACAATGCAGTCCTTGGAGCTATCAGATCCTGTCAGACCATCCAACCCATGCCAGCAGGGAACATGGACATTAAATGTTGATGAGGGGGATCTCACACACACACTGCTAGCTTATGGATCATATGCTACATAAATTTCATTAATCTGAAAAATTTGTATGTCTGTGTGGATATTCATAGTGAGGTGTGGGTGTGTAGTATGAAGTTTGCTTCCCAACCACATCGTTCCAGTTTAAGTTCCCACTGTGTGGTACCTTGGGCAAGTGTCTTCTACTATAGCCTCAGGCCAGCCAAAGCTCTGTGAGTGGATTTGGTAGACAGGAACTGATTAAGCCTGTTGTGTGTATATGTGTATATATATGTGTGTGCGCATGTGTTTCTATGTCTGTGTCTTGACAACCAGTGTTTGTGTATTTACGTCCCCATAACTTAGCAGTTCAGCAAAAGGGTCCAATAGAATAAGTGCTATGCTAAAAAAAAAAATTGTATTGGGATCGATTTGTTCAACTAAAATTCTTCAATGTGGTGCACCAGCATGGCCACAGTCTAATGACTGAAACAAGTAAAAGATAAAAGAAAAGATATATGATGGATGGACACTCCTGTTGATTTTGACATCTGAGTACCCAGGTATTCAATGAACTGGACAGCCTCCTCATTGAATGAACACATGAAATACCTGAGTGTTTACTATTAATGTAATTCTCCGGTGGAATCATTGTGACCCAGTGTAAACTTAGTGTGTGACAAAACTGGTTCACTTAATTACAGAGTCAGTCCATCCAGTGGGCTTCTATGCAGTTTGTGTTTACTCACAAGGCTTAGGTCAACCTGAAGCTATTGACATGAAGGTTATTAGGAGCACCATTGAGGACATTAGGGTTATTAAGGTATCTACTGGGACATTAGAAGTATTAACTGAGACTTTAGGCATATCAGCAGGGGTATTAGTGGGTATCATTTGGAACATTGGCAGCATCAGTTGGGACATTAAGAAGACCAGCTGGAGCATCAAAGATTTATTATATGACACATTAAAGACTTTCAATTGTTGTTTGAAGGAGAAACTCTTTGAATGTGTAATGTGTGTTGGGTATAAATGTAAGAAGGATGCTGTGGTAGATGTAAGGTTAAACAAGAGTTGAGAAGAGATTATTAGGTCAGATCTTGGGATGTTGGATGCCACAAACATAACAACATAATCTTATGTTCCAGGATTGTTCCAACATCTGCCAGCATTGTCAGATGGCTGTTATAACAATAATGGTGAAGGCATGTGGCTTAGTGGTTAGGGGTATTCAGTTCACAATCATAAGGTCATGAGTTTGATACCCAACAGTGTGTTGTGTCCTTGAGGGAGATGCTTTATTTCACATTGCTCCAGACCACTCACCTGGCAAAAATGAGTTGTACCTGTAGCTCAAAGGGCCAGCCTTGTCACATTCTGTGACATGCTAAACCTCCCTGAGAACTACATTGAGGGTACACGTGTCTGTGGAGAGGTCAGCCACTTGGATGTTAATTTCATGAGCAGGCTGTTCAGTTGATCGGATCTACTGGAACCCTTATCTTTGTAACTAACAGAGTGCCAGCTTTTTTTGTTTTAACCACACAGCCACACCTGTGCCCCATTCATTGTGGAAGTAGAGGGGACATTTTCTCTGTCAATACATACCTGCATGCGTTCAACGGGATCTGTTGCAGTTCCTGCCTTCTCTAGCAGACCTGCATATTCCATATGTTCTGCCATACGTTGCAACAAGCTTAGAGGTTCGTTAAAGATAACAGGCATCGTCATTTTGGAGAGTTCCTGAAAAACGAAAGAAAAAAGGGAGAGACATGAGAATCAGGATTAAATTTCACATTGATTAATCATGCTTATATATTTGTTGCACAGAAATAATCTTAAGAGGATGAACATATTAATTAAATGCAATACTCTTCATACACCAAGATATGAAATACCTAAAACAATGCCACTCTCTGAGGAGGAAGAATGAGGCGGACTTTTCACTATAGCGGCCTGACCAACGATGTTAGTATTCTCCATGTTCACATAGATTGCAACACTTCTGGATTTTTCTTGTTTTTTAATACTGAACCAGTTAACCTGAAGTTTTCTACCCATGATGCCTACATTTAAATGCAAATGAAAATTTGGCTGTGTCACTTTAAAAAAAAAGGAAGAAATAAAACATCTCAATCATAAAAGCAGAATGTCAGCCCTTCCAATACTTCATAGCAAATGAAATGACACCCATCTCATTCCTGTCAGCCATTTTAAAGACTAACAAGTTACTCTTCTGAATTTGGTAGTAATTGGCAGGGACAGATTCAGCAATAGAAATCAAAATCTTAAAAGGAATTCATTTATAATTATTACATAAAAGAAACCATTAAGAGTAAAAGAACAACAACAATAATAATAATTGTTACTGCTGTTGTTGGCAGATTCATTAGGATACTGGAAAAATGCCTTGCAGTATTTGTTCCAGCTCTTTATGTTCTCAGTTCAACATTGCCTTTCATCCTTTCAGAGTTGATAAAAGTATCAGTTAAGTGCTAGGTTGATGATAGCGACTAATCCCCTCCCCTCAAAACTGCTGGCCTTGTGCCTAAATAAGAAACCATTATTATTATTATTTCATTTACGCACAACAGATTGTTGGAAAAAATTCCTAACATCAGGCTACAACAAGTAATCTTAGATGCCAAAAACCTTTTAAAGTATCCTAGCTGTTCCTAATAATACTGTTTTCTGGAGCTGCACTAAACTAGGTTTTATACCTATTTCCTCTATCCAACTGTTCAAATCTTTAGTTTATTAGTTTATTATTGTTCATGGAATGCACGAATGTTTTACATTCGGAATCAATGTCCTTGATACCGAGTCCCAACCAGTTTCCTTAGATATCGAGAACCTTTCTTACAATCCTTGCTGGTCCCAATAGAGTAGATTTCTGAATTAATGCAACTCTTGTAGTTACACCAATCTCAATAAGGGAGCTGTTAAGTCTGTTGGTGATGGGCACCTATAACAATTGGGATTACATTTGTAGAAACCCTCCACAGACATTTCCCTAGCCAAATCCTGGTATTTTCCTATTTTCTCCTGTTCTTTGACTGCTACATTCATGTCAGCAGATATAGCAACATCTCTGATGATGCACTCTTTTTTTTCTCCTTATCCAGAACCATAATATCTGATCGCCTTGCATGAAGTTAGCGATCAGTCTGTACATAAAACATTAAACTGGTCAATTTCTATTACAATTTCTGGTTGATGTTCATACCATTTTCTTCCTGCTTCAAAACCTCTTTGCCATAATATGTTCCAGTGTAGTAGTGCCTTGGCCAAACAGTCGTGTCTGTATCTATATTCTTTCTGTGCCAAAAGACAACAGAAATTTATTATGTGCATAATGGATTCCTCTTTCTCGTTACATACTCTGCACTTTTCGCAGATTTGTCTATTTATTATTATTATTATTATTCTGTGTCGGTGACATGTTAAAAACTCTTACGCCAGTGACACGTTATAAACACTCATGCTGGTGACACGTTATAAACACTCATGCCGGTGACGCATTAAAGGCACCCGGTACACTCTCTGGAGTGGTTGGTGTTAGGAAGAGCATCCAACCGTAGATACCAAGCCAAAATGGACTGGAGTTTGGTGCAGCCCTCCGGCTTGCCAGTCTCCAGTCAAACCGTCTAACCCATGCCAGCATGGAAAACTGACACTAAATGATGATTACTACTACTAAGGCAGCGAGCTGGCAGAATCATATTAGCACGCCAGACAAAATACATAGAGGCATTTCATCCGTCTTTACGTTGAATTCAAATTTTGCCGAGGTTGACTTTGCTTTTCATCCTTTCAAGTTCAGTAAAATATGTACCAGTCAAATATTGGGGTTGATATAATTGACTAGCACACCCCCCCCCAAAAAAAAAGAAAAACATTTTTATGCCTTGTGCCTATAATAAATAGTTGGGTTGATGTAATCAACCAATTCTCCCAAATCTCAGACCTTGAGCTACATCAAAAACACTATCAGTAATATCATTATTATTTTAGTAGTTATAATTTATTGCATGTTTTCATTACATATTCGAACATAGCTGTTATGGATGTGTGTGTGTGTGTGTATGTGAGCGTTTGTGTATGCAGTGTGTTATGGAAATGTGTCTCATTATATTGATTGTGCTGTATGTAATAAGTATGCTGCACCTAGTGTTACTTTAGTGTTCTTTCACACACACACACACATATTTTTTTATATCTTACAGAAAGAAGGGCAGTGTCCACAACATTTTTACAAATTCATCTGTCCCTCTGTCTAACTATCTTGTGTTTAGCTCTCAGTCCTGCTCAAGAACAGTTATAATCAAAGACATTCTAACCATGTCCATCCAGTCATTTTAGAAGTTTCTAAAACTACTTGAATGCACTCTTCTCCTATTTAAGATAGTAAGGTGTCATTGGTGAGAGATTTAGCTGCATTATCTAGCAGATCAAGCAGCCACATACACAGAGGGTCTCATTGAGTTTATATTAACCTTTGCTGTTGTTGTTGTTGTTGTTGTCAATATTGACTTAAAATGAACTGTTGTTATTGCTGCTTCAACATTGATCTAAAATGGATTGCTGCTCCTGCTGTTGTTGCATTAACATTGATTAAAGAATTGATTATTGTTGTTGGTGGTGTCATTCTACTAGCTGATCTATATTTTTGTCTTATGGATGATAGAGTAGAAGCTAACAGGATCATATATATACATGTGACTATGAGTGAGAGCAATGTATAGAAGCAACTGTAGTTGTCACACTGACAAGTGAGTATGGCTTAGAGGTATGTAGTCACTTAGTTTTAGGTGCCTCTGTAGTCAGAAGCAGACAGAGACCCTACCCCTCCTTAACCCTTAGCTGGTGCTCATTTACAGTGGAGTAGAATGAAGTGCCTTACTCAAGGACTCAATGTATTGCCTAGTCCAGCAATGGAACCTTATAATCTTAGGTTCAATACCCCAGCCACTAGAGCTTGTGTCCCCATACACACAATATAAAAATACATACATACATACATATATGTATATTTTTGTCTTTGTGCCCACACTACTTGGCAACCGGTGCTGGTTTGTTTACATCCCCATAATGTAGTGGTTCAGCAAAAGAGACCAATAGAATAAGCATCAGACTTTATAAAATAAGTACTGGGTCGATTTGTTAGACTAAATCCTTCAAGGCAGTGCCTCAGCATGGCCACAGTCTAAACACTGAAACAAGTAAAAGATAAAGCTGTGTGTGTGTGTATGCGCGTGTATATATATATATATATATATACACACACATATACACACACACACACACACAAAGATGGAGACGAGTACCAACGTCCCATGTGGCAGGCGAGATAATTGCTGAGAATTTTTCCATGAAACCAATGATAGCCTTGTTAACCCACAAATAAAGTGTATATATCATCATCATCATCATTTAGCATCCATTTTCCATGTTGGCATGGGTTAGATGTTTTGACCAGAGACTGGCAAGCCAGGGAGCAGCACCAGAAACCACTCCATTCTGACACGGTTGGATACCCTTCCTAACACCAACCACACCAGAGAGTTTATTGGGTGCCTTTAATGTGTCCCCGGCACGAGTGTTTTTAACGTGTCCCTGGCATGAGTGTTTTTAACGTGCCATCAGCACAAGTGTTTTTTATTGTGTCACTGGCACTGGCCATGATTCCGGATCCACTACGCTTGTCGAGTCTTCTTCAGAATAGCAGAACGCCAACAGTCTCAGTCACTAGTCATCGCCTCCATGAGACTCAACATCCGAAGATCATCTTTCACCATTTCATCCCACGTCTTCCTCTATCATGGCTTCCTTCCACGGTTAGAGATCAACACTTCCTCACACAATAGTCCTCCTTCATACACATCACATGGCCATACCAGCACAGTCTTCTCTCTTGCACACTACATCTGATGCCTCTTATACCCAATTTTTCTCTTA
>JAOPUL010004744.1:80349125-80363509 GCA_027564515.1 Octopus rubescens
GCCAGTTTCCAGTCAAACCGTCTAACCCATGCCAGCATGGAAAACAGACGTTAAATGATGATGATGATGATGAATTCCATCACACTACTTAATTCAAGATCCAAAATTTTTAGCAAATGCAAGCACATGGAAAATTTCTTTTGTCAACCTGGAGGACACCACCCTCTCTGAATTGAGTAGCTATCTCACAGACTTTGGCCTCCTCTCTATTATATTCTACACCAGCTACATTAATTGGGATTTCTACAGACAAAGATCTTAGTTTTCTTACTTCTCGTTCCACTTTTTGCATCAATCTTCTCGTTTTTTTTCTTACATTTTTCTCATAGACCAACATCCTGATTTTCAAATAGGACTAACAGTATACGCTAAGTCTCAAGGATTGCTTAGAGACACACAGCATGTTATATAAATCTACCAAATTATTGTATCTCTTCAGCATGAAACTATTAGTAGCGCTTTTCAAAATTTCTGTGTACATTGAATGATATTTATCTCTCACTGGATGGAGTACATTTTTTGTTGATCCTGCCAATAATGGAACAGTAAACTCTATATATTTATGTATGTATTTATATACAAAGGTGAGTAAAAAAGTAACGCAAATAAAAATTGCATTACTTTCTGACTGACCCTCGTGTGTGTGTGTGTGTATATCTATCTGTACATATATATATATATATATATCATCATCATCATCATCCTTTAACGTCCATTTTCCATGCTAGCATGGGTGGTACGGTACCACAGGAGCCGACCAAGCTGGAGCATGCGCCAGACTCCTGTGGTTTTGTTTTGGCAGGATTTTACAGCTGGATGCCCTTCCTAACGCTAACCACTTCACAGTGTGGACTAGGTGTTTTTAAGTGTCACCTGCACTGCCAGGGTTTCCAGGTGCCTGCAAGATATAAGGAGGGAAAGGGGAAGAAAGGCCCTCTAGGAGGGGAGGGAGCTTTTGGGAAGGTTATAGTGATAGATACAGGTATCTTGCTGTAGAGGGAGCACTGGTTACCTGGCTAGAGAGAGAGAGAGAGATGCGAAAGACAAGATGGTGTCCCAGACAAATGCTGAGTATTCCAAGTCAGAATACAGATGGGTTGGCTAAGTGGAAGAGGTAAAGTGAGGGAGAGGGATGAGGTGTAGTTTGGATTGTGGTTGGCGAGAGTGTGTGTGTGTGTGTGGGGTGGTATATATGTATATGTATGTATGATAAATTGGGGTATTTACGGCTATTGACGCAAGTTTATAGGCTAACACTATAAGTGCTCCGTTCAGTAAATTTTGTTATAGCAGTTACCTGCTTAAAAGATAAATTTATGTGATACTCTCAATAGGGGTTAATCTCCTCAAGGGAGATTTTCCTATTTTCTAACCTGATATTATTTAGCTGGCAGTCTTTCATTCTTCCCTACATACATACTTATATACATACAATTCTTTGAATGATATCATGCACTGTTGTTTTTGGCAATTTTAGACTACTAGAAATTTTTCTTTTACTTAATCCATCTTCAAATAACAGCTTGATATTAAGCCTCACTTGTAGACATTTTCTAATAATGAATAAAATGACATAGAAAGAATATGATTGGTCAAATAAGGTTAACAAATGCTTAAAATACATAGAATATAGAAAAAATGTAAACAGTCAAATATGGTTAATATCTAGGCTCACATGCCATATAAGCTACAATATACAAAATAGTATGCTATTGTACACCACTGGTTACAATGTGCTTCCAATTTTGTCCTGATTGCACCATTCTTTTCCATCTTAACCCAAACTGTTTGACTAAATCGTCTTCCCATCATTGTGGAGGCCTTCCAAGTAGCCTTTTCTGATCTCTTGGATATGACTTGGGCAACTGTGCAGATCCACCTGTTGTGTGTGAACCTTGCGACATGTTCGGCCCAGCGGAACTTGTGCTTTCAGTATTCTGCAATCATATTGTTCACTCCGCTCGGTTCTTGAATTATTTTGAACATGCTCTCTTAATGATATTCCTAGCATGAATCTTTCCATGTCCCTTTGTGCCATAGCCAATTGATGTTCTATCCTCTTCATAGTAGCCTATGTCTCACTTGTGTATAAGAGCGCAGGTAGGACGGTGCTATTGAAGAGCCTGGGACCTATGGTATTGTCTAGCTTTGTTTTGGGCATATCCATTATTGAGGTGAATGCCTTCCATCCTGCCCTTATTCTCTTTGAGATTTCAGCATCCATATCTTGGCACATATTCACTGTTTACCCTAAGTAGATGTACTCCCTTACCTCCTCAATTTCATTACTTCCCAACTCCTCTATTTGGCTTTGTGCTATGTCTTCTGACTGCATATATTTTGTTTTCATGCTGTTCATTTTAAGGCCTACTGCTAAGCTATACACACACACACACACACACACACACACACCTGATAGGTTTCTTTTAGTTTCCATCTACCAAATCCACTCACAAGACTTTGGTCCTCTTGGGACTATAGTAGATGATACTTGCCCAAAGTGCTGTACAGAGGGACTGAATATGAAACCGTGTGGTTGAGAATCAAACATCTTACCACACAGCTATGCCTGATATACTGTGTGTATCAGCTCCCTCTTCCCTTCGTTTAATTATCTCTCTTTATGCACACATAATCCGCAATGTTGGCACACGCATCATTATCCATGTCAACTCTTTTCTTTCTCAACATCCAACACACTTGTCCACTTGTGTAAATAACAAACACTTCTCTCTTTTCTTAACACACTGTTACAATCAATCTATCCTGGCACAGTGCCACCACAAATGTACATCTTCCATTGAGCTTTGCTGTCTTTCATCTCCTCTTTGTCTCTCTCTCTCTCTACATATATATACACACATATATACATATATACACACATATGTATATACATATATATATATATTTATTTATTTATTTATTTCCCTCTTCTCTTCTCCACTCCTTCATTACGTTGAAATCCTCAATCACACTAATCTCTTCTTGGTTTTTAATCTTCTTTCTGTATATTGTTAGTTTCTGCATAACAATATAAGGACAGTTCCTTGTCTGTCCATTATCTGTGTTTTGTAGAAGCAATAAGGCTGAATAAATAATAAAATATGTTTGAAAGTAGGTTTGTAGGTCATAAGTCCACACCTGTGGGCATTTTGCTTTATTTCAAAGCAGAACAGTTTATATATTAACTCTCCATATTAACAGCAATAATTTGGTACCATATCCAGGAGGAGATTTATCTCTAATCTCAATAATGTCATGTGACCAGAGCTGAGCTACCATCTCTTAAGGAAGGTGTGTGTGTGTGGGGGGGATATTATAAAGTTTCCATGTTTTCCTTTGTTGTGTTTGTATCACCATAGCAACAGAAGTGCTAGGGTATGTACCTCCCTAATTATCATTTGTTGGTTAATTAAGTTTGGGATTATACAACAGGGTGATGGTACTGTGGGAAAATATCAAATGTTTATAACACTGCTGGGAAATATCAGGGGTTATGGGACTGTAGTGAGATACTAGAGGTTGTGGCATCGTGGTGAGATATATGGGGTGGGGGAGGGGCATTGTAATAGGCACAGATGTGGCTGTATGGTTAAGAAGTTTGCTTCCTAGCCATATGGTTTCAGGTTCAGTCCCACTGTGTGGAACTTGGGACAAGTGTCTTTTATTATAGCCCTGGGTCAACCAAAGCCTTGTGAGTGGATTTGGTAGACAGAAACTGTATGTGTATATATGTATATTTATGTCTCCTTGTTTTAACATTGCATAATAGCTGTAAATGAGTGCCACTGTCATTCATTTCCAATATTCTGCAAGAACATGTCTGGCCATGGAAAAATATTACCTTGCTTGGAAACAGGTGAAGGTTAGTGATAGAAAGGGCATCCGGCCATAGAAAATCTGCCTCAATAAACTCCCTCTGACCCATGCAAGCATGGAAAAGTAGACATTAAAATGATTTCTGAATATCTGTTAGAGGCCTCAACTTCAATATAGTTTTCTGCCTTTCAGAAAGCATATTGTTAGTCACTAAGCAGAAAGGGAATAAATACAATGATTTAATGTGCTACTGTGGATGGCTATTATCGGGTGGCCTCTGGAATGTCTTCTTAGTTGGTAGAAGCAGATTCACGTCAATGAGCAATGACTGACTAGACTGCTATCCAGGTAATATCATCCATAGAAGAAAGGATATCACAATGAACTTCACTTATAATGTCCGAGTTCTGCTGTGCTACAAGGAACCTCACAGCAGAGACTCCACCCTGACACATTCCAGGAGACCACCATTTATATCCCACCCACCCCAGTTCTGGTCATGCGCTGTTTACAATGTCCAGCAAAGGAGATAACTCCCTATCTATAAAATCCAGAGCGCATCTCAGAATATCGCAATCTCCTCCAGTAAAGATGTTAGAGATGAGAATAGTTATAGCAGTCGTTGGTGGAATCAAGAGAGTCATTTGTTTTGGGCAGTGATCATTGGTCAGTAAGATCAAGGTTGATCTGGAATTATACAATAAACAAAACCATATGTCTCCAAATAATTTGTATTTTTTTTTTTTTCTTTAGAAATATTTCAATGTACTTGTGATGTATGGTGACCTACTTTGGAAATGCATTGTTTGCTGTTTGCTAAAATTTGTCTATTTTCCACTAATAGTAACAGATGTTATGACATCAACCAGTGGACAACATGTAAATTCAAATATCTATATCTGTGGCTCCGTATAAGATCCAGTGTAAGACCAGTTGATTATCAGGTGTGGTTATGATGTTGTTCTTTTTTCTAATGTTGCTGTTATGAGTTCTGGTGGGGTCCGATGCTGTTTAGCTCCCGTCAAGCAGACCAGTGATCAAAGACATTCCACCTGTGCCCATCCCATCTTTACAGATAGATTCTTACATTACATTATCCAACATGCCATTTTCTCCAGAAACTAATGACATAAGATATTTGCCTGCTATTTTTTGTAGGTTGAACAACCAGAGAGAGAGAGAGAGGTCTCCTCATGGGTGCGTGTGTTTGTGTTAGCATAGAGAGGTCTTCGTGTGTGTGTGTGTGTGTGTGTGTGTGTGTGTTAGCATGTTTCTCTTGTTTTGAAATTATTTTCAGTTTATACTTTTAAAATGTATTCTTTGGTTTGGTGCGACATATGTTATTTTCTAAGGAAGACAATCTATATACACATCTGTATATAATACTGTTATACAATATATATTATATAATTGTATTTACATAATTATATATTACATTAGGGCTACTCTGTGTGGGTGGGTGTGAGATAGTGAAGCACTGGGATGCTCTAAATACATTAGATGATGTTTTATAATCCCTGCTCCTATATAATAATAATAATAATGGTACACTCCTTTCTCTAATTATTTTCTTTGTGTGTGTGTGTGTGCGTGCATGCTGAGAACTAATGTGGAATTTTGTTTTGGTGTTTACATTCTAATTTTTTTATTGTTTTGGCTGGTGTGAGGGAGGAGGGGGGGTGAATTATATTTTATTATCATTCTTATCATCATCATGATCATCTTCATATTATTTCTGTATGTAATGGACCAAGAAATTGATGCATTGTTATCATTCTTGCTAGTGAACATGATATAAGGAGGGGGAGGGGACCATGATGGAATTCGAAAAAAAACTAGAATTAACAGCAGCACGAGCAGCAGTTAGCAGTGGATCTACATAATCTGCAGTGTAGTGGCAGTGGAGTTAGAGCAGTTAGGAAGTAAGTGTGTGTGGGGAGGAAGAGGTGCTGACCAGTTGTGTTCGGTATTCATTAGAATACAGCATTGGTAGGGGTTTCTGTTTTGTTATAGTCAGCTCCCTAAATGGGATTGTAGGGGTGTTTGTAGTTGGTCCTATATTGGGTTTCTCTCTAGATTCTAAATGAGATGGGTGTATGCTCCTTCTAGGATCAATATCAGAGAAAGTAAGGCATCAATAGAGATCTGACAAGGGGAACTCAGAGTGTATGTTACTAAGAAAGAAGCATGAGCTCTCAGAAATTCCAGGTTGCCAGAAATTCTGGCATGCTGGAAGACTACTGGGAGTGAGGCACCCCTTAACTTTTGTTCTGTAAAGCATGTCTCTAGAACCTGCTTCAAACCCAGGCTATGTCTGCTCCGATAATCAGTGGTGACTTGGTCAGCAAATCCTCTGTGATGGGTGACAATCGACGGCAAGATGAGCTGCTATGGATCACGCTATTCCAAAGTGTATATGCATGTGACTGGGGACCACATGTGAACTTGTTTTCCCGCTGAAACTCTGAACATGAACTCTAAACCTCAATAGCGAATGACATTTACAGCTATGGTGTCAGTGCTATCCACCGCACTTGCTCTCTCAGTGAGGTATTTGTCAAATTCGTTGGATGTGGTCAGAATTTGTGAGGGACGTGGTGAACTCATTGATCAGAGCTGGCTCAACCCACTCTGGGTGAATGCCACCGCAAATACAAGTACTAAATAAGATCACATTTTATATGGGTTACAACAAGATTTTTGTTTATGTGGGGCCTCCTAAATGTTTGTCCGTTCAGCTATCATATGGTGGAAGTCTATAATGAGTGTCCTTTTACTCTCTAGTATTCCTGCTTTATTTAGCACCAAAGATTCTCTTTCTTCTGACCATCACCTTTTATTGCTTCTTTCCTTTCATTTTGGCACCAGAGAGGCCATGAAATGAACTTGTCTGGCATCTTCAGGCCAGCATCTAAATTCTGTGTCTAAGTTCTGTGTCAGATTTCATTACAATTGTGGGCAAGCCATATATTCACCTCTTCAGCAAGATACCTTACTCCTGTCCCTCCATCATACTTTCATATCCCTCAAAACTGAGGAGGTCTTGTGAGTACTTGATGATCTCACCAGTGCTGGTGGCACGAGAAAAGCATCCAGTACACTCTGTGAAGTTGCAGGCATTAAGAAGGGCATCCAGCCATAAAAATCATGCCAAAGATAACATTGGAGCTCGGTGCAGCCCACTGGCTCATCAGTTCTTGTCAGACTGTCCAACCCATGCCAACATGGAAAAAGAGACGTTAAATGATGATGGTGGTGGTGGTGGGGGTGAGATTGATAGTCAATCTCTCACTTTCTCTCCCTGGTCATTTATTAACAAAAGCTCTGACGCAAGACCAATTGTTTAAAAGTGACTTGGTTCATTCTCTCAGTTGATGTTTGTTTTCAAATAAAATCACATTCTTGAGACTTCTTGGAAGTCCATTGTGAAAATATTTTCATGATTGCAAAATGGTAGGTGTGTGTGTGTATGCACACATATGTATCAATGTGTGTATGTGTTTGATAAGTGTTGTATGTGTCGTATATGGTTATGTGTGTACAAATGGAATTGTTTGTGTCAGTTTACTTATGGTTTATCTGTGAGATTAAGTGCCATTTAGCAGTAGGTGACTAGCTATGTGTATATATATATATATATGTGTGTGTGTGTGTGTGTGTGTGTGTGTGTGCTGGTGTGTTTATGAATATTCCTGTATGTGTATATATACCTGTATGTGTGTATCTGGGTGTGTCCATATATGTGTGTTTATGAAGG
Organism: Octopus rubescens; assembly: GCA_027564515.1. Classification (NCBI taxonomy): domain Eukaryota; kingdom Metazoa; phylum Mollusca; class Cephalopoda; order Octopoda; family Octopodidae; genus Octopus; species Octopus rubescens. The sequence goes on from JAOPUL010004744.1 coordinate 80,356,702, forward strand.
CGTGTTTGTTAGTACAGATGTGCATGTTGGTATGTGGGTGTGATCCTGTTTGTGGAGCTGTATTTAAGTGTTTGTTTGTGTGTGTGTGTGCGTGTGTGTGTAGGTGGAAGTCTGTACTGGGTGTGTCTCTGGGGCTGGAGTAATGTGGGTGGCTAAGTCTAAATTATTTGTTAGACTGAAGGAAACTGGTGGTGGCGGCGGCGGTGTATACGGGGGTGGGGGTGCAATATATTGGAGCTCTAATGTACAGAGCTAAGACAGTTTGTCTTTCTAGAAACATCACCCACACAACTACCACCACCACCACCACCGCTGGGTTGACCGTGTAGTTAGGTGCATCTGTTCCCTCAATGTTTTACATTGAATGAGAGAATGATAGAAATGAGAGGAAGAAAGGCATGTGTGGTGGTGATGGTGGAGGGAAGGGGGGGAATAAGGTAATAGAGTAAGGGGTGGAAGTGGTGGTTGATAGTTGGGGGGGTGTAAGGTTATTGAGTGCTAATGAGAGAAGCCTATGGGATAAATAAATAAATATTTTGATGAAATAGTGATGAGATAAATAATGTTTGAATTTTGGTGTTGGTTGGTTGTTGTACTCCAGTCGACCATGATAGAGCAAAGCTGTGATCAGAGGTATTCCATAAGTGACCATCTCATCTTTTTGCTTTAAGACTGTGTAGGACTACATTATCTAATGTATCCTTTCATTATGTAAGACAGTGGGTGTGATATGAGGGCTATTTGACTGCTATTTCTAGCAAGTTGAATGACTCTGTAGTAGCTCCCTTGTTGGCTCAAGATGATGATAGTGTTAGTAATGGGTACTGTGATGGTTATAGTCGTCATAATGGCGGTGGTGATAGTGATGGTGGTAGCAGCGGTGTTGGTGGTGTTTTTTTGTGCTTTTAATGATAGCTGTGGCAGTTGTAGTGGTAGTAATAATAGTGCTAGTAGTAATGGTTTGGGAGAGATAGTGATGATGGTGGTGATTGTGAGAATGATGGTGGTAGCTGTGATGCTAGTTGGAATAATAATAATAATGAGTACAGCATTGATAATGATAGTGATAATGTTGTTGTTAGTGGAGATGGTGGTGGGGGGAGGAATGACAGCAATGATGTTTAGATGAGATTTTCAAGAAAAGTTTGCCTGCCGGATGTAGTTCCAATGTTGATATTTCAGTAGTAAAATTGGCAGGTATGAAGAGGTGGTGGTGGGGTGTTGATAAATTCCATGCCCAAACCAACTCTGTGATCCAGTTTCAATTTTCAGTCAATGCCACCTTCAATTGCTTTGTCAAGAAATTCCCATATTTAGTACTGTTGTGAAAAAGGCTGTAATAGCAATTTCAGACAATCAAGTGTCCAAAACTATATGTCATACCCTGCTCTTTTGGTCCCTCCCTCAATATTCTGAGTTCAAATATGACCATGTTCAACTTTAACTTTCATCCTTTCGGGGCTTAAAAGAAATAAGGTACCAGTTATATGCTGGGGTTAATGTAATTGACTAACCTCCACACCCCACCCCCACCACCCCAAAAAAATGTTGGCCTTGTACCTAAATTAGAAAAAAATTAATATTTCTAGGGAAGTGGTTTGGCAGAATTATTAGAATATCAGACAAAATGCCTTGTGTTTCTTTTTGTGTGCTTCAGAGCTCAATCCCTACCATGGTCATCTTTGTCTTTCACCCTACTTGGATTGGATTGGATTGGATTGCCTATGTTTACTCTACTGCAGGATGAAGGCCTCAGCATGTTCTCCCCACCAACCATGGTCTGATGGGGTGGCCATGAATTTGAGTTTGAGATCACTGGTTTGTTTGCTGAGCCTACTCAGTCTCACTGGCTCGACATAGCTTCGCAGAGGGATGCAGCTTTTATACTTTTACACAAGAGTAGTTATGTTGATTACATCAACCCCAGTGCTCAACTGGTACTTATCTTTATCAACCCCAAATTGACAAAAGGCAAAATCAGCAGAATTTGAACTCAGAGCATAACAATGGACAAAATACCGCTAAGCATTTCGCCCAGCGTACAAACGATTCTGCCAGCTCAATCTCTTGGGTGGATAAAATAAAGTACTTGTCAAGTACTGGAGTTGATGTAATCGAATAACCCCTTCTCCCCTCATAATTGCTGGCTTTGGTGCATAAATTGTTTTTAAAATTATTATTTGGCAGAACTGTTAGCATGTTGGAAAAGATGTTTTGTGGCATTAGTTTCCAGTTCTTTATGTTCTGAGTTCAAATCCTGCAACAGTCAACTTCGCCTTTTGTCCTTTTGAAGTCAATAAAATAAAGTACCAGTTGAACAGTAGAGTTGATGTAATTGACTTACTCCTGCCCTTAAAATTGCTGGCCTTGTGCCTAAAATCGAAACCATTATTATTTTAATTATTATTACTGCAATATTTTTACTATAATTACTGACTAAAGTAAGGCGGTGAGCTGGCAGGATCATTAGTACCCTGAACAAAATGCTTAGCGGCATATCTTCATGTTCTGAGTTCAAATTCTGTTGAGGTCGACTTTGCTTTTCATCATTTCAGGGTTGATAAAATAAGTACCAGTTGAGCACTGGAGGTCAATGTAATGGACTTATGCCCTCCTTCGAATTTGCTGCCCTTGTGCCAAAATTTGAAACCATTATTACTACAATATGCTTTTACTATTATTACTGACTAAGGTAACAGACTTGTTTCTTCAGAATCAAGGAAATAAATACCAATAATACAGGTTGATTTAATCACCAATGTATCTACTGATCAAACTCTTCTTCTTATCCAATACATCTATTGACGACAACAACAACAACAACACCAACAACACAGACTGTTGTAAGTAATACAGGCCAAGCACAGGTTTGATATGAAGTGTCTTTGTCAAAGATAACATAATGCTGGGGAAGGATCTGATTTGAACCTTTAACCTTTTGATTCACAAACTCTGTCACCTTGTTGACAGCTGATGTTCCCCATTGTTAACCTGATAATAGCCAAGTTAGAAAATGTCACCCCATTGTCCTTTGGAACTAATCTGATTGTTAATTCCTTAAGACTTAATCTCTTTAGTGTTAATCCCTTTGTATTACTATAATCTCATGAATAAACTATCCACAGTGAGTTCAATCTTTTGTCAGGGCACCAGAATTAAGGCTGTGTATTTATACATGTCTATATATGTGTGGAGGTGTTGTTCATGTTAGCATATGTCAGTTTGTGTGTGTGTGTGTGGGGGGGAATAATATTGGTAACACAATATGGATGTGTGCCACTTTACTTAAAAGGCCACCTAAATAAAATGAGGTTAAGTGCATATTCGTGTGTGTGTGTGTGTGTGTGTGTGTGTGTGTATATATGTCTCTATGTATGTGCATTTATGTGTGTGTGGACGTTCAATAATATCATCATCATCATCATCACCCTTTAACGTCTGTTTTCCATGCTGGCATGGGTTGGACGGTTTAACTGGAGCTGGCAAGCTGGAGGGCTGTACCAGGTTCCAGTCTGGTTTGTCTTGGTTTCTACAGCTGGATGCCCTTCCTAACGTCAACCACTTTACAGTGTGTGCTGGATGCTTTAACGTGCTACTGGCACCAGACTCTCAGCGCTAATGCTTTTTGCATCTCCAACACCATCCATTTCTCTCTCACTCTGTCTCCCTATCTTTCTCTCTAACTCTATTTCTCCTTCCTCTATTCTCTTTTCCTACTGGGATAGCCAAGTATCTCCTCTACAGTAAGATACTTAACTCTATCCCTCTATTATACTCTAATTTCTCACTTGGCACACAGCTACTTCTCTCGGTTCCACTCACTCTCCCAGCTGAGAGGTCTTTGTCTCACAAGTTACTTGGTGACCCTGCTGGTGTTGGTGCCATGTAAAAAGCATCAGTGCTAGTGCCACATAAAAAGCACCCAATACACTCTGTAAATCAGTTGGCATTAGGAAGGGCATCCAGCTTTAGAAACCAGGTCAAAGCAGACAATGGAGCTTGGCGCAGTCTTCTGGCTTGCTAGCTCCTATCAAAACATCCAACCCATGCCAGCATGGAAGATGGATGTTAAATGATGATGATGACATATGTACCTGCATGGTATACATACAATAATTATAATTTAACTTTTATCAAATTACCTATCATATGACAGGTATGTGTGTGTGTGTGTATGCGTGTGTAAGGCATGTGACCGAGTAGTTAGGGTGTTGCACTCACGACCATTAGATTGTGGGCTCGATTCCCGGACTGAGCCGTGTGTTGTGTTCTTGAGCAAAACACTTCCTTTCATGTTGCTCCAGTCCACTCAGCTGTAAATGGGTAAACCTGTGATGGACTGGGTTTTTGATCAGAGAGAATGTTGGCCTGCTTGCCTAGCCAGTGGGGTAGCATCATTCAAAAGCTAAAACGATGCAAAGCGCATTGTGAATAGCGATATATTTAACAACATCCGATAGTCTGGTCGATACTGTGATCACATGATATCATCATCCTCCTTTAACGTCCGTTCTCCATGTTGGCATGGGTTGGACAGTTTGATTGGAGCTGGCAACCCGGAGGGCTGCACCACATTCCAGTCTGAATTGGCTTCATTTCTACGGTTCGATGCCCTTCCTAACATCAACCACTTTACAGTGTGTGCTGGGTTCTTTATTGTGCCACCGGCACCGGACTCTCAGCGCTAGTGCATTTTACATGGCACCAGCACTGGACTCTCGATGCGGCCGCTTCTTGCAACAGGACTCTCAACGTGACCACTCTCGATGCGCACACACACACTTGCACATATTTGATAGGTATTTTGATAAGTTAAATTATAATCATTGTATGTGTGCCATATTTCTTGATGGTGGCATAAGTCTTTTCATATTATTGAAGCAATTGTAATGCTATATTCATTTGGAACAGTTTGCTATAAATTCTTAAATTAGTGATTAATGCAAAAAAAAAAAGAATAAGAGAAAAACTTACTCTGCTAACGAATAGCTTACTTGTAAAGCATCTATGAAAAAATATCCATTACAATAAATATTAACTATTGCAGGTGTGGCTGTGAAATAAGATGTTTGCTACCCAACCACATGGTTCCGGGTTCAGTCCCAGTGCAAGGCAAATTTGGGCAAGTGTCTGCTATTATAGACCCGAGCTGACCAAAGCCTTGTAAGTGGATTTGAGATGGAAACTGAAAAAAGCCTGTTGTGTGTCTGTTAGCGTGTGTGTGTATTACTGTCTCCTTGCCTTGACAAATTGTGATAGTTGTAAACAAGTGTCACCATCATACAAGCAGTGTCCTTTGTTTCCAATCTTCCTTGGAAACATGTCTGGTCATAAAGAAATATTACCTTACTTGAAAACAGATGAGGGTTAGCGAGATGAAGGGCATCTGGCTGCAGAAAATCCACCTCAACAAATTCTGTCTGATGCATGTGAGCATGGAAAATTGGACATTAAATGATGATGATTGATGATGTAAGCCTTTTCAGCTTCAACCAATCCTCTATCATTTTCTCCTCCTTTGCTGACTATGATTCTGTGTGTGTGTGTGTGAGGGGGCGTTCCTTTACTCATTGCCTTCCACCAAGCTTAGAGTGTGCACTCATCCTGCACCTCTTATGTGAACTCCTATATCTCTCTTTTATTCTCTCTCCTATTTCTCTATACAACGTTAAGTTTGACTGGAGAAATCAATCAATGAACCAACCAACATTTATATTAGCTATTATTAAATACAGATACATAAACAGACATACATGCACATATATATATATATATAAAAACTGTGAAAAGAGAAAGAAAGTAACAAGTAAGAGATTCCATCCCTTTAATAAGATCAAATACCAGTTACGTTATCGTGAAGATTTTCAAAAAAAAATGAAATGCATAGATGGCTACTGGAGTGAAAAAAATTATATGCTGAATTATATACTAAGAAGAAAAATAAAGATACCAAACAATAATAGCTTTTTTCTCTCAATGACGTAATATATGTTTACCCATCGACATATATAACAAAAGAAGCCAAAACAAACAACAGCTTTTCTCTCGATGACGCAAAACAATCAGATTCCCATAAAAGGGAAATTACGTCATCAAATTCCGAAGGAAGAAGACACTGAACCTAAATTTGTGAAAATGGCTAAACTCTAAATGCAATACACAAATAGATAGCAGATGTGCTATAGCAAGTTTGAATAAAACAGAAACGAAATCGTTCCTTAACCATCTTGATGTATATAACAACGAAAAGAATGAAGCCAATAATATCATATTTGCGCCCGCGAATAACAAAGAGGGATTGCGGTAATAACCTGTAGAAAAATGTAGTTACAAATAAAAGGATATTACGTAAGGCAGATAAAGAAAAACTGCGAAAAGAGAATGAAAGTAACAAGTAAGAGATTCCATCCCTTTAATAAGATCAAATACCAGTTACGTTATCCTGAAGATTTTCAAAAGAAAAATGAAATGCATAAAATGCAACTGGAGTGAAAAGAATTATATGCTGAATTATATACTAAGACGAAAAATAAAGATAAACCACAATAATAACCTTTTTTCTCTCAATGACGTAATATATGTTTACCCTTCGACAGATATGAGAATAGAAACAAAAACAACAGTTTTTCACTCGATAACCTAAAACAATCACTCTCCCATAAAAGGGAAATGACGTCATCAAATCACGAAGGAAGACGACAATGAACCTGAATATACATATATATATATATATAAATATATATATATATACACATACATACATATATATACATATATATATATACAGATAATTTATATATTTATATAT
>JAOPUL010004744.1:80385435-80396819 GCA_027564515.1 Octopus rubescens
GGATTGAACCCAGAACCATGTGGTTGGGAAGCAAGCTTCTTACCACACAGCCACGCCGCGCCTATATATATATATACCATTTCTTACTCTGAAAAAGTAGAACAGTGATAATGATATGTACAAAATAACTTGTAAACAGACAAAACAACAGAACCTGGAAGTGACTAACAATGATTAATGTCAAGTGGGGGTCAAGATTAATCAAGATGTCCATAACAGACCTATATGTTTATAGATTCAACAAGATAGGAAAAATAATAAATAAATCCTGAACCCTCGAGAATTTGTCATTAACTAAATTAACTAACAGTTGCAGTGGAACAATAACAGGGATCAGGTTGCAGTAGTGCAGTAGTTTAGCACCTCAAGAAAAAAAGTGATTTAACAGTTTTTGTATGTTTTAAGATGGCTAAAGTGGCTCTCCCACTATATATATACACATACACACAGACACATAACATGTTAGGGCTTGCCTATCTATGCATGTGAACACTGGATCCGGTGGACTCCACAGAAGAAACCTTCATGGTTCAGTAGAAAAGAAGGCAGCTGCAGCAATGTGGAATGCAGAGAGCAAGCTGAGGCAAGTAAGACATCTTGATCATCCACCCATCCATCTTGACCTGGACTTGCCACTGGATTGAAGACAGTCACGGACGAGAGAGTGACGTTGATGGTGCACAACTTTTCTTCACTTTCAATTAAGTCACCATGTATGTCATCAGTCATCCTTAAGAATGACTAGCTGGCCCTTGTTGCTCCGACGGATGAACATAAATAAAATACATACATACAAATATATAATTATGATGTGTGTATTGAATTTGTATATATATATGTATGTGTAAATGTATATAGGGAAACCTAACAGAAACTTCAGGGGGAAGCCTGAACTATTAGTGCCTGTGTATCTATGTGCATACAACATGGGTTAACATTTGAATTTTCTACAATCTAATTCAATAAGAAACCAATTTCTCTCAAATTACGCCTAATTAACTTTCAGTATTATTTATGTATTCCATGCTATACAACAATACTAATACTGGTTTCAAATTTTGACAAAAGACCAGCAAGTGGGGAGGGGGGTGCTAGTTGATTACATCAACCCCAGTGATCAACTGGTACTTATTTCATTGACTCCGAAAGGATGAAAGGCAAAGTCGACCTCGGTGGAATTTGAACTCGGAACATAAAGACGGACAAAATGCTGTTAATCATTTTGTCTGGCGTGCTAACGATTCTGCCAGCTCATCATCCTTATCATACATGTACCTTCCCATATTGAATATAATGACTCAACAGAGATGATTCTCTTCTACCCAAGGCTTTATGCATACTGATGTGTTCACTACAAGATACCAAATGATTAACAAGTTATACTACAGGCAATTTTAAGCATTTCATTACACTAAATTACAGTAAAATTATCCAAGTTCCCATCAGGGTTAGGGCATGTATTGTGTGTAATGTAGATATAATGGAAAACAGATGTTAAAATGATTATGAGGGTGACGACAAAGTTTACTAATCCTATAAAGGCTTCACAGTTCTAGTAGCTTGACTTTGCCACTCAGAACCAAACAACTATCATTCATATTTGCCAGATATATGAATGTAAATCCATTTATTCTCTGACTAGTTTCAGCTAGGGTGTCTAATGTGTCCTAGCCAAACTGGGACACTACCATCAATGCTGCTACTGCCTTTGTTGCTGTGGCTAATATTTAATGAATGAATGAGTTTAATACCAGTGTCTTCATATGTTGATGTGAAGTAGGCTTATTTAGGATCTTTCACAGTAGAATGTCCAAGTGCTGTTTGAATACCATATTTGCCAGTATATAAGACAAACCCCTACTATTTTTGTGGAAAAAAATTATATTTTGCCGAAAAAACAAATTGAATATATTTCATCATACACTCATATACTCAGTATTCAATCTGTAGTATGGTCACATTAGACACATGGCAATTTTTTGTTACATTTAAGAATTAAAAAAGTGAGTCTTATACACTGGCATACACAACATATCAATATTTTCCGTGATGTAAGGCGGCGAGCTGGCAAAGTCGTTACCGCACCGGGAGAAATGCTTACCGGCAATTTTTCCGACTTTACGTTCTGAGTTCAAATGCTGCCGGGGTCGACTTTGCCTTTCATCCTTCTAGGGTCGATAAAGTGAGTACCAGTTACGAACTGGGGTCAATAAAATCGACTACTCCCCTCCCCCAAAATTCCAGGCCTTTGTGCCCAGTATAGAATGGAATATTATTGGTTGTCATGTGACTGAAGAATGTCTTTGGATTTGCATGTGCCAATATTCCTGGTGATAAGAATTCATTAATTTCCTTCCAGGCCATTACTTTTAACTTTAGTTGAGACCTTGCTGTGTGTGTATGTGGGGAGGGGGGGGGGGGTTATAAAAAATTGGGGACTTTTCTTTTCTTAAACCTTTCACTGAGGGAAGGCCTTCCTCTCCCTTGACTTGTTAGTTTTGATGCTTCTGTAACTTTGTTTTTTCTAGGTTGGGGGGGGGGCGTTGACTCTATGCAAACACATTGTTACTTCTGGGATGAGCTGATCTGTATTACTCTGGCCTCTATTCTTTAACCTGTCTAGCATGGGAGGTCCTAACAAGAGCTTGCGTTTTGCTGGCATCACTCCCAGGGTCAATGAGGCACACGCAACTAGGAATGGATCTTGTAGCAGAAAATAATGCAACTGAGAGCTCTGAAATGTGCCATCTGATTGGATATTGGGTCAATGTGTCTTAATTGACCAACGAACATGTTATAAACGATACCATCTGCAGCAAAAGAAATTATCTTTCTACAAGTTGATAAGGGAGTCTCTGTGTGGTTACTTGATCTAGTAGAAATGGCAACAGACAAACCTTCCACAAATTTACACTGTACAGCTTTATATAAAAAGGGAAGGGCATATTGGATAATGTAATCCTAACTATACTAAATACAAATAAAATATGGGATGGTCATGGCTGGAACATCTTTACTTAGGGAGTCCACAGAGTTGTGGTGGGGGTGGTGGAGAATAAGTGGGGTTTCAATGTGGATATTCCTTGATTTTTAGCCCCTCCAATGTAGCCAGTTGAGATATGTGGGAGTGGTGACTTCATTCCTTGATTGGTTGTTTATCAACTTCAAATGAATAAAGACAAAGTCAGTTTCAGTGGATTTCAAGTCAGAGGGGCTGAGAGCTGGAACAAATAAAACAAGGCATTGTTCTGTTCTCCAAAGTGTTGCTAATCACTCTAAGAATTTACCATCTTGGAATATCTTTAATCATAGGTGTGCTGGATCACAGTTCACCTGGGTCTATACTACTATTGCTGTTGATACTGATAATCTGAAACGAGAGAGAATATGGAAATATCCGTATTTTCAATAAAATATGTTATAGCTTTTTAAAGTTTTTCTATAATCTTTGCTAACAGTGGCCCCAAGTATGGGCTGTATGGTTAACAAGTTCACTTTGCAACCTTGTGGTTCCAAGTTCAACCCCATTGTGCAGTATCTCAGGCAAGTACTTTCTCCCATAGTCTCAAGTAGACTTATGCTTTGTGAGTGAAACAGTGAAATCTCTTCATACATGTACGTGTGTGTTATAGGCACAGATGTGATTATATGGTGAAGAAGTTTTCTTCTCAACTACATGGTTTCAGGTTCAGTCCCACTTCATGACACCTTGTACAAGTGTCTTCTATCATAGTCCTGGGCCGACCAAAGCTTTGTGAGTGGATTTGACAGAAACTGAAAGAAGCTAATCGCATGTGTATGTGTGTATGTTACTGTCCCTTTGCCTTGACTTCATGTGTTAGTTGTAAATGAGTGTCACTGTCATGCAAGCAGTGTCCTTCATTTCCAATCTTCCTTGAAACCATATCTGGTCATTGGGAAATTTATCTTACTTGGAAACAATTGAGGGTTGTCGACAGGAAAGGCATCCGGCTGTAGAAAATCCATCTCAACATTCTGTCCAACCCATGTGAACATAGAAAAATAGATGTTAAAATGATGATGATGATGATGTACATACATGTGCATGTGCGTATCAGCATTTGTAGGCATTAAGAAAATAATTAATAAATTGATTCAAAATACCTTACAGTGTTAAGTTCCATCAATGTTGTTGCTTCCATTTATGCCTAATTGATTTTGCTTTTCATCCTCTAATTTTGATAAAATTAACTTTGGAATTGGTATAGTTGCATAAAAACTTCATGTAAATATAAGATAATCATGTGATAATCCTGTACCAAATTTTGAGGAAATATTTAGTATTAAATTAAATTTCTAATCCCTGTGGATTTCAGTTTATTTTGCTTCATACTCTGGGTTATCTTCCTTTTACGTTTAGTTATCTCCCTTGTTCAGAAAACAGAACTCTTCATTATGTGTTGTAGTTATCCACCCACCTTTCTTAACTACATGTTTTTCATGCAGAAGACATCCCTAAGACTTTTTCTCACCTCTTCATTTTAATTTGCCTAATCAGTGAATTTTTTTTATATTTTTATTTAAAGAAAATATGTTTATTCTCTTAGTCATTCTTAGGTTGGGTTAGTATGAGTAAGCCTATTTCACTGAGGAAGTTTAATAAGGATGAAATATGTCAAGAGGTGTCTCTGTACTTAACCATACATCAGATTTACTCCCTACTACGTTATTTCCTCCTCCTCCTCCTTTCAAAATTTTAATCAATTTAACTTCTAGAGTTGCCTCCCTTGCTTTTGATGAGACATTAGCACTAATGGTTTTTCTTTTCATTATGGTTGTAATTTTAATCAGAAATCTTTTAGAGACTCACAACATTTAGTTACTCCCCATTTAATTATATGTTCCTTTACTATGTTGTTCTAGTTTGGAATGACTAGTGCTCACTCAATAATTACTCTGTCGCCAAAAGTTATTTAGATAAGTTCATATGCTGAAGGGAGAAGATAATCTTGACATTTTCAGTCAAACTTTTAGTCTGAGAGAAAAATATATTTTTCTTACTCAACCAAAAAGTCCGACCTGAAATGTCACAGTTATCTTCTCTTTCCTCAATAGAAACTTATCTAAATTTATGAACTTCATTGTATATTTTGGCTTTTATTTTAGAGATGATTTTTAAAAAAACTTTCATTTAGCATTTGATTACTTCTTTGCACCCTTAATCCTTCTGGTATCAACCTGTCCAAGAGGTCCCTAGTTCTATGGAACAAACTTCTTGTTTTAAAATGAATCTAAATTAAAACTTTCCATCAAAATGTTATGTTAATTTAAGTTCCAAACACCAGCTTAATGATGACAAATTTATTTTACTAAATTCTTCATTATTTACAAAAATTAATTTTAACAAAGGCAGTATATTTCTGTCGAAATATAATAAAGGGGTTAATAATGACTTAAGTTATTTACTAAATTCTTTGTTATTTGCAAAAATTAATTGAAACAAAGCAAGCAAAAGAAAAAGGATAATAAAATGATTTTAACATGTTTTTTCCAGTTTACATAACAAATGTCTTTTGTTCTGTTTTTTCAGTAAAACCAAAGTGAAAACTCTCCTTGGTAGTTGGGTGCAAGCCTTGTATGCCGTTGATGTAAGCACTTACGAACAGTTTTTGAAAACTCAAAAATTTGACTCCTCAGCTGACAACCCTACAGTTTTGTCTAGGGTAAGGGTTTTGCATTGGAAGTGTTGTAGTATTTTTGCCACTCTCTTCTACTTCCCATCTAGAATGCACACAACCTTCAGTAAACCTCTTTGTGTTGTTTCTGTTTCCCAGCTGATTGTTACAGTTAGTTGGTTAACTCTGACTGGATATTCTACCTCTGTCTCTTACATGTTAATCTTTAGCATTCAACTCTTTGATGTCTTTACAGTCAGTGAGGAGAAATCAAAGTCACTTTCTCACTTTTTTATAGTTTTTTTTTTTTCCTTCTATACCTCACCTCACTTCGACTTAATTATTTTTATCATCAATATTACCATCATCATTATCACTATTATCATCATCAAACTCATCCCATCTCTCTTCATCCTTCTTTCTGTGTTGACAAATGGTTTCTTGCATTCATCATATTCTGCTCCCTTATTTGAGTGACCCAACCTTCTCTTTATTCTTTTAAGGGCTCAGCTAACCTCTTCATACTAACCCTTTTTTCACTTGTCACTTACATAATCTGCTCTCTGTCACCTTTCACCCAACACACGTCATCTGTTCAAGTTACAAGACTTGTATCAACCAATGAGAAATTCTCTACATGGTCAGTTGATCTGCTTGAAATAACAGCCAAATCTATCTCAAATCATATTCCACTGTCTTAAGAAAAGATAAAGATCATGGGGTGGTAGTGAAATAGTTGGTCATGTTTGGAGTACCTGGTTTGCTTAATCAGGGTTGACCTGGGGCTAAACAACATCAACAAATCTCATAGCCATAACCAATTATCAACACCTGATCAACAAACTTATTTGAACCAATGAGAAAATTCTCTGTGGATACTTGACATGTTAGAAATAGCCAAATCTCCCTCAAGATTCACCTTAGTATCTTAAAAGAAGGAAGGTCACATTAGATGATGTAGTCTCTGATAAAAAAAGATGAAATGGTCTTCAGTCATAATCTTTGCTGAATCAAGGCTGACCTGGGGTTAACCCCCATTGCATTGATTAAACTTTTGCTGGGGATGTAACATACTATTTATAAGCAAATCAGTTCTTGCACTCTCTTGCTATTGGCCAGTAAAAATTAAATGCGTGTACTATGTGCTGGTGCCATGTAAAAATAACCCTTGCCAGTTCCACATGAAGAGCACCCATGTCGGCGCCATGTAATAAGCACCTGTACCAGTGCCACGTAAAGAGCCCCTGTGCTGGTGTGACATGAAAAAGCACCCGTGCTGGTGTGACATGAAAAAGCACCCATGCTGGTGCCAATTAAAAAGCACCTATGCTGGTGCCAATTAAAAAGCACCCATGCTGGTACCAATTAAAAGGCACCCAGTACACTCTGTAAAGTGATTGGTGTTAGGAAGGCATCCAGCCATAGAAACCATACCAAAACAGATGACTGGGGCCTGGTGCAGCCCTCCAGCCTTGACAGCTCCTGTCAAACTGTCCAATTCATGCCAGCATGGAAAACGAGTGTTAAATGATGATATGTCATATAAAATGTGAAGAATTGTGGATAGTACCACACTATAAGCAATGAGTTAACTTGGTTCTGTGTCAGCTTCACACCCTCTTACTTGACCTCACACACTACAGCTCAGCCTCACACCCTCTTGCGCAGCTTCACACCCTCCTGCTCAGCCTCAAACCTTCGTGCTCAGCTTTACACCCTCCTGTTCAGCCTCACACCCTCCTGCTCAGCCTCACACTCTCTTTCTCAGCCTCACACACTCTTGCTCAGCCTCACACCCTCCTGCTCAACTTCACACCCTCCTGCTCAGCCTCACACCCACCTGCTCAGCCTCACACCCACCTGCTCAGCCTCACACTCTTCTGCTCAGCCTCACACTCTTCTGCTCAGCCTCACACACTACTGCTCTGTCTCACAACCTCTTGCTCACCCTCACACCCTCTTACTCACCCTCACACCCTCTTTCTCAGCCTCACATCCTCTTTCTCAACCTCACACACTACTGCTCTGCCTCACACCCTCTTGCTCACTCTCACACCCTCTTGCTCACCCTCACACCCTCTTTCTCAGCCTCACACCCTCTTTCTCAGCCTCACACACTCTTCCTCAGCCTCACACCCTCCTGCTCAACCTCACACACTACTGCTTAGCTTCACACACTCTTGCACAGTCTCACTCACTCTTGCTTAGCCTCACACAATAATAATAAGAAGAATTATAAGAAGAAGAAGTAGGGGAATGAAATAAATTATTAAAAATAAGTGATTATTATTTTTATTGGTATTTTTGGCCTTGCTTTTAACAACTTCACTATTCAGAAGTGTGTGTTGTAAAACACTTTAATAACTTATTATAAATACCAAAATTTGCAGAACTATCTAACTCCCAATTCACAAGAAATAATATATAAACGTCTTTATTTTATTTTATTTTTGTGATCTTCATTGACCATATTGGTAGTTCCTCAATAACCTTATACTTCACCTGCCTGCTTGCTGCCATCCACAGTCTGCCTGTCTGACAACAGGCTTCATTTCCATTTTGTAGTTGTGTGTTTATTTATAAAACCACTTTTTCCCATAATTCATTGGATGCATGACTGTGTTACTTCTTGGAGTCTCTTCTCTCACTGATACTTGAAAGTTGAAATTTTAGGGAGGTGTGTGTGCACATACACACATATACACACATGTTAATTCATACTTGTTCATATATGCATCTACTAAAAAAAAAAAACTGTGTTGAAACACTACCTCTACCCTGCAATCATGAGAGGTCAAAGGTTACATAGATGAGGAAGGATGATGATGATAATGACTACAGTGTTGGTGTTGATGATAATGATAACAGTGATGATGATGAAATAATGTTACTTTATTAGAACTAAATCTATTTGAAGTTTAGTTGTGTATAAACTTTACATGTTGCAGTTGGGACAATTTTATCACAACAATGTGGTTGGCGGTAGGAAGGGCATCCAGCTGTAGAAACCAAGCCAAATCTGACTGGAGCATGGTTGGCCCCGGCCTGCCAGCCCCGGTCAAACCGTCCAACCCATGCTTGCATGGAAAAACGGACGTTAAAGGATGATGATGATGATGAAATGCTACTTGTTTGTCTGTGTCACAACATATGTTACATGTCTATGTCACAGCAGCTGTTACATCACTTCTGTGTCACGACAGTTGTTACATGTCACAACAGCTGTTGTGTTCTGTATCACGACAGTTGTTACATCGGGTCAGTATCACAACAGTTGTTAACATGTCACAACAGATTTGTTAAAACAGCTGATACATACCTGTGTGTCACAGTATCAGCTCTGTGTTAACATCTACTACTGTATGTTCTGTGTGTGTGTGTGTGTGTGTGTGTGTGTGTGTCATCACAGCTACCTGTCTAAGCAACTATTTTCTATGGTGTCTTTCTTCTCTCAGAACGGTATAAGCAGTGAAGATGCTGGCGTCAGTGGTGGGGCTGCAGCTGCTGCTATTAGTGACACTGAGGACATTCCTGGTACTCTTCCAAATGCTGATCCTGGTATACCAGGAGAAGTTCTTCTCTGGAAATCATTTCCAAGACCAGAAACCACAAACCAGGTAACAAAAGCAATGAATTTATTTTTTCAATATCTTAATTTTGTCCAGTTAATTTTTTTTTTTTATTTTAAAAGTTTATCTCATTTAAGGACTCTGTTATTAAACATTTCTTTTAATCCTTACATAACTAGGTTTCTTATGAAATACACCGTTATATGTTTCAATAATCCAAAATTTTGTGAGGGATTTACTCAAATAACTAACATTTTTCATTGGCTCCCTATGTTCTAGGTTCAAATGCCACTCAGGTCAATTTTGCCTTTCATCCTTTTGGGGTCTATAAAATAAGTACAAGTTGAGCATTGGGGTTGATGTAAGATTCCTGTTCTTGTACCACAATTTGAAACCCTTATTATGCTGGTACCACAATTTGAAATCCTTATTATGCTGGTACCACAATTTGAAACCCTTATGTTTTAAACTGAACTTAACAGAGTTGTACAGAAAATTATGAGGGAACATTTTTAATGGGAACACTTTAGAATTAGAGATTTTTATCATTGAAATCAAAAGTAGCCTCTGCCATGTTCGTGTGTCATAAAATCTGCTACATGTGTGTGTATTTGACCTTAGCTACATGTTGATGATTATTGTTATGTTAGAGGAATTACATGAAATGTTTACTCATGTCCATTGTGTTAAGGTGTGTGTGTGTGTGGCTGACAGTGTCTGATGTTGCAGTAATTTAATATTTGTTGTGAGTGAAGGTGGCAAGCTGGCAGAATCGTTAGCATACCAGGCAAAATGCTTAGCAGTATTTCGTCCATCTTTGTTTTGAGTTCAAATTCTGACAGGGTTGACTTTGCCTTTCATTCTTTCAGAAGTTGATAAAATAAGTACCAGTTGTGAACTAGGGTCAATGTAATTGACTTACAACCTCTCCCGAACTTTCTGGCCTTGTGCCAAAATTTGAAATCAATATTTATTGTGAGTGGAACAGTTGAAGAACAGTATGGTAGCCAAGTATAAGAATCATATACTTCTGTTCAATGTGTGCTCTTCTTAGATGGAATAACTGTTTCCAAGAGAGAGAGAGAGAGAGTTATGGTGTTCTGTCTTGCCATTTCAATGGTCAGTATGGTGAGGTAGCTTCATACTATTTCTTCTCTTCCTGTTTCAGTTCTTCAGTTTCACGCTGTATGCCATGATGCTGAATGAACTGACAGATAACCTCAAAGACAGGTTACCACCAACAGACTCCCGCCTTCGGCCTGATATTCGTCTATTGGAACAGGGAGACATCGGTAAGTTAGTTCTGCTTCTTTCCAACCTCCAACATGTTTCTTCAATCGCTTATACATAAACCCCACCTGTGGATTTTTTTGGAGGGGGGAGAGGGGGGTATATATCTTGTGCCATCAGAGGATTTATCAGCAAGGTACATGAGTTACATATGTAGGAGTATACAGGTTATGTCTAAAGGGTATCTACTTCTCACTTAAGTTTCTATCACATTTAGTTTTTACATTCTATTGGTTATCTTTTGACAAGACCCTGTAACCTAAATAGATGAGGTCCGCTTCGCTCATTTCAAGTTGACCTTCATAAGCCTTCTTGTTTTATACATAAATCCTAGATAGTCTTAAGATCTGTTAACAACCCCACCAACCAGCTGTCTTGATCTGCCACTGGAGGAACGTCTGAAAGTGTTTGGAATCCTGCTCCTTCCATTTTTAGATTAATCATCATCATCATTTAACGTCCAAGTTCCATGCTGGTATAGGTCAGATAGTTTGACAGGGTCCAATGGGTTCAAGGACTGCATCATGCACCAATGTCTACTTTGGCAAGGTTTCTATGGCTGGACGCCCTTGTTAATGCCAGATAAGTTAATACATTGACACAATGAACAATGGTTCTATAGAGCCAGTTCTTAAAGGGATGTTAGAGAAATAATTCAACAAGTCTCTCATCGCTTCCTTTTAGCTAAGTAACTTGAGGTGGGTAGATTGATGTGTCTTGTCCAGACACACTTTGAGACATATTCAGTAAATTTAAATTATTATTATTATTATTCATTTAAGAGGCGGCGAGCTGGTAGAATCGTTAGCACACTGGGCTAAATGCTTAGCGGCATTTAGTCCGTCTCTACGTTCTGAGTTCAAATGCCGCCGGGGTCGACTTTGCCTTT
>JAOPUL010004744.1:80413581-80426317 GCA_027564515.1 Octopus rubescens
GGGTGAGATAGGGCTAGGCCTGTAATATAGAGTGAGAAAAGGTAAGTGGGTCAATAGAAAGGGCTGGGCTAAGAGGTCAGGAATGGGGGTGGGAGGCAGCGTACATGTGGCTGGGATGTGATGGAGGGGAGGTGTTATGCTTAATAAAATTTATACTAAGTATTAAACCAGGGTTATAATTTATCAAGTGTGTTATAATAATAAATGTAATGTTATGTATGTTTATAGTATAGAAAAGATTTGTATTTAAAATGTTGGCATCTTATTATAAGTTCATCATGTCAATTAATCATAGATTGCTATTTTTACTATTTTTATTAATGTAGAATGCCTCGGATACGCAAAGTCTACACCATCTATTACCACCACCATAAGGTTGCGCATAATACACAATTGGCCAATCAATTTTATATTCAATTTCCTTATCTACTAGTGAATATATATCATAGATGCATGTATGTGTATGCATGTAATATATATATATATATATGTGTGTGTGTAAGATTATATATGATCATCATCATCCATTAACGTCCGTTTTCCATGCTAGTATGATGGTGATGATTATATATACTGGGGAACATAATGATAGAACAAAATATATAAAGAAGTTCTGTGTGAATTGTGTTAGGTGGTAATCGACTGAATGATCAGATCCATACCATCTTTGTTTCAGAATCTTCGTCTCACAGTACAAAGGTATTGCAAGAGTCAGAGAAGCATTCTGCTACATCAGAATGCCAGGTACCAATTTTATAGGGATCTGCTTGACAAAGTGTCTGTCCATCAAGCACTGTTAGGAAAACTGTCATTGAGAACTGAGGTAAATTAAAATTATTATCAAAGACTGCCCTCCTAGTTTTGTCCAAGTCTGCACAGTGGGTCCTCCTTGAACAGGGTTTAATCTAAGAAGATCATGTTTAATCTAAGAAGATCATGTTTAATCTAAGAAGATACTAAGTCAAAGAATGAAGCTTTGGTCACAACATGATGTTACCCTAGAAGGGAGGAACAGGGAACAAAGAGGTTATGCATACCAGGGAACCAGTAAACAATTGAAAGTTTTGTATGCTTCATCACCTACCAAAAGGTGCTGCTTTTCCAGAGCCGTACAATCTAATTTTTGGCAGCAAGAGACACCAATGATGATTATAATGCAGTTGAAAACATTCCACTTCACTCATATTGCTGATGCCATTAAAAAATGGATGAATGTCATAACTTAATTTTTTTCTACAAACATCTTGCCCCATACCTATTCCTGATTTAATCACCATGACAACATTTTATAAAACAGAGTATCTTGGTAAGCCTCATTTGTATTAACAGTAATCACCAAAGTTAGCGGAAAGATCAGTGTTAACATTAAGTTTCTCTTTATCAAAGAATATGCCATTGTCTTAAACCATTAACTACACAAATTAGATAATCTACTCCATGTAGAAAATGTTAGCTTACTTCACTGATATATCTTGTGACCTCCTTTTTTACATCACTGAAAGGTTGTACTACCTCACTGTACCATTACTGAAAACCTTCAGTCTTCCCACTGATCTGTCACTGAAATCCTACAGTCCCCTATTGTATCATTACTGTAAACCTCCATTGCCCACCATCACACTTTATTACTTTCATCTCTGCTCCGCTGAAGCACAAACCTCAACTCATTCACTTGTGTTGATGTTCAGCTGTGTGAGGTGATGTGACAACAGTGGACTTAACTATCAGTGGATATGTCACTATGGTGGAGTCACAAGTGTGTCTGTATGTCACACAGCAATCTTACTCTACCCTAACCACTTACCTTGCTTATACACAGAAAGATCAATCAACTAAAATAAAATCAATCATAAAATTGGTTAAGTACTATATTCACTTGTGCAGCTGCCACATATGTGCGAACAACAGTTCTCCACATATGCACATGTGACAGTGCTCAACAAGTGTGACAATCCCTTCTCTGTCTTCCCACAAATGTGACAATCCCTTCTCTGTCTTCCCACGAATGTGACAATCCCTGCTCTGTCCTCCCACAAATGTGACAATCCCTCCTCTGTCCTCCCACAAGTGTAACACTCTCTTCCCAATCCACCACATGTGTGACTGTCCACAACATATAGCAACCGAGTTCTCTGTCAGTCTTCCATATGGACCAGATTATTACAACATCTACAGTCCTGATGCAACAAGCAATCATCATCATCATCATCCTTTAACGTCCGTTTCCATGCTGGCATGGGTTGGACAAGGAGTTACACGAGGAAAGACTAAATTGCTTGGTCACATCAATCTGTAGACTCAACTAGATCAGACACCATTAGGTATTAATAAGGAAGAGGAAGAAAACGGTAAGTTAGATTCCTTCTACTTTGAAACTTTCAATGAAAACAAAAGCTGGCAGCAGCAGCAGCAGCAACAACAACAATAGATGAACAACATCAGAAACTTGAGGTTGGCCAACAAAAGTTACTTTTATTTCAGCAGTTGATAGTAATATCAAAAAGGAAATTACTTTGATTCACATCCTGTAACCAAGTTTTACTATCAACAGACACAGATAATTTGGCTGATTCCACTGCAGAGGCATTTTCTGGCTTTGTCACAGTTTGAGAGGCACCAGGTTTCCTTAATTCCGTCACATTCTCTTTACAACCTGATGTCAAAGTTCCTCTTCCTCTGCCAACTGGAACTGCTGGTTTCAAACCTGAAAGACAGTGTTTTAAAAGTTATTAGATTAGTATAATGGCAATAAAAAAGAAATCATCGTTATTATTATTTGATGAAAAAACTCAGCTTATTTTGCTGGGTATGATGGAAAGTGTCAACTGTCCACAGCCAGCAGACTAAGGTGACACTTGTTTACTGATGATGCTTCAAGAACCTTGAAGAGAACTCTTGCAGTTCCAAGCAATGATGATTTTTGTAGGTGTTCTATCTTTACATTTGTACCAATCTTCTTGAGCCATGTTGGTAGTTGAGTGCTGATACTTCCAAGTGTGACAACTACTATTGATATCACGTCCACTCTTTTCATTGCCCACAACCTGTGTATTTCCCACTTCACATCATCATAGTTGTTCACTTTTTCTTCTTTCTCTTCAATCTTCTTGTCACCAGGACATGATATATCAATTATCAAGCATGTTTTTTCTTTTCTGTTCACTACAATGATATCGGGCTTTCGATGTTTAATCTGATGGTCACACTGAATCCCATAGGATTTTGCAATCTTCATTTTCAGTAACTCCCTCTGGGATTTGGTTATACTACATCTGATCCTTCTAGGCCATTATGATTATTATTTCTAGCTCTTTATATTCCGAGTTCAAATCCTGTCAAGTCAACTTTGCTTTTATCCTTCTAGGGTTGATAAAATAAAGTACCAGTAAAATACTAGGGGTCAATTAATCAACTAACTTTCTCTCATGAAATGCCTGGCTTTTACCTACACTAAAAATAATTATAATTATTATTAAGGTGGCAAGCTGGCAGAATCGTTAGCACACCAGGCAAAATGCTTAGCAGTGTTTTATTTGTCTACATGTTCTAAGTTCAAATTCCACTACAGTCGATTTTGCCTTTCATCCTCGAGTACTGTGGTTGATGTAATTGACTAGCCCCTTCCCCTCAAGTAATAGCAAGTTGGATGTTTTACTTTGGGTGTTATTTATGATTAGCAAATGATATAGAGAAAGGAGACCAAATACTGAGAATTAAGATTTTGTTAAAAGTTTTGTTAAATTTGGGATTTTGAAACATTTTAAAAGATTCAAATATTCTCAGACTGACAGTGTCTTTCTTAGGATGTGGGCTATACCCATGAGAACAATTTCTTGTAGTTCTGATACTTTGGGGTTTCCTGGTATTTAGCCATAGTGTTTAAGAGTGCCATTTGATATTATCCACAAAAGTCTGATGATCACAGGTACAGTTGTTGGTCTTAGATACCACATTTTTGAGACTTCTAGTTCAAGGTCCTTGTATCTAACTTTTCAAACATTTTCACAGAGTGTTATAGTCCACTGGGATTGACATATCTAAGAGCAGACATGTTTTGTTAAGGAGATTTTTCAATACAATATCTGGTCTATTGGCCTGAATAGCTCAGTCAGTTTGAATACTAAAAAGTTCTAAAGAATGGTGATATCTTTATTTTCTACTATTTTGGCAGTTCTTCTCATATGGGAGTCCAGACTTACATCACATGATCCAATGCAAATACTGGCCAAGTCTATCATGGTGATTAATATATTGATTTGAGGCTAACATTGAGTATCCAGAGATGAAGTGGTCAATTGCTTCTCTGGTTATACCACAAAAGTGACAGGAGGAATCTAACTTGGTAATTTCCAGTAGGCTGGCACTGATTTTGATCTGCTATAATGAAACTCTCCATTTCTGATTTAATTTCAGACCATGTACCTATTCTAGAAATAAATATTATTACCATAATTATTAAACATATATTAATTATTGCAGCACTGACAGCGCACTCTGAGGAACAAATGCAGTACCTCATGGACAAGTTCTTGAAGGCCTGTCAGGAATTCAGCCTGACTATCAGTCTGAAGAAGACCAACGTGCTGGGTCAAGGTGTCAGACAGTCCTCCATCATCACCATCAACAACTACAAACTGGAGGTAGTCCATGAATTCACCTACCTCGGTTCTACCATCCCTGATGACCTCTCCCTGGACCCAGAGGTCAGCAGGCAAATTGGACGAGCATCCTCTACATTTGCCAGCCTCACAAAGAGTCTGGGAAAACAGAAAACTAGCTACAAACACCAAGATTTCTGTCTATAAGGCACGTGTCCTTGGTACTCTACGTTATGACAGTGAGACATGGAGCCTCTACTCCAGACAGGAATGGCATCTCAATGTCTTCCACCATCGTAATCTGAAATGCATCTTGGATATCAAGTGGACCGACCAAGTCACCAACACTGAAGTCCTCAACCGCGCCGAGATACCCAGTATATTCACCCTGCTTTAGCAGTGCTGTCTGTGCTGACTCGATCATGTACATTGCATGCGGGATGGGAGGATCCCAAAAGACCTCCTGTATGGGGAATTGGCCACTGGCACAAGAGCACAAGGACAACCTCATCTTCGCTTCAAGGACGTCTGCAAGAGGGATATGAAGTTGATAGATCTGGACATCCTGAGATGGGAGGAGGCTGCAAATGATTGCCCAGGCTGAAGACAAATACTGCGAGAGGGGATCAGGCAAGGGGAGGAGAAACTGGAACTTGCCACCAAGGAAAAACTTACTCAAAGAAAGGAAACGCCAGTCACACCGGTAGAGAGCCTCTTCAAGTGCAGTCACTGTACTTGTGATTGCCACTCTCATGTGGGCCTGCACAGTCACAGCTGACGTTGCACCTCCAACAGCAGCTGACACAAATTCTCCAGGCGCAGATCCATGGTTCTCGAGACTGACGGATGCCTACTACTACTACTATTAATTATTGCTATTATAATTATTATTGATGAGGAAAGAGATTTAGCAAATTCCTGAACAGTAAAGTGCTTCCAAAGTTGATAAAATCAAGTACCAGTTAAATACTGGGGTTCAATGTAATAGACTATATACTTCTCCCAACTTTGGAGCCTCAGAAATCAATATTTAGTTGCATCCTTTTTTTTTACAAGTTTCTAACATTGAACTGCGACCATGCTGGGGCACAACCTTTGTAGAATTTTGCAGCTTCAGATACATAGATACAGTCATTCCTGACTAACAAAGGCCCCTGGTAATTCTTCCACAATTGCCCAAACTCTATCAATATTGATGTAAACCAAATTCTAAACACTTCACAGATCTTCCAACAATTGGGTAACTGTTACCACACCAACATGATGGTAGTGCAGAAGGAAAACAATGTGCGATTGAAGGGTTTGGGTTCAAAGTTCAGCTATAACCTAACTTTTAGTAAGATGAGAGTAGAGGTTAAATTGGGTCAGAGGTCATTGTTTAACAGCACATAAAAGATAAGAATAAAAGGAGACAAAAAGCAAATGAGAGAGACACAGAAAGAAGAGTGAATGAAAGAGAGTGAGAAAGAGATACAGAAAGAATGAGTGGAAGATAAAATGATAGAGAAAGAGAAACAAGAAAGTGAGAGACAGAGAAATAAAGAGAAAGAGGCAGAGCAAGTGAAAGAGAGAGAGAGAGAGAGATAAAGAAAGAGAAAGAGGCAGAGTAAGTGAGAGATAAAGAGGCACAACAAGTGAGAGAGAGAGAGATAAAAAGAGAGAAAGGGACAGAGCAAGTGAGAGAGAGAGAGAGAGAGGCAGAGCAAGTGAGAGGGAGATATTGTGACGATAGGAAAGAAACATTTAAAGAAAAGAAGTCACAAGAGTAAAACAAAGTACCAACCTTTTCCTCTTCCTCGTCCAATTCCTTCTGATGCCATCAGAAGATTATTTGAACTAAACTGATAGACTGGTAGATTCACTTGACTGTTATTTAACTTGTAAGCTGGTAACCTCAGTTCAGATTGGTTGTTATCCACCACAGACTGACTGCTAAAATAAAAATTAAAAAACTCCTTTGAAGTTGATTCTTTTATCTTTTACTTGCTTCAGTCATTAGACTGCGGCCATGCTAGGGCACTGCCTTGAATTTTAGTCAAGCAAATCAACACCAGAGCTTATTTTTATTTTAAGCCTGGTACTTATTTTATTATACCACTGAGTTACGGGGACATAAACACACCAACACTGGTTGTCAAATGGTGGCAGAAGACAGACACAAAGACGCACACGCACACACACACACACACATATATATATCTGACAGGCTTCTTTCCATTTCCATCTACCAAATTCACTCACAAGGCTTTGGTTGGCCCGAGGTTATAGTAGAAGATACTTGCCCAAAGTGTCATGCAGTGGGACTGAACCCAGAACCTTGTGGTTGGGAAGCAAGCTTATCTTACACTGTGATTCACAAGGCCCTTAAATTCTGTATAAAAGTATTTTCTTTATTTTGCTACAGTTTTGGTTTTTATATACATTTTGTAATATCTAAACAAAAATGAGACCCTAAAAGTTTATCGCTTATGTCTGCCCCTGGACCCAATCTGTCCCGGACGAATCCCCCACATCTTCCTAACACCCACCCCGCCATCACTCTTCTAACTACAGCATCACCCACTCAGCTGTTGTAATTATGAGAGCGGAACTGCACGTATTTCATACCCCTGCCTCTCAGCTTCCCTTGAACCACTTCTTTCTCATGCCTTCTCAGTTATTCCTTACCAACTTATTTTCCACTGAACTCCCCTTTCACTGTACAATCCTTATTTTGCCAACAGTAGCCCTTCCTCCCATTAACTCTGTCCATTTCCCACTATTTCCACCCTTATGTACTTCTAACATCATCCCTGGCATTGTCTACATTGCATCCGTCACCCACCACCACCTCAATTAACTTCCCCATTTTCCCTCCACTGATTACTATGAAATTGTTGACAAATGAAAAAAAACATTTTACCTTGCAATTCTTCCAGCACCAAGCTTGAAAAACTTCTGTTCAGAATCTGAAATAAATTATTGAAAGACAAACATTGTGAGAAAGGGGAGACATTGAAGAATATTTTCTCTGCTATATATTTCAATGTAAAACAAAAAAAGCATCTTTGAATTGGTGTACAAGAGTGGCAGCAAACTGGCAGAACCATTAGAACATCAGAGAGAAGAGCCTGCTGTACTTGGTCTGACTCTCAGCACTCAAAAGTTCAAATCCTGCTGAGTCCAACTTTGACTTTCATCCTTTCAGGGTCAATAAGTAAACGGAATGAGACGAGTGGGTGCAGTTGTTTGGACACTGACTGGACATTGAACCAGTTTCAGCAACAGTACTTTTTGGTGCTAGAGGCAAATGCATGCAGAAATATACACATACAGATAGCAAGAGCGAGGCTTTACACACACACACACACACACACACATACATACACACACACACACACACACACATACATACATACAAATGCAACTAGATGCTCACACACATAAACAGAGACAGAAAGAGGCAGAGAGAGAGAGAGGTGAAGGAGTAAAAAAGAGAATGATGGGGGAAGAGAATGAGAGAAGCATCCATAGTTAAGAAGTGACCTTTGTAAAGCCTATTATATTAAATAATTAACTTGCATTCAAAAGCTGACATTAATGAACATGCAAACTCCTTTGCAATGCACCTCAAAACAAAGTTTACAGTGGTTCATCATATTATTATTGTGTTGTTATGTTTAACCCTTTAGCCTTCAGATTACTCTATCAAATGTAAAGCTTATTTATTCACATTGTTTTGAATTTATCATGTGCTATCTCATAGCTTTGAGATTTCAATGATGTGATTGTTTATTTTCAAAATGACATTGTAGGGTAGGTGAGAGAGGTCAGATCTGACCGTTGTGAAGATGAAACAGAATATTTTGGCCAAATATCATCATCATTTACTGTCCGTTTTCTATGCTGGCAAAGCCAGGAGCCACACCAGGTTCCATTATCTGCTTTGGGATGGTTTCTACAATGGATGCCCTTCCTAATGCCAACCACTTTACAGATGTACTGGGTGCTTTTTATAGGCACCAGCACTTTTCACATGGCACCAGCACCTCTAGGGTCACCAAGTACCTTGCAAGACAAAAACCTCAATGCTAAAGGGTTAAGATGTTTGAAGTGAAATATAGATTGTAAAACATTTTACTTACTGATGCTAGATACAAACTGTGGTGGACTCTCCATTCATAGATGACAGATGAGAGTTCCACAACTTTTTGCTGAACAACCTATACATATTTGTTTATAGTGATCAAATGTTTGTGCTGCACATTAACTCACTCCCTCCATCAGCAGAATAACATGAAATGAAGTGCTTTGCTCTAGAGCACAACACACTGCCCAGTCCAGGACACAACAACTATAATCTTGCAATTGTGAGTGCAACACCGTAATCTCTAGGCCATGTGCCTTCACTTCACAAGATGTACTTAACTTACAAATCTGACTTACAAGCAAGAATTGAACTCATTCATAAACTGAAGACTCCCTGTATGCACACACACACACACACACACACACACACACACATATGATGATATCTAAACAATTGTAGCATGAGGCCACAGTTGTTTAGATCAACTCTAATAGTTGACTAGGACTTTATTTCAACAATTCTGGAAGGATGAAGGCAAAATTAAACCTAGAAGGAATCACACTCACAGACACATGTGTCCTTTCTCAATCTATTCTGCCACAACTAAAATGGCCTCTGCTTCTCTGAACAAGCAGCAAGTTCAAGAAAACACAAATAACTCCAATAGTTTGGATGTAGAGACAATACTTACCCAAGTCCCAAGAGACACCAATAACCACATTCTCTTATATGTAGAGACATTTCTCACCTAGAGCCCAAGAGGCACCAATACCCGGTGTGCTCTGTATGTAGAAACAATACTTACCTAGGTTCCAACAGCCCCTGATAACTACAATGCTTTATAAACAGAGATAGTACTTACCCGCTTCCCAATCTTCCTCCATGTTTAATTGAAAATTTGTATCGGGGACCTCAAGATTCCCAGAAGGAAGTTCCTCGTTATCATTATTCTGCTGTAGCCAGGCTGAAAATTAGAGAGGATAAGCATTTAAAGTTCTCACAGCTTGATTCAAATTTATGGTGACTGGAATAATTCAGACTATAATTCTAAAAGTTAACAGTTCTTGCTGTTCATATACAAGACTCTTAGCAAAAGAAAATGACAACATTGAAAGCTAGGATGAGTTCTAAGGATTCTTCATATTTGAACAACATTATTGCATGTAATATATAATTAATCATATATATAATTTATATTTTCTTTTACTTGTTTCAGTCATTAGACAGTTGCCATGCTGAAGCATTGCCTTGAAGAATTTTTAGTCGATAGAATCGATACCAGTACCTTTTTTGTTAAACCTGGTACTTATTCTATCGTTCTCTTTTGCTGAACCGCTAGGTTCCGGGGATATAAACAAACAAACACCAGTTGTCAGGCAGTCACTGGGGACAAACACAGACACAAAGACACACACCCACACACAAACATATATATATATATATACACACACATCATCATCATCCTTTAATGTCCGATTTCCATGTTGACATGGGTTGGATGGTTTCACCGAAGATGGCAAGCCAGGGGTCTGCACCAGGTTCCACTCTTATTTGGCTTGGTTTCTATGGCTGGATGTCCTTCCTAACAGAAACCACTTTACAGTGTATGCTTTTAACGTTCCACTGGCACCGAACTCTCGGCGCTAGTGCTTTTACGTGGCACCATCATGAGTGCTTTTTATATGGCACTGGCACACAGGCATTTGTTAGTCAGACGGACATAACGCCCGAGGCCGGCCTGACATATGGATTAGGGACAGACATACTTATAGACAGGGGACAGACACCGGGGAGAGGCAGACACACAGACCGGGGACAGATGGACGGACATATAGGCCAGGGGCTACCTGACATAAGACCGGGGAGGGACAGGCAGACATATAGACAGGGGGCAGCCTGATATAAGACCGGGGGCAGCCTGACATAAGACTGGGGACAGACGAACATATAGATCAGGGACAGATGGGCATTATAACCAAGTGGCATGTGCGCCTGCACATGGGAGAACAAATAACAGATATACATACATACCCTGGTGGCCCGTGCGTATGCACCCGGACCACCTTCATAGAGCGGTGGCTCATACACATGAATCCCCTTCGCATTGATGGCAGTGAAGGGAGGACGGGAGGGGAAATTTTCATACAGCAAGGTAGAGTGGGAAACTCGCATTTAAGGACATATTTTCATATTTCTAGCATAATATAGCCGAGACAAAATGAGACAAGCTTAGATGAACAAATGCAAATTTATCTTATATTGAGAACCATCTCTTTGGCACCTTGTATTTGCCAGAAAAAGCTTTGGAGTCTCATGTCAGCCCTACCATACCAAAATGCCGAGCTCGACCTAATCATGCATGCCAAATAATATTGATAGTCTTCATACACCGAGGTAGAGTGGGAAACTCACATTTAAGGACATATTTTCACATTTCTAGCATAACAATATGGCAGAGACGGAATAAGACAAGCTTACACAGACTTGTCTTATATTGAGAACCATGTATTTTACATCCTTTTGGCACCTTGTATTTGCCAGAAATGGCTTTGGAGTCTTGTGTCTGCCCTACCATACCGAATGATGTGTGCTAAATAATATTTACCAGTTTCATACAGCAAGGTAGAGTGAGAAACTCGCTTTTAAGGATGCAACAGGACTCTCGACACTGCCATTCTTGCAACAGAACTCTCAACGGTGCCGCTTCCACTTTTATCATCAGCACTCTCAGCATGGCTGCCTCTGCTTTTAGCGGCAGCGCTTTTCGATATGGGTGCCTAACGGTTACAGGACTCATGATGCAAGCTGGTCTTCTTTAATACAGCAAGACGCCAAGCATCACAGTCGCCTGTCATCTCATCTGAAAGGTTCAGCGTTCTGAGGTCGTTCTTCAGTACTTCGTCCCATGCCTCCCTCTTCCCTGGGTTCCATCCACCATGTAAAATTGCCATTCGAATACATGCGTCATACAGTTTACCTTTTAAACGGAGAGAGAGGCCTTTCGTCCCCAACAGAAGTAAGAGCTCTCTGAATTTTCTCCATCCTATTCTTATTCTAGCCACTATACTATCTGTACATCCTCCCCAGCTACTAATCTTGTCCTGTAGGTAGCAGAAATCATCCACTGCTTCTAAAGAATCTCCAGGGCATTTGATAGACTCAATTTCATGGGTATCTGCAGTTTTTATGGCTCCTGTGCATCTTCTACATAAGAATTCTATTTTCCTTGATAATCTTCCCATTATTCCACTGCACCTCATGTGTCCATAGCTTACACTGGGTACACCGTATGGAATTCCTGCCTATGCCTTTCCTACAGATCGAGCAGGGCCACTTACCTGAAACGGGTAGAGTCCTGTCTGTTTTCTTGCTTACTAAGACCTTAGTCTTTGCTAAGTTAACCTTAAGGCCCATAGATTCCAGGTTTTGCTTCCACACTTGGAATTTCCTTTCTAGCTCTGAAATAGAATCTCCCATGATGGCAAGATCATCTGCATATAGTAATTCCCAAGGGGTTCCTGTCTTGAATTCCTCTGTTATGGCCTGGGGGACAATGATGAAGAGTAGGGGACTGAGAACTAATCCTTGGTGGACCCCAACTTGTCCAAATTCTTCGCTGCATTCGTGGTTAACTCTCACCTTACTGACCATGCCCCTGTAAATGGCCTGTACTGCTTTCACCAGCCATTCATCTACTCCTAGCTGCCTTAGAGCCCACCACATCACACAGCGAGGTACTCTATCAAAGGCTTTCTCCAGATCAACAAGTGCCATGTATAAAGGTTTATTCTTGGCTAGGTACTTCTCTCTATATATATATATTATTTAATATACACAGAATTTAAAGGTGAGCATCTAAAAGTTTTATTCTCCTACAATACTGCAATATTTTTGAGTCTGAAAGATTGCAGGATAGTAAGTAGATGGCATGCTAAACAAGCCCATCTGATTTACTGTACTATTGGAGCATGAAACTTTTTAAATGACATTTATTAAATGATATTTATCTCTCACTGGATGGAGTACTTTTTTTGGTTGATCGAGCCAATATTGGAACAATACACTATAT
>JAOPUL010004744.1:80502848-80515743 GCA_027564515.1 Octopus rubescens
ACGCAGTGGGATTGAACCCAGAACCATGTGGTTGGGAAGCAAGCTTCTTACCACACAGCCACGCCACACCTATGTATGTTTCATTGGATAAATTAGTATTTTTGAATGACAACTCAGTGTGATATTTGTTCCATCTGATTGACATGGTCACTCTCTTGTCACTCTCACCATTGTAAATTCCACTCAACCAGTAATTGGTCATTAGAAACCTCAAATGAAAAATGTATCATCTAAAGTAAATAAGTAATGTTCTGTTATCCATTGAGTTGTTGGGGGTCATCTCTGAAGACTTTAATCTTCATATTAATATTCAGGTTACACTGTAATGCCTTTGTGTTGTCTTCTACAGACCCAAGAGAGAATTTGAACTCAGCACTGCAAGCTTAACCCTTTAGCATTCAGATTATTCTGTCGAATGTAATGCTTATTTATCCACTTTGTTTTGAATTAATCGTGCATTATCTCATAGCTTCAAGATTTCTATGATATGATCACTTACTTTTAATATGACATTATAGGGTAAATGTGAGAGTCTGAACCTGGTCAGTTTGAACATAAAACAGGTAAAACATCTGGGTTTGATATGGCCGATTTAAATGCTAAAGGGTTAAGGAAATGGCACTTAACCCTTTAGGATTCAGATTACTTTCTAAAATGTATTGCTTATTTATTCACATTGTTTTGAATTAATCATGAAATATCTTGTAGCTTTGAGATTTCAATAATGTGATTGTATATTTTTAGAATGACATTGTTGAGTAGGTGTGAGGTGCTGGATCTGGCCAGTTTGGACATAAAACAGATAGAATATTTGGGCTGGATATGGCCGGTTTGAATGCTAAAGGGTTAAATAATACTGCTCTTACTGTTTCCAGCAATGCATTGTTTATTGTTCCATGGATACTTGTTGACATCTTGGTGTTTGTTATAGAGTATTGTTGAGATGGGGATACCTTGACAGCCACACCCTGATGGTGACAATCCATTCAGTTGTTACCAGTTTTCTCATCTCCAGTCTAATGTTGTAAGGGAAGTTGCTGTGTTCATGGTTTTCCAGGAAGTATTAATGGCATAATTGAATCAGTTCCAATTGGAAGTCGAAATGGTTTCAACTTGCTTTTGCTGAGAATTTGGTTTTTCTTTATTTTTCTTTATACTTTTACTAATGCTTTAATACAATGGTTGAAGGCCACTGAACTATTGTTTGCTAGGACTTTGTCAATTAAATTGTCCCCTCCCCACCACCCAATAGATGTCTGGTATTTAACCCTAAAGGGATCGAAACTTGGAATAAGGAAGGAATACAATAAATATAACAAGGTATTTAGTTCAACTCGCCTCCATTTCTACTGCACCTCTGACTGACTTCTTATTGATGAGGAATTGATTAGGTATGGGTCTATATTTTGTATTGTTGTATGTTTAATTTATTGATCTAGCTGCAGTATATTATTGATACCTTATTGATTGATCCTAGCGGTCATTTTATTCAACAGTTGAAAACTGAAGTCTACCTTGTGGGAATGATGATGATTTTTCAACAATAGGCACTGCCTGAAATTTGGGGTGGGGACGGAGTTAGTTGATTACGTTGATCCCAGTGAACAACTTATATTTATTTTATTGACCCCTGGAATGATAAAAGGCAAAGGTGATGGTAATGATAATAATGATGATGGTGATGATGGTAATTATACTGATAATGATTTTCTAATTTAGGCAGAAGGCCAACACTTTTGATGGGAAGGGTTAATACCATTTGTTGTAATTGTAATTTGGGCCTTGATACTAGACTAATAAAATATATCCCACTAGATTCCAGTAAAGAAAAGAACTTGTAACTCATTTTACTTGGGATAAGGGTTATATTATAACGAAACTGTCCATTAGATAAAAAAAAAACAACCCTGAATGAGAACACACACACACATAGAAGAGAGACTGTCTTCAAGAGATGTGACGGGTTGAACGCCATGTTCATGTGCTAAAAAACTTTTGGCCGTCTTAATCCCTAACATTATTGACCCAGTACTTGACTGGTATTTTCTTTGTGAACCCCTACATAGAGGAAAAGCAAACATTTTGTAGGATTTCAAAAGTTAATTAGCTAGAACAAATACCACAAGGTATTTTTTTTTTCTAACACTGACACTTCTGCTTGCTTGTCACCTTTATAGCAATACTAATACTATAGGCACAAGGCCTGACATTTTTTTGTGAGGTAGGGGCTAGTTAACATTGACCCCAGGGCTTGACTAGTATTTATTTTACTCTCCTCCCCCTGAAAGGATGAAAGGCAAAGTTGACCGTGACGGAATTTGAACTCAAAGATGACTGAAATGCCACTAAGCATTTTGTCCAGCATGTTAATGATTCTGCCAGCTCACAGTCATAATAATAATAATAATTGTTTCAAATTTTGGCACAGGGCCAGCAATTTCGGGAAGGTGGGGGTGTAAGTTAAATACATCAACTCCAGTGCTCAACTGGTACTTATTTTATCGACCCCAAAAGGATAAAAAGCAAAGTTGACCATGGTAGAATTTGAACTCTGAACGTGAAGAGGAATGAAATCCCGCTAAGCATTATGTCCAGCGTGCTAACGATTCTGCCAGCTCACCGCCATAATAATAATAATAATAATAATGATAATGATGATGATGATGATGTTAGTAGTAATAGTAATAATGATGGTGCTGTTGTTGTTTCTCTTAGCTAATTAGTATGTTGATGTTGACTGTTAGTGTATTAGTTATGAACAACTTTATTTGGTGCTTAATTGGCTGACAAGAGAGAGGCTGGACTACATCAAACCTGTAGTCCTACTAGATTCTATATTGAATCTTTTCGTTTAAAAGTGTGTGAGGTACATGGCTAAGATATGGAAGAAACTGAGTGACCAGCTTGTATTTGGACTGTAATATTGATTGATATAACACAGGCACCAAGTCATAAATAGTCAATAATCATATTAACTCGTAGTTTTTGATTTGGTACGGTTTTATCAACCTTGGACTGATGAAAGATGAAGTTAATTGCAATGTAAAAAGACATAATTGAATATTACAAGATATTTTGTTTGACGCACTGCTGATTCAGAGAAAAAGTTACTATTGTGTTTCAAATAATAAATTGAATAGAGTAACTTTATGACTTAATTTACTCACTACTCCTAAAGCCATTACAGTTGCTAGAAACTTAGTGTGCATCATTCTAGGGTCATCAGAAGGATCTGCAGGTAACCATCTGTCATTTTTCATGTTAGATTTTTTTGTCTAAATCAAAGATTTTCTTGTCAGAGAAGAACCAAAGCATGCCATGTTTGTGATGGGTTTTAACTTTATGTAACTGCTTCATGTAGATCAAATGGTTTTGCTATGTTTTTGCATCTCCAGAGCCTCAGCGTCACTTTGGAGGATACAGAGGGGCTGGTACAGGTCTGCCAGCGATGGTGGGGGTATTGGTGGACCTGGTTGGTTCTACACACAATGACACCTCTGGGACTGCTAACCTGGGATGACCCCAGCCCCATCGAGCAAGATCATAGAGATAGATAGATAGGGATGTATATGAATGGTGATGTTCATGCCCTTCTGAAAAGAATTGTCGTATGTTTTCCTGGTTCTAATGGTTATTGATTCACAAGCATTGTTCACAGTTCTTGTTGTAAATATGTGTATAGTATTTAATTAGTTGATAATGAAAGAGAAAAAAAAAAAGGCTGTTGCAGAGCACAGTTATAGCAATAGGTTATTATGTAATGGTAGTAGGTTCTGTGGTGGGTTGTGAGATGAAGAATTTGCATCAAATCTCCAAGGATTCAGCACTGTTGTGGCATCTGTTCTCTTACAATCTGTCTAACTTGTGTCTAACTAGAAGAGTTTGTTTGTTGTCTTTCTAAACTGGCTGCCAAGATGGAGAAATTATTACTATTTACTTAAAACTCCATCTGTCTTCCGGTTGGTCAGATTACATTGATATCTCTGTTGTATTCCAACCAATGTGTATATGTATATATATATGTATGTATGTGTATATATATATATATGTGTGTATATATATATATGTGTATATATGTTTATAATGTTTATATGTAAGTGTATATGTGTGTGTGTGTATATATATATAGCTAATACACACACACATATATATACATGCACACACACACACACACACACAAGTGTATATAAGTTTATATGTATGACTATATATTTAGGTATTTATACAGACATGTATGCATATGTATGTGAGTGTGCGTGTGCATATATATATATATATAGCTCACACACACACACACACACACATATATACATATGCACACACAAGTGTATATATGTTTATATGTATGACTATATTTAGGTATTTATACAGACATGTATGCATATGTATATGTGCGTGTGTGTGTGTATATATATATATATATACATATATATATATATTTAGTGTGTAAATTTTAAACTTTGATTTATCCATCTTGTTATGGAATAAACTGGTTCTGTAAATTTAAGCATTTCTCTGAATTACTATTTCCACCCACAAGTCAACTGTTGGTTGACCTATCTCCTGTCTTGTCTACAACTAATACACCTGTCTTTGTCATCGAGTGTAATTACTAAACATGTCTTGTGTCTTCTTATTTTTATCTATTACTATCCACTCTTTTTTCTCCTTGTGTCCCCCCCCCCCTCCCAATGCAATCCTATACTAAATACTTTTGCAGTTGTTCTTCTCCAGAACCACACCTATCCTTAATTTAACCAAAACAGCGATATACAAGTTGTCTGAAAGTTCAGACAAACCAAAGTATAAACATGCTTAATTAGAGAAAACCCTTGGAGGGTTTGAGTCAGCACAAACCATCATTGTAGTTAAAATAAATATAGTTAGCAGAAAAAAGGGGAAAGGGATAACATTTTGTGCTATAGACTCATTATTAAGGGAGAGAACATTTTTGTGATGTAGGAGATTTTAACTATCACACTTTGCATAAGAGTCCATGTTTACATGAAGCTTATGGGTCCTCTACACATACAAAGGCTTGATGTGTGGTGTGGGTTGTTGACTAATAGGTTATTCTTAAGTTCTTGTGAGTTCTCAGATAACTGCACCCACACATAGACATGGCCTTCAAAGCTGCTGCGGATTAAATACTTCATGTAAATACTGTATTTATTTGTATAATGAGAGAAATTTAATATAAGATATCGGGGTTAAAGTTCCTGGGTAGCATTTTATTTCATCATCATCATCATTTCAAATCCATTTTTACATGCTTGCATGGGTCGGATGCAAATTGTTGAAGCAGTCTTTCTATGGCCAAATGTCCTTCCTGTTACCAACTCTCAGCTGTTTCCAAGCAAGCTATTTCCTCATGGTCAGGCATGTTTTTCATGGAAGACTGGAAATGAACGATCTCACTTGCATTATAGTGATGCTCATTTACAACTATCATGTGATATCTTGACAAGGATACACACAAAAACACACACATGCATATCTATCTATCCCCACTCCCACACACACACCTAACTCTCCAACACAGGTTAGCTGTGAAAGTGGCAGTGAGAACGGGTGAAACCCAAGGAAGGTATATCAGCATCATCCTTTAACATCCATTTTCCATGCTGGCATGGGTTGGACGGTTTGACCGGAGCTGGGAGGCTGCACCAGGTTCCAGTCTGATTTGGCTTGGTTTCTTCCTAACACCAACCACATTACACTGTGTGCTGGGTACTTTTAATGTGCCACCAGCATCGGACTCTCAATTCCAGTGCTTTTCTGTGGCACTGTCACGAGTGCTTTATACGTGACACCACACAGGCGATTGGTAGTCGGACATATAGACCAAGGACGGATGAGACACAAGGACCGGGGACAGACTGACACAAGGACCGGGGACAGACTGACACAAGGACCGGGGACAGACGGACACGAGGACCGGGGACAGACGGACACGAGGACCGGGGACAGACGGACACGAGGACCGGCGACAGACGGACACGAGAACTGGGAACTGTTATTCAGATGGACATATAGACCAGAGACGAATGAGACCTATAGCCCGGGGACAGGCAGACATAGGGACTGTGGACAGATACAGAATACATACATGGCCCACGGACCCTCTTCGTAGAACGGTGGCCTGTGTGCATGTGCCAAACCCCCTTTGTATAGTGGTTAATGTAGGGCTGCACTCATTAAATATGCTATATGTGAGTAGAAGTAAGTCTACAGGACGACTTCAAAGATAATGCAGTTAAGAATGGAGTAAATATGGTGTGGTTTAAGTAAACTATAATTTTGTTATTTAGCTCCAGATTAACCCCAATCAAAAGCATTCCATCTATGACTATTCTGAATGAACTACATTGTCCAATGTACTCTTTCTTTTTTTTTAAAGATGGTAGGTTGTGATTTAAGTGAAACATTTAGCTGCTGTTTCTAGTAGATTCTTTCTCTGTTGTTTTGCCATAAATTTATTTATTAAAGGAGGAAAGACAAAGTTGATTATAGTGGGATTTGAACTTGGGATTAGTTTAACTTTGTT
Organism: Octopus rubescens; assembly: GCA_027564515.1. Classification (NCBI taxonomy): domain Eukaryota; kingdom Metazoa; phylum Mollusca; class Cephalopoda; order Octopoda; family Octopodidae; genus Octopus; species Octopus rubescens. Next base: position 80,509,396 of record JAOPUL010004744.1, read on the forward strand.
TGGAAGTTGATTTCCTCCAAATGTCAGGTTGGTTGTCATTGTTGTTGTTTTGTGCCAGCTCTGGCTGAGCATATTTATGAATGTGCTTCAATGTTGATAGTCCACATTTGTCTCTGCTTGAGCAGAGATGTTGACATTGTGACTAGTTGCTCTGCTCTTTCAGAGACCCATGGAATAAGGAAACCCCTTACTTGAAAAACAGGAAAGAATTAGCAAAAGGAAGAGTGTCTGGCTGTAAAATCATGCCTCAAATAATTCTCCGTCCGATCATCATCATATGTCCACTTTTCTATGCTTGCATGGGCCAAACGGAAAATGTTGAGGTAGAAGTTTCTACGCTGGATGCTCTTCCTATTGTCAACCCTCACCTGTTTCCAAGCAAGGTAATATTTCCCCATGGCTAGACATGTTTCCCACAGAAGACTTGAATCAGACAACCTCACTTGTATGATGATGTTCATTTACAGTTATTGCATGATGCCAAGATAAGGACACACACACACACACACACACACACACACACACACACGTGATAGGCTTCTTTCAGTTTCCATCTATCAGATCCACTTACAAAGCTTTGGTCAACCTGAAGATATATAGAAGACACTAGCCCATGGTGCCATGTAGTGGGGCTGAACCCAAGATCACATGGTTGGGTAACCATACAACCACACCTGTACCTATGAGGGGTATATAGCCTTTATTTCTAACAAATCAAGAGATGACATGAAGCCCACCTGTTGACTGAGCTGTTGTACCTGTCATGATACTTCTGTATTGTTCACCGATACCTTACATTATCTTCAGATGTGGTATTAATAATTCCATCTTTATATTCTTTTCTTTCAATAGTTTCAGTCATAGGACTGGCCATACTGGAACACTGCCTCAATCTCTCTACCCTTTTTTCTCCTTTATCCTTCTCCTCTATTATAATTACATTTTCACAATATTTCAACTACATCTCATCTCCATTTGAATCTACAACTTGCATGGGTATTTTTTTAATTCTTGGCTTCTCTCTCCCTATATATGTATATATATATAGTGATATAGGATGGTTTGTGTGAGGTTGTGATATGGGGTAGGTTATGGGACACATTGATATAGGCTGCCCTCTGTTTCACAATGTGGCACAGAGGGAACTGTGCAATAGGGATTTGGGGGGGGGGGGACACACTACATGTGAAACAGTGAGTTGCTGTGTGGTGAATCTTGTGAGATGGGGAGTGTGTGGCATACATTAAGCTGTGTAAAAAGTTTGGAAAGAATACCACATTTATGTTAGAATATGTAAGTTATTTATCATTAAAATAATCATTTAGATGATTGTTAAAGGAATGTCAGGACTTTAACACATGCAGATGAACTCACGTACACACACACTATATGCACATCTACACACATGCATATAAACATGCATGCATAAATTCATATGCATACATACACTCATACATACTCAGTATTTCATGTTTTCGTGTATAAATTTTCATTTGAAGTTATGGTTTAATTATTATTGTGTTTTTATTTAATATTTGGTTCAGTCGCTCTGACCTGTCGGTTGTCTATGAGATGAGCTCCGTCATGTGTGGATGTTGTATCACTGTAAACAATATTAAGCTTAACTGAGAGATTCAAATAAATTACATATTCTGCAGGTGTGACTGTGTGGTTAGGAAGTTTGCTTCCCGATCACATGGTTTTGGGTTCAGTCCTACTGCATGATACCTTGGGCAAGTATCTTTCTCTAGCTTTGAACCACCCAAGGCCTTGTGAGTGGATTTGGTAGATGGAAAGTGAAAGCAGCATGTGTGTGTATGTGTGTTACTGTCTTTTTGCCTTGACTTCAGGTGATAGTTTTAAATGAGTGTCACCATCAGGCAAGCAATGGTCTTCATTCATGATCTTCTGTGCAACCATTTTTGGTTATGGGGAAATATATCTTACTTGGAAACAGATGAGGGTTGGTGATAGGAAGGGCATCTAGCTGTACAAAATTCACCTCAAATTCTGTCCTACCCAAGCATGGAAAAATGGACATTAAAATGATGATGATGCACTAATTATTTGACTTTAATTGATGCCTGAATAAAGTCTAAAACCATGAATTTCCCATTTTTGTAATTTTGAAGAATCCACAGCCCATCTTTTCCTTTCGCTTCCACTGCTAAAATGATTGAGTTGGCCTCATATACCACATCTGTTTATAGGAAATAGAGTTGTGGCATTCGTTGTTGTTTAGTTTAGCCATCATAGTTAAGACCATGCTGGAGCACACTATCATTTTACTATGTAAATAGAAATTAAAGTTACTAATATTTTTGTTATTTTTATGCCCTACATTCATGATTTAGTCATTTCATTTATTTTTTTTTACTATAAGAGGAAGAATGGTAGTCCATGACTTCAGCCAGCCATCACAAATTGGTAAGAATCGTGGTTGGTCCTTTAACTGTTTTGTTACCCTATTTCCAATGAAATGCATCATGTTTCAATTAATTTTGAAATTAAGTTGGTGGTATTTAGTAAAATAGTTAAATTTATCTATATTGAGTTGGCAGTTGCAATATAACCTAACAAAAGGTTTTCATATACAATCATAGGTTATAATTTAACCCTTTAGCATTTAAACTGGCTGAATCTGGCACAAATATTCTACTTGTTATATGTTCAAACTGGCCAAATCAGGACTCTCACACCTACCCTACAATGTCATTCTAAAAATATACGATGACATCATCAAAATCTCTAAGCTACAAGATGTAATATTTATTTATTCAATTAATCATCCATTTGACCATAATCTGAATGCTAAAGGGTTAAATGTTATTTTAAAATGGAGGTTGGATGGTATCCAAGGGATTAAATATATTTGTTTGCATATTTTCATATTTTGGAACGTGAACAATTTAAAAAAAAATTAAAAATGCATCTGGTAGTGGGTCCTTGGTACGGAAGTTCCAGGGTTCTGAGGAGTGTGTAATCACCTTTTAGCCACTATGGTTCCCAGATCTACACTGACCCAGAATAGTAGCATCTGTCAGGGTTCCAAATATGGCTTAACTAGCATGTGTATCACCCACTTCAAACCCAGGCTATGTCTGCTCCGATAATTGGTGATGACTTGGTCAGTGAATCCTCTGCGACGGTCGACAATCGATGGCAAGATGAGCTGCTGCAGATCACCCTATCCCAAAGTGTATATGCATGGGACCAGGGACCACATGTGAACTTGTTCTCCCACTGAAACTCCGAACATGAACGCTACACCTCAACAACGAATGATGACTACAGCATCTACATTATCCAATGTGCTTGTTCTTCCAGTGGGGCATTTATCAAATTTGCAACCTCGATATTTGGGCTGCAGGCAGAAGCATTACTTTGCCTGTTGGGATGTTAGGGCTAACTGTCGGATGTGGTCAGCATTCGTGAGGGACGTGGTGAACTCGTTGGTCAGAGCTGGCTCAATCTACCTCAGGTGAATTCACTACAAGTAAGTAAGTAATATGACAGGCCAATGTTAGTATCAGTTGTATGGATTATAAGAGTAATGTGTTTGTTGTATGGAATATGTAATGGGTGGATTTTAGTATATATTGTATGAATTATAATAGTCTAAAGTTAGAATGTGTTCTATGGAATATAACAGATGGGTGTTTGTAATATGCTGCATGGGTTATAATGTGATCACATGATCTGCCATACTATTGGATGTTGCTATACATTGCTGGTTACTATGTGCTTTGCATCATTTTTAGCTTTCAAATGATGCCAACCCACTGGCTAGGTGAACAGGCCCACTTTCCCCCTGATGGTAATGCTATTCTGTCGCAAAGTTACCCATTTACAGCTGAGTGGACTCGAGCAAGGTGAAATGAAGTGTTCTGCTCAAAAACACAACGTGCTGCTCATTCTGGGAATTGGACTCACGATTACTAGATCGTGAGTGCAACACTCTATTCACTAGGCCATGTGCCTTCACATGGGTTATAATGTAACAGTAAAATTTGTTGTTCATATTTGTAAACATTGTATGGTTTATATTGTAACGGTTTGTATAGATTGATTGGACTGTAATATAAACAAGGTTATTTGGATTATAATATAACTAATAAATGTTACTATATGTTGTATGGTTTATAATATAAGCTGATTAACATTAGGTTATATAGATTATAATGTAACAGGTTAGTGTTAGTATAGGTTATCTGGATTATAATATAACTGACAAATGTTTGTATATGTTGTATAGAATGTAATATAAACAGATTAATTATCATTGCTTTGCAAAATCGTTAGTACACTGGGTAAAATCCTTAGCCACGTTTCGTCCGTCTTTATGTTCTGAGTTCAAATTCTGCTGAGGTTGACTTTATCTTTCAACCCTTTTGGAGTCAATAAAATAAGTACCAGTTGAGCACTGGGGGTCGATGTAATCGACTTAAGCCCACCTCCAAAATTGCTGGCCTTATGCCAAAATTTGAAACCATTATTTCAGGTATTTTGATGGAGCAGTTGTTATTTTGACTGTACTGTTGGAGACACCTGTATTCACTAACTCTTCTTACCACTACTATAAGTGGTTATTGAACTTGTCATCTTGCTCTCTCTAAAATCTTCTATTCTACAACTCTGTTTCAATCCCATCTTAGATTATCTCCCCACACCCTCACACATATAGTCATTCTTCTCTGGAACACACATCACTCTGGAATCTCACTTCCCAGCCTATTTTTTTTTTTCTTTCTGCCAAACTACTGTTATGTATGTTTAGGTAATAAATGGCAAGGTGAGGTCACACACTGACCTCGCCTTGTTATTCACATTAGCTCAGCTCAGTCTAAGATGACCTGACAGTATTGCGGGTTCTCTTCCTTCCTCACCACACCAATAATGATACATCATAAAACATCTACGTTGCTGCTGTCTGCTTTAATTCTACGTTCTTTGGTCCACTTCTATGTGATATTGATTTATAACTTTGGCATAAAGCCGCAAATGTGTATGTGTATGTGTTTGTGTGTGTTATAAATATTGATTTTTAACTTTAACACAAGGCTCTCAGATTTATAGGGAAGATTGTAGTTGAGGGAAGTGACACCAGTACACTACTGGTACTCATATTTTGGACCCAGGAGAAATTAAAACAGACAATTCTGGCAGAATTTATATTTGATATTGGAATTCTCGTATTCTGCTGTATCTGTCATTCCGTTGCTCTTGTTAAACAATTATACCTTAACGTTACCTGCCATGGCCTGTTACTGGAACTTACTGGTGACGCTTCGTATTTCCTGGTCACACTGCTTACTGTTTAATTACAAGGAAATGTAATTTTTTGGCATTTTTACAATATTTCTTAATTAAACGTTAATATTTAGCACTCATGTTATTTAAATATACTCGAAACCATGTCAAAGATACAGTTTCAAATTATGAAAATGTACTACCTGTGGTGCATATGGTGGGTGTGACGTTTGCGATGAACCACCGATGGTACATGTGAAAGTTAATGTGTTAGTTCAGGTCTATATATATATATATATATATACACAACACACATATAACTGGTACTTACAGCTTAGTAGGGGTATATATATATATGGTACATCTCCCTATAAATGGATAACAAAGGCGTAATTGGAAGTTACAGTTTAATTTGTTGAGCACACATATAATTGGTACTTTTAGTTTAATAGGGGTGTATATGTAGAGCGAATGTATAACTTATATTTCAACAGGGACAGTAAAAGTGAACTTAGTTCTGATTCAGTTGTAGAGGGTTGAAAAATAATATCCAACTTGCTGGTGCAATTTATAATCAAGCTGTTAGATGTGATGGGAGATTTGACTGCTATATCTAGTAGATTACTACTGTGTAGAGGCTCGTTTATTTAAGGTGGTCATGGCTGGAATGTCTGTGATCATAATTTTTGCTCAGTCAGGTCTGAATTGTGGCTAAACAACATTTAAAAGTAGAAATATAAGGTATATATGCAGTGACTAATACTATTTTGAGTCTTGAGCAAGCATGGGAAACAACGTTGGACATGTTTCAATCTTATTACCTCATCAGTGAAGTATGGAATTCATCATACTTATTGAAGTAGTGGTGAGGAAATCACTGAGTAAATGTACAATATTCTTTTTAATTTGGCTGAAGGCCAGCAATTTTGCGGGAAGGGACAAGTTCATTCTATTGACCCTATTATTTGTTTAGTATTTGTTTTATCAGCCCCCCAAAAAATGAGAGGCAAAGTCGACCTTGGTGGAATTTGAATTCAAACGAGTCAGAAGAAATACTGCAATGCTTCCCCCCCCCCCCCCTATGTTTTAATAATTCTG
>JAOPUL010004744.1:80524959-80536524 GCA_027564515.1 Octopus rubescens
TGTGTGTGTGTGTGTGTGTGTGTGTGTGTGTGTGTGTGTGTGTGTGTGTGTGTGTGTGTGTGTGTGTGTGTGTCACTACCGCTTAACAATCGGCAGTGGATTGTTTACGTCCACGTAATCACTGATAAATGGTGAACTACTAAAGTTGTTATAGAGTGCTGGATATAATAGTGCTTTGCTCTATTTGTTTCGGCTGTCTGTGCACAAAGCTCATATACCGTCGCGGTCAACTTAGACTTTCACATTCCAGAGTTGATAAATAGAATACCAGTCATATACAGCGGGAAAGTTGGGGTTTTTTTTTCGTAATCGACTTCGTTGTGCTACATGAAAGATTGTGGGGCAACGCTCACGGCGTTTCTTTCTCCAAAAATAGACAAGGGAGGGGCAACCCCTTTCACATAGGAAAACAAATGTGGTACTGGAATCATCCCAGGGCGGATCGATGTGCCGGTAAGTATGGAACGGATGTAAAGAAAAACAAAAGAATTATTTATAAGAAAATAAATAAATATAATTCCTAGTTTCAGTGTTTTTATTTTTTGCTTTTTATTTCTTTTATTCTTTTATTATTTTACTTGTTTCAGTCTTAAGACTGCGGTCAAGCTGGAGCACCGCCTTGAAGAATTTTATTGTCGAGCAATTCGACCCCAGTACTTGTTTTTTAAAACCTGGTACTTATTCTATCGGTCACTTTTCCCGAACCGCTAAGTTACGGGGACGTAACAAGCCATCAACGGTTGTCAAGCGGTGGTGGGGGACAAAGATACACATACAGACAGACAGACAGACAGACATATATATATACGACGGGCTTCTTTCAGTTTCCGCCTACCGAATCCACTCACAAGGCTTTGGTCGGCCCTGAGGCTATAGTAGAAGACACTTGCCCAAGGTGCCACGCAGTGGGACTGAACCCGGGACCATGTGGTTGGGAAACAAGCTTCTTACCACACAGCCATACTTATTTATCTAATTTACCAGAACGAACGCTCAAGGTAGCAAATAAACAATTATGATAAACGTCATAAGAATTTATAAACTTCGAGAGAATGTGAAATAATTCTGTTTTGGAACTGTGGATTCCGATGCAGCTAGCAGATAATGCTATAAATAATGGCGTGTAATTCAGCCTGTAATTCAATAGTTACCCACTATCATTTATAGCTTGATCTGCTGCTTCGAGATCCACCGTCCTAAAAAAAATGAATTATGATAAAAACAGTGGCATCTAATTTTTCGGTGGTTGGATAAGTTAGCTAAAAAAGAAAATGATGATACCATTGCAGATTGTAAACTGATCTCCAGATAATAGAAAAAAAAGTAACATTTTGAAATTTATGGAAGTTTCGTTGTTTAGCTAGTATTGAATTCCAACACTCTGGCTTGTTAATGGGAACTAGCAATGTTTTCTACGTGAACGTCCTGCAGATAGATGATGCAGTTAGGAGCCATCTTTGTTTCAGTAAATAATCTAAGACAAGATGATATAGATTGCTTTCCAACGCCCTGGAAAAATCATCTCTCTCTCTCTTTCTTTCTTTCTTTCTGATTCAGCACATTGCTGTAAATAAACATCATGAGAAACATAGTTCACTGCATAAACTCGAGGAATATTCAACAGTGGATGAATATATCATTAGCTTGCAATGTCGAACTAAAATCCAATCATTGATTATTATTAATCTGAGCCTAATTTCTTTGGCTTAGATCTTTCTTTTCTGTTGTATCTATTTCAGATTCCGTTCCCTCGCCAATTCACTTTAGAAAGTCATAAGTTTCCAATTTCATAAATTCCTCAATTGTCTAGAAATTCGAGAATTCTTGCCAATCGGAACAATATAACATGTTCCATTTCTACCAATAGCTTATTGTTGGGTGACAGATTCTAGTCAATTAAATCGAGCTTCAAATCCAAATATCTGAATGGTAAAATATTTTATCAACCTCGAAGGAATGAAAAAAAAACAACGACCCTGGGGGAATTTGAACTCAGGAAGTAAAGAAACGAGGTTAGATACAGTAAATCAGTTATTCCCTATGCTCAAAAATTGACTCAATAACTTTCCCCTTCCCCCAAGCAAATAAAAACTTTAGGGTTTAAATAAGCAGCTGAATTCAATTTAACATATACTGAAGCAAATTAGAGATTATAAGAAATAAGAAACAAAAAACAACCTAAACAAAATCTGTTTTATTGGAGTTGAAATCGTTTAATAATGGTTTCTGATTTAGGCACAAGGCCAGCCATTTCGGGGGAGGGGTGTAATCGATTACATCGACCCCAGTTTTAAACTGGTGCTTATTTTATCGACCCCGGAAGGATGAAAGGCAAAATCGACCCCTGCGGCATTTGAACTCAGCACACCGGGCTAAATGCTTAGCGGCATTTAGTCCGTCTCTACGTTCTAACGATTCTACCAGCTCGCCGCCTTTTCTGTTGAATTAATAATGACAAAGATGTTTGACTAAATTCTTCATTATTTCCGTATTTAATTGAAACAAAGAATATATATTTCAACAGAAAGAATATATATATTTCAACAGAAATATGATAACGAAAGGGTTAACATTTGCCTATGGCCTATGTGTATGTTATGTTGTATCCTACATAAATCACTAGCAACCCATACATTAGCAAAAATTAAACAAAGGTCTCTGTAAAAGCCAGCTCTTAGATGAATTTAATCTGAAATATTTTATAGAAAAGATTTGAGGCCCACAGGGAACATTTCAGTCAGAAGTGATTTGAGGTTGATTTGGTTGCTAGAAATTGCAACCAAAACCACCTCAATTCACACTATACCTTCTTAATAAAGGAAATATATATTGGATAATGTTGTCCTGAATAACTGGCACTCTGTCGGTTATGATGACGAGGGTTCCAGTTGACCCGATCAACGGAACAACCTGCTCCTGAAATTAATGCTCAAGTGGCTGAGCACTCTGCAGACATGCATACCCTTAGCGTAGTTGTCAGGGAGATTCAGTGTGACACAGAATGTGACAAGGCTGGCCCTTTGAAATACAAATATAACTCATTTCTGCCAGCTGAGTGGACTGGAGCAATATGAAATAAAGTGTCTTGCTCAAGGACACAATGTGCCATTGGGAATCAAACTCATAACCTTACGATCGTGAGCCAAATACCTAGCCACGTGCCTTCACTGTCCTGAATAAGAGACAAGATGATTGAAGCTGGAATGTCTTTGATCGTAGATCTGCTGGATAAGGGTTGAGTTGGGGCTAAACAAGAAAAAAAAAAGAAACGGCTATATTAAATAATGTAGTCCTAGATCTACTATGTCTGAAAAAAAAAGGTATGATAGAATACTGTCTTTGATTGTAGGTCTGCTGTATAAGGGGTGACCTAGGGCTAAACAACTGCTTGGGCATTTTAGTGCTGTCATTATAGGGCATTGTGACTTATTCCCTACACTGCAATACCTATTAAACGTGAGATCAGCTGGGCCATTTGAGAGTTAAATATTTTGCCTAATGACACAACAATGCAATGTCATTAGTTGGGTATGAACTAGAAACCTCTTGACGCTTTGTTTTTAATCTGCTCTTTGACAACTTAACAGGACAAGGGATATTTAGTACTTTGCCTGGTAAAGAGACATGTTATCATTCATCATTTGAGGTCTATATCCACATTGCCACACTGGAAATAATAATAATAATTATTATTATTCCCACTTTATCAATGAATGTACAGAACTATAGAAACCACCTTATTTTGTTATTGTGCAGCTAATGATAGCCACCACCTACTTTGTTATTGTGCAGCTAATGATAGCCACCACCTACTTTGTTATTGTGCAGCTAATGACAGCCACCACCTCCTCCTTCATTACTGAATGTAACTATTGATAGTTACAGCCACCACCTACTTCACCATTTAAGTGTGTAGTTAAGGACCTTTTACTTCTTATGTCACCAGTAAATTGTGTGTTCAGCTAAGGACCTCCCCCTCTTTGGCTAAGAGCATTGACTTCCTCCATCATCAATGGTGATCGTGGACTCCCAATGTTGTGGTTATTTCAGTTGTTTAATGAACAGATCTGCTCACTTAAAAAATTATAAGATAAGTGGTTGAGTATTCCACAGCTGCATGTACCCTTAATCTAGCTATAGCCTTTAAATCTAAATTTTAACAGATTAAGATGCTGAAAAGTAGCCTGATGATTCACATCGATCATGAATGTGGTGTGTTTTCGATCAATATAAAAAGATATATGATTAGCCTGATTTCGAAAAAGAGAAGCTGGAATCTTTGATACCATAAATTATGAGTCAGAGTCAAGTTTTCTTTGACTTCACAACCTTGCGTAATGGTAAATCAGTTATCCTGCTCTAGCAACGAAAGTGTATCATTATTTAGTTATCACATGTTGTATTATACTTATAATGTTTATCATTTAATTCTCTGTGTAATTAAAATTAAGTACGTACAAAGGTGTTCTGTTGGACATTACCTCCTGGTATTTCCACAACTGTGAGTCATGTACACGGCAACGATGATGATACCTATTTCACAGTTCATTGATTCCTCTAGTGCTTAAACTGATTTACAACTCAAGTTGTAGCTGTTCTCTGTAAACAGCTTGTTTGGTACATTTTTTTTTTTGGAGTCACTCGTTACCATGTCATCTTAACTATATTGTAATGCTACTTTCTAATTAACACTAATGGCTTTGTCCTAGAGAATACTAGATTGGTTTACATTATTGACCCAATAAGTTGGTTCAGAGTTGGATTCCTGTGAAAGCTAATTTTGTTTCCATCTTGCTATGAGTTGACTGAAACGAGTATCAGTTGTGTAGTGGCAATGGAGAAGTGGAAGTCATAAAATGGGTTTCCTTGTCGGCAGCAGGTTTCATTAACCTAATCTTATTTGTTGTTGTTTACTTTCATGTCATCTCTGATTAGGTAGATTTATAATCAAAGGTATTCCATCAGAGACCAGCCTGTCTTTTTGTGGGCTAATCTAGAAGTGTTCAGTAATAGTGTGTTCATTGAGCGACTAGTAAAGACTGTGTCCGTGTTGAATCTGTCATTCAATTTGGCATAGTCTGTCTGTCTTTCTCAAGGTTATTGACATTTGCTAGGAATTACCAGTGCAAGGATTAGATGAAGCAAAGATAGCTGACATGTTAATCAGGAAAGATGCAGGAAGGAGAAAAAAAATTGTTAATTTTGTAGATTTAGAGAATTAGTAGGTAAATAACATCATAAAAAGTAACTTGAGTCATCAACTTCATAAGTATTATCTATGCTACCCCCCCACACTGGATGATGGCTTAACTGGCCGAAACTTCGAAGTCACTGTCAACAATATTCTTGTTTAAGAATGATGAATTTGTACTGTACAAAAGTATAGAGTAACCCTTCAGACCAATGTAAAATTGTTTTTATTATAACATAAAAAACAAACAACATATATATATATATATATTTGTGTGTGTGTGTGTATATATATATATATCTATATCTATATTTATGTATATATTTATGTATATATCTTGTCTTGGTAGGGTCAGTTACACCAATAATAATAAACACTGTTTATTATTATCGGTGTAATGAACCTACCAAGACACAAGATTTGTTTCAACATGAATTCACATCAAGAATCTTGCAGACCAAATACAAAAATGAAGTGTGTGTGTGTGTACACACATACATACAAACACACACCAACCAACCATCTTGATATCCACTTCCTTATGTAAGCATGGATCAGATGGAATTTGCTGAGTCAGATTTTCTGTAGCATGATGCCCTTGTCACTAACCCTGTTTCCAAGCAGGGTAATATTCCCTGTAGCTGAATAAGATTTCAAGGAAGACTGTAAATTTGCTGTGTGTAAAAACCTTTCTTAGCATGTTTACTGACCATTCCTAGCACTGTAACTTAACAGACCATTCTTGTTCACTGTATATTAACTGACCGGACTTAGGTTGATCTCTATAAATTGCTGTCTAATTTTTACCCTTGCTACTGATGTGATGTTAGTTTACTCCACATCCACACTGTTGGTGTCTTAGTTTCCGCATAATTTTGACTCACCCATCATCCAGTCATATTTGGCAATGAGGTCTGTGAATTCCTTTAGTGATGTCCACTATAGGTGTAGACATTATTGTGTGGTAAGAAGTTTGTTTCCCAACCACATGGTTCCGGGTTCAGTCCCATTGGGCAAGTAAGTGTCTTCTACTATAACCTTGGGTTGGCCAAAGCCTTGTGAGTGGATTTGGTAGTCGGAAGCTGAAAGAAGACCTCACACGTGTGTGTGTAGATATATATATATCGTCATCATCATCATCATCATCATCATTTAACGTCCGTTTTCCATGCTGGGATGGGTTGGATGGTTTGACCGAAGCTGGCAAGCTGGAGGGCTGTACCAGGTTCCAGTCTGATTTGCCTTGGTTTCTATGGCTGGATGCCCTTCCTAATGCCAACTACTTTACAGTGTGTGCTAGGTGCTTTAATGTGCCACTGGTACTGGACTCTTGGCACTAGTGCTTTATATATATATATATATATATATATATATAATGTGTGTGTGTCTTGGTGTTTGTCCCCCACTGCCACTTGACAACTGAAGTTGTGTTTATGTTCCTGTAACTTAGTGGTTTGGTAAAAGCGATCGATAGAATTAGTACCAGGCTTTAAAAATAAGTACTGGGGGCGATTCGTGCGATTAAAATTCTTCAAGGCTGTTCCTCAACATGGCTGCAGTCTAATGACTGAAACAAGTAAAAGATAATCCTTTGACAAATTGTTAACTCCAGGTCAGCTCTTACTACGTAGACCTATCATCAAAGGTGTTCCAGCTATATCTGTCACATCATTTTTTATTTATTTTTTTTTTTTTCCAGTAATTTTGTAGATTTGAGGAAATTTGACTGCTACGTGTAGCATGTCAAGCATTCACTGAGGTTCCCTTGAAGATGTCACAGGTGTACGTGTGGCCAGTTTTATAGGTTCTTTGACCCCTCACCCCCTACCCCAACCTTGTCTGAGCCAGCAGACTTTTCATCTATTCACCTATGGGAGTGGAGAAGATTTTTTTTTTTTAACCATTTACTGCAGAAATGGTGGTTTCCCTCTTTGTTTGATATCATTTGGGCCACACTTGTAGAAACACATACATGCATACACACATATGCATACATATGTGTGTATATATTTTGCATAGCTACTAAAATCCATTAAGTCAAATAAAGCAGTTGTCTTAATTTCATGTAATCTGCTTCATTTTATAGCTTTGCCACCATCACTTTTGATCCCCTTGCCTAATCAGTAATTATGTTACCTAAGTAACCAGGCATCTAATATTTAAATGAACCATCCTCACAACCTGCATCATTTAATCTTATGTGTTGGTCATGCTGTCAGTCGACTACAGTTTATGTTGGTTCACTGTTAGTTAATATGATCTGACATTTACTATGTTATTCAGAATGGGTGCACTCTTAATACATACACTACCACCTACACATGCTAAATTGGTATTCCTGGTTGCACCCTTCCTCTACTAATCTTACTTAGCTATACATCATCATCATCTCCATGATTCTATGGCTTGAACATTTCGCTACTTGTTAATGTTCAACATTCTAATATTAGTCTTCACTGCTTCTGCCCATGTCTTCCTTCCTCTTCTCTTCTGCAGGTTTCTTCTTCTTGGATTGCTTTGCACTTCATTACCCAACTATCATACCCTAACCACTAAGTGCATGGTTTAGTGGTTAGGGTATTCAACTCAAAATCATAAGGTTGTGAGTTTGATACTTGGTGGTGTGTTGTGTCCTTGAGCAAGACATTTTATTTCACGTTGCTACAGTCCACTCAGCTGACGAAAATGAGTAGTAGCCAATCATGTCACATTCTGTGTTGTGTTGAATCTTTCTGAGAACTACATGAAGGGCATGCTTGTCTGTGGTGTGCTCAGCCACTTGCATGTTAATTTCACAAGCAGGCTGTTCTGTTGACTGGATCAACTGGAACACTCGTCGTTGCAACAGACAGAGTGCTGGTTATCAGTCTCCATATACATCACATTTCTATCTTATTGAAATCTTCTCTCTTGCACCTCTGCAGTGGATTCTTCTTGGAACTAGTTTTTCCTCTCAACTCATTTGTTTCATTATTCATTTGCACTAACATTGCACGTGTAACAGAGCAGACTTCATTTCTTTCTAGCATTGACACACCTGCCACATTCAGTACCTATGTTTCATTACCATGCAATATTGCCCTTTGTACACAATCATCATTAAAAAAAATCCTGGTTGAATAAGCCATCAGATGAAGCTTAAAGCCCCAGTCAAAACAAAATTTATAATGCACAACATACAGTCTGACCCCTCTCCAAGTGAAGGGCCAATCTTCAGCAGAGTTGATAGCTTTTTGAATTTTTTTCATATTCCATTTTTAGCTCTGGCTACAATATTTTTGGAACACCTATTTCCACAATTGATTAACCCACTTAGGTAACAGAAGATATCAACTACTTCTAAGAAAGCTGCTATGCATTTGAAAGATTGTTTCATGAGCTCTTACTGCTAATTATTCCTGTGCATTTGTTACATGAAGAGTCCTTTATCAACCTGCCTGTTAGGCCACTACATCTTTTGTGCACACAAAGTTTACATTGGGTACACTATAATATTTTTACCTACAGCTTTTCTACTTAGCAAGCATGGCTTATTTCCAGGTAGCAGTAGGATTCCGTCTTCTTTCCTGTTAAAACATGTCTTTGCTAGGTCTACTTTAAGGCTTTGTGATTCTTGGCTTTGCTTTGCCTGTCATACTTTCAGGGTCAATTAAATAAGTAGCAATCAAGTACTGGGATTGATATAATTGGCTTGCCCCTTCCCTCAAAATTGCTGGCATTGTGCCAAAATGAGAAAATATTACAGTTTGGAGGATGACGGAATGGCAGAATCATTAGTCAAATGAAATGCCTTGTGGTATTTCTTCCAGCTCTTTGCATTCTGATTTCAAATCCCACTGAGGTCAACACTACCTTTCATCCTTACAGGGCCAATAAAATAAAGTACCAGTCAAGTACTGGTGTCAGTGGTATCAACTCATCCCATCTCCTAAATTTCAGGCCTTGTGTCTATGCAAGGAAACAATGATTTCATTTTGAATTTGACTCTTGATCTTCACATTATAGACTGTTTGTGAAATGTTCTTCCATTACTGTTATGTTATCTAAAAATTCATTGATATATGAATGTGGAGAACTGAAGAGTCTTTAATCATAGGGACACTATATCAGGACTGACTTGGACTAAACTGCAACAGCATTAAGAACTGATGGTTGGACACTATATACTTCTCTGATGTTAAATATTTATTGATAAATATGTGGGAACAGTTTGTGTGCATGATGTCAAAAATCTGTGTAGATTCATACATATTACCTGTCATATATCATCAACATCATCATGATCTAATGTCCATTTTCCATGCTAGCATAGGTTGAATGATTTTGACAGGATTTGGCAAGCTGCAGAGCTGCATCATGCTCTGTGTCAGATTTGGCAAGGTTTCTATGGCTGGATATCCTTCTTAATGCCAAGCACTTTACAGGGTGTACTGAGTGCTTTTTATGTGGCATCAGCACTAGTGGAGTTGCCAAGTAACTTACAAGAAAAATGGGAAAGGGAACAGCTCTCATGACTAAATGGGGGAACATTTGAGAGGGTGGAGACATTTTATGCCAGAGACAAGTAGAGGTGTCTTGCTGTGGAGAAGGTACATGGTTACTCGACATTTATATAAGGGTGAGTGGGAGTATCTAGGAAAAAGGCAAGATGGTAGTGATGGGTTGCCAGAGCAAAACTCTCAGGAAGCAAGAGATGATACAAACAGTGGATCGGGGTGGGATAGTAACGGATGGTTAAGTACTGGGGTAGAGGCGAACATAGTGAGTGATGAACAGGAATGGAGGTGCGACTATATACGTGTATGTATGTGTATATAATATTTTTTGTATGCATGCATGTATACGTTTGTATGTGTGTCTGTGTATATATGCATGTATGTCATCATCCATCATCATCCTTTAACGTCCGTTTTCCATGCTGGTATAGGTTGGATGGTTTGACTGGAGCTGGCAAGTTGGTGGGGATGGGGTGGGGGACTGCACCACGTTCCAGTCTGATTTGGCTTGGTTTCTCTGGCTGGATGCCCTTCCTAATGTCAACCACTCTTTGCAGTGTGTGCTGGGTGCTTTTAATGTGCCACCGGCACCAGACTCTTGGCACTAGTGCTTTTACGTGGCACCGTCACAAGTGCTTTTTATGTGGCCACCAGCATGCAGTTGATTGTTAGTCAGACGGATGAGACATATAAACCGAGGACATAAGGACCAGGGGGCAGGCGGACAGAAGACAAGGTCCGGTGGAGCAGGCATAACCATGTGGCATGTCTGCCGCACCTTTGTAAAAGGTGGGGGAACAGATAACAGATGTACATACATAGCCCGGTGGCCCGTGTGGATGCACCTGGACCACCTTCATAGAGTGGCAGCCTGTGTGCATGTGCTTGAACCCCCTTTCTATTGGGGAGGGGTGGGTGGAGAAGAAATTTTGATACAGTATGGTAGAGTAGGGAACTTGCATTTAAGGACATATTTTCACATTTCTAGCATAGCAATATAGCAGAGACGAAGTAAATGTGTGCATACATACATACATATATATGCCTGTGACACATTAAAAACACCCATACCAGTGACATGTTAAAGGCACCCAGAACACTCTGTGGAGTGGTTGGTGTTAGGAAGGGCATACAGCCGTAGAAACCAAGCCAAAATGGACTGGAATGTTGGTGCAGCTTCCCGGCTTATCAATATCCAGTCAAACTGTCTAACCCATGCCAGCATGGAAAACAGACGCTAAATGATGATGATATATGCTGCAAAAAGCTACCAAAATTCTCAGCCAGGATTTGAAACTTAATCCACATCTTTCGACAATTCATCAGCCTATTGTTCTATGCTACATATATATCTGTGTGTGTGTGTGTCTGTGTATATGTGAATGTATGTGTCTATATATGTACATTTGTGTTGGTGTATGTGTGTGTGTGTACTTATGTTTGTATGTGTGCGTACTTATGTTTGTGTGTGTATGTATGTGTCTATATAAGTTCACGAGTGTGTGTGACCAAAACTCTAACCTGAAACTATTTAACCCTCCCTACACTGCCGCCACCCACCTATCTCTCACACCACCCACCTCTCACTCTTGATAACTCATACTACTCCTCCCACCAACTTTTCCTTTCTTAGCACCCCTTCCTCTTAGTCCACACCTCACTCTCTATGTCTCATTCACTAACACCACTTCCTCATCTACTTCCTGTTTGCATAATAAATATATAAAGTATTTACCTGAGCTGTCTATGAACAATTCAAATTACCTACACCACTAGCTTTGTGTATGTATGTGTGTGTGTGTGTGTGTGTGTGTATGTGTGTGTGTATATGTATGTATGTATGTATGTATGTATGTATGTATGTATGTATGTATGTAT
>JAOPUL010004744.1:80536624-80546654 GCA_027564515.1 Octopus rubescens
GAAAACACAAACATAACGCTGGCCCCACCCCACCCCCACCCGCTCTCATGCTTCTAAACTACAGTGCAGCAGAAGAAAACTAAAATAAATATATAAATTCTCTTCAGTTACCATTTCTGAAGATCTTGAATGTTGACACACACACACACACACACACACACACACACATGCGCGCACACACATATATCTATGAAATATACTTCACCAACTCACCTGCCTACCTTCTACTTCTAACACACACTTGTTATTCAGTTCTTCAAAGCTGGTGGGAGTTAGAGGGGTGCTGCCTGAAACATGAGAACTTGCTTTTACACATTTTATTGACTTTTTCTTGTTCTTCTTACCACTGCAGACAGACCCATCACTAGTTTCCTCAGATTCTAGAGTTTTGGGGTATTTTTCTTTACTTGTAATAACATCACAACTACACCCCAAAACTATGTCCCAAATGCTCCATTATTATTCAGAATTGAAAATTACTTCAATCTAAACAGTAGCTGATCTTTTTACCAAATGTAAATGTGGCCAACATTAGACAAATCAAACCAAGAGGGAACCTCAAGATGGCCACACAGCTTGCTAGAAATAGCAGACAAATTCCATTCACACTGTGACTTACTATCTTAATAAAAGGAAAGACATTGGGGAAAATGTAGTTATGGATGTATATATTGCAAGCAAGCAAGATGGGATTGTCAAGGCTGGAATGACATGATGCTAAACAAAACATTAGACGGCTACTTGCATATTCAGAACAGAGCAGCTGCTACAACACACATACAGATACATATTCCAGATCGTTAGGAGAGGCATCCAACTGAAAGCCAACATGCTGCCATGATGGCTCACCAATGTTTTGTGTCATCGCTCACTCTGTCTATCTTTCTATAACTGTAATGACTCATGCCTTCTGAAATAGCAATCTGTGGGCCACTGCTGCTACACAGACCACTTACTACAATTACCTCTCATTCTCTTAGACTACAGAATTGAATAAAAAAAAAACAAAAAATAAACAATCAGAAAGAAGAAATGTAAAGAGAGAAAAAAAGGGGGGTGGCAGGCAACAGGGGCGGCACAGGTCCCAGGACAGCAGGGTATTCAGCCACGGAGAATGGCCAGCAACACTCGCTGCAGTAGCCACTCCATCTCGCGAGACTCATTGAACTAAGCTGTTTGTCCTGTTCTCAGAAATACAACTTTCTAGAATTCTCTCCCTAACCACATCAATATGACCAGTTTGAGAGTACCTGAAAGAAATAGGAGTGCTGCCCCACATCCTCAGACAATATTGGTTTAAAATTAAAAAAATTAAAAAATTGATAAATCAAGGCTATATCTCAGTTTCAGTTCTCTGGTGTAGTAATTTTTTTAATTCCTTCATAAAACCATGGCTATTAAACTTCCATTCACCAAATCCCTAAACTCAATAAGGCTAGTGACCAATTGATTGATCGCACTGGTTAATGAAGGTCAAGAAACTAATCATCATATATGACCCACCACACTGAACCGAGTATTAAGTTGCTACGTATCGAAAATGAGCTGTATATATATTCAGATTCTACATGTTTCCAGCTTTTAAATAATACCTAAATAATGACCCTGAAAGGATGAAAGACAAACTTAACTTCTGATGAATTTGAACTCAGAGTGCAGGAAGCTGGAATGATTACCACAAAATATTCTATCTGATGATGTAATGAATTTGCCAATTGCTATCTATATTTATGTATCATGGCATAAGAATAAATTAAATATTATTTTATAATTTCATCTTTTGTTTGACATTTAAGATACTGCAGAGTACATCAATCTATATACTACTAAAACACTGATCTTGCATGCTTGCTTGCTTATCTGTTATGTAATACAGCCAAAAGGGCACATAATGGGTAAATACTTTGAAAGCAAGTTGCCTCTGAAATGGGAATACAAATGGAATAAAACAAAATTTTGCGTAAATCGGACCCCGGGTTCCTGAGATTCGCGGGTTTTGTGTTTACCTTTATAAATAGCCACAAAACGGTGCATAATTGTAAAATACCCCGATAGTAACATGACCCTGCAAAACTTCATAAATAGCAAAAACAAAGCATGACGAGAAAATACTATGAATAAAACAAGTTCAGCGTAAATAGGAAATGGACAATATTTTCAATTTTCAAAAAATATCAACGAATTCATTTAAATTCAATTTATCTTATTTTATAATGAATATCAAAAAAATAATCCATTTGCTTTTTGTTGTTGTTGTCCATTCTATAGGTAAGAGAGACAGAGAAGGAGATGAGAGAGAGGGAATGACAGCATCCGTTAACTTTTATTTATGTTAATTCTCCTCCTTAATGTTATTTCTCTCTCTCTCTCTCTCTCTCTCTCTCACACAGTCCTACTGCCATGTGTATGTGTGCCTGTATGTGTGTTTACGTACTTAGAGACATGTTTGTGTACGTATCACAGTACTTGAGTTAGATACATATATTTATGTATATGTTTGTGTGTGTGTGTAACAGTACTTAAGTTAGACATATATATATATATATATTTGTGTGTGTGTGTGTGTGTGTGTGTAAGTGAACATGACCCAATGGGTCACGGGTGGTCTAGTATTTTCTAAATCTATTTCGTTGCTACTCTCTCCATCAATCAGGCTAATGTTAATGTGATTAGTCTGGTTACTTTCGTCCTTTATCAAAATTGATTTATATAGTTCACCATCTGAATTATAATTACGTCATTTATAGACTTAATTAGTTATGAGTCTCTTCTTAATTAGTTTTTCTTTTCACTTAGCATGTAAAGTTCAGCTTAAGTAATTTCTCTGGCTAAATAGCCACCCTACCTACTATTTTCAATTTGTTAACTGACCATAACCTGTGTTTTGTCTCCCCCCCCCCTTGACTGGACCACTAAAAAATATTTATGGAATTTTGGAAATAATTTCCTAAGACTTTTGGCCCTAATGAATGTAGCGACCATTTTAGAGAAAGCTTTTTTATGACAACTCATTTAATCCAAGGTAGCCTTGATCCAGTAAATCTATGAACAGAGATGTTCAAGCTGTAACAATTTTTTTTTTTTTTGCATAATATATCTAGGATTACATTATCTAATGTCTTTTTAAAAAAATTATAATGTGTGATTAAGGGGAGTTTACTTTTTCTAGCAGTTCGAGTTACATAGAGGATACTGTTCAAGCTGTAACAATTTTTTTTTTTTTTGCATAATATATCTAGGATTACATTATCTAATGTCTTTTTTTAAAAATTATAATGTGTGATTAAGGGGAGTTTACTTTTCCTAGCAGTTCGAGTTACATAGAGGATTTTTCTTTTGTGCTTATGGCTACTCTAGTGAGCAGGTGAAATGACGACCTAGAAATTGTTTTTTTAATTGTTCATTGTTCTCAGGTGCAGGTGTGCTTGCTTCCCAACCACATGGTTTTCAGTTCAGTCCCACTGCATGGCACCTTGGGCAAGTGTCTTCTACTATAACCCTGGGTTGACCAATACCTTGTAATTGAATTTGGTAGGTGGAAACTATATGGAAGCCCATTGGGTGTATGTGTGTGTGTGTGTGTGTGTGTGTGTGTCTGTTTGCCACCCTCCCCACTTGACAATAGGTGTTGGTTTGTTTACGTCCCTGAAACTTAGTGCTGTTTTTAAAAGTTCAGTACTTATTCCATCATTATCATTTACCGAGCCACTAAGTACTGGGGTGGGGTGATTTGTTTGACTAAAACCCTTCAAGGCAGTGCCCCACCATGGCTGAAGTCCAGTGATTAAAATAAGTAAAAGATAAGATTTAATTATATTTCAGATAATAAGGAAATAATATTTTCTGCCTTACTTCCTTATCTGTAATTATAATATAATGTAACAGTTACTTAAGGTGTTAAAGCTGCCCTTACCCCCCCCCCCTGCCACGTTACATATAGCTACCTGTAACAAGATGGGACTGGGGGTTTATGGGAGTATCTACCTGTAAAACAGTTGCTATTGTTGAGGTCCTGCTTAGTTGTTAATAATTTTGAAATATATTAATGAAATAGGTACAGGCGTGGTTGTATGGCAAGAACCTTGCTTACCAACCACATGGTTCTGGGTTCAGTCCCACTGTGTGGCACCTTGGCAAGTATCTTCTACTATTGCCTTGGGATGACCAAAGCCTTGTGAGTGGATTTGGTAGACGGAAACTGAAAGAAGCCCGTTGTGTGTGTCTTTGCATCTGTTTGTCCCCCACCACCGCTTGACAACCAGTGTTGGTGTGTTTATGTCCCTGTAACTTAGCGGTTCGACAAAAGAGACTGCTAGAACACGTACCAGATTGAAAAAACAAAATTAAGTACTGGGTTTGATTCGTTCGACTAGAATTCTTCAAGGCGGTGCCCCAGCATGGCTGCAGTCTAATGACTGAAACAAATAAAACATAAATACCTAAAGACTATGAAACTTTTACATTGCAATTTTACTTGATCTGCTAATATTTCAGATATTTAAGATTTTAAGTTTTAATTGATTTTTAAAATCAGTTTTAAAAGTTGATTGAAATTTATCCATAGTTTTCAAATGGCTTTATGGCAGTAATTCGTTTCAGTTTGTTTCTGTTAATTAGGTGACATAATTATTAGTGGAGTAAAGCTAGTGGTAGCACGAGTCTAGGGATAGAAGTAGATAAATGGAAGAAGCTTACAGAATGACTAACTGTTATTCTTCTCAGGTTTACACTTCTCCTCATGGTTTACTTCTATGAATTAATTCAGTCATATCTACATTTAGACTGTGATCTCTTCTTATCACAGGGGAATGTTCTTGATAATATAATTAGAGGCAATGTCAGATATTTTCACTGACTGTTAGTTTTAGGCTGGGGTTCTGTGTGGCAGTGAAAATACTGCCTGTAATACAGAGAGAGCTTCATTTTTATCTATAACCACACTGTCCAGGGTTATCGTGTTGTGATTGACTATTAAATTCTGTAGATACATAAACGAAGCAACATTGGCTGTGAGGTTCAGGTGTGGGACACTGGAGTATTACACACTCACTTGGGATGGTGCTGATGCATCCAGAAAAAAACCCCACCCGATTGATTGGCATAATGTCACTCACTGATATATTTCAGCCTCTGGCCCACAAGCATGCTGTCTCCTTGCTGTGCCTTCTCTACTGCAACTATAATGGACCCTGGTCTTCTCAGCTGGCTGGCCCTAATGCCACTTTCACTCAGGCATTCCCAACCCACTCATCTCTCCTCTTTCCACCACCCTTGTTGTATCTAACCCTTAGCCTCCCCTAGTTCCCCCCACATTAACCACTACATACAGTTCTTACCCACAACTTTGGGCTTCTTGAACTCTGTTCTTGCTCATGTTTTTCTCGCAGGTTTTGACTTACAAAGGTTTAAGGGGAATTTTAATGGCATCAGTGTTGGAAGACCTGCAAGAGGCATGGGTGCAGCTACTTCCTCCAGACCTAGCAAGTAGAAAAACCAAAATTGCATCACATGATTATGAGTATCAAAGAAAAAGAGAAAAACCAGGTTGCACCACTCCCTGGTTCACAGTTGAGTGGTTAGTTATACAAAGGACATCTGCCAATGTAAAATTAGTGCAAATATATAACAACCTCCTACTGCTGCATACGTACAATAAAGTTGCTTTCATCAATATTTATTTGTAGGATCTAGTATGGATGTATGGAATAACTCATTAATAATGAAATAGCCATATCTCTCTCTCTTAGTAAGCATAGAACAATAGTTCTAGCAGGTTAAGCTATGTAGTTGTTGAACATGCTAGAAATAGCTACCAAGTTTCTTTTAAATCATACTATACTCTCAAAAAGATATCTAAGACTATATTGGGTAAGGTGTTGGTCTAGTGGTTTGGTGTTACACTCACGATCACTAGATCATGGGTTCAATTCCTGGATCAGGCAGTGCGTTGTGTTCTTGAGCAAAACACTTCATTTCATGTTGCTGTGTGGGAGAGTTGCAGAATCGTTGGCGCATTGGCAGAAATTCTTCATGGTATATGTTCCGGTTCTCTACATTCTGATTTCAAATCCCACCTGCCTAGAGAAGGCAATGGGGAACGACTCCAGTATACATCCCAAGTCTAGTCATGGTAACCGAGGTTCTAGTAATCTACTTAATGATGGCAGGGTAGGGTAAGGACCCTCCCAGATCATATAGAGAGTGCTGGAGAAGTGCTGCACAGGACCTGCCCAAGGGCAGACCACCACTAGACTAGACTTTGGGTAATTAGATGCACAATACTTGAAAAAAAAAATGAGGTGGTCATGCCTGGATTGCTTTTGATCATAATAGCTCTGCAAACATACAGTGGTTTCATTTGGGATTGAACTTGTGAGATTTATTTAAATATCTTACAGACCTGTATTTTTATTGCTGTGGCCAGTGTCTTCAATGTTGTCTCTTTTAATACCACCAGCCCACCTGCGACTAATGTATTCATCCTCAAAGTTAGATCAGTGGTTCTCAACTGGGGTCCATATAAAATTTTGTTAGGTTTATGTGTAGTAAATTGGTTATACTTCTACAATACATAAAATATTTTAACAATTTTTTATACAATTCCTTATATTTAATTATAAAAATATAATAGGATTTTAAAAACATGGAATGGTTATGAGGGTCCACCAGAGTAAATTAGGAATCAAAGGGGTCCATAAGTAAAAAAAAATGGTTGGGAACCACTGATCTAGATCAAAATCTTGTTATACAAATAATGAAATACCAGTTTACTAATTTAGTATAATATAAAGTTACAGATAGTTTACTAAAAACCTTCCAAAATTTGATTATATTGAAAAATTGATGCAATCACAAAAACAAACAAAAAAAAAAGGTGGAGAGAAAGTGGGGGTTGTCAAATAGTCCCTAATACTGTCCTGTTGTGTTTTGCTCAAATGCTGATTTAGCTATCCAAAAGAAAAGCAACTGATATCGAACAAATGTAGCTTGTATTTTGTTTCATATCAGTTACCCTATCTTTAGTCTGGTTGGTTTTTACCTTTTGTCCTCCGAGGTTGATAAAATAAGTACCAGATAAAGTATTGATGTCAGTATAATTTATTATTAAAAACATTGAAAGTAGTGCTCCAGCATAGTCACAGTCCAATGACTGAAACCAGGAAGAAAATAAGAGCACACATATGCTCAGTACATATGCTTTGTTTTGACTTGTTGTATTTTAAGGTGTGAATCTAATATGGCCACCCACCAAAATTTTTCCCATCCTGAATGGAACAAATTAACGACAACTATATCATAAATTCACACCTGTGTAGCAGCACCTGTTATTTTTCCCCTGTGTGGATGTGGGTGGCAGATAATTTCTTTATTAATCAGGTACTTCACACATATGTACTAAAACTAAATTGAAATTATGTTATAGAGTTTCAAGTCGAGTGACTATGTAGAGGTTCCCTCATTGGGTTGTATATTTAATATACATCTGGCTGTTATTTAACCCTAGGTCAGCTCTGATCCAGAAAACTTTATGATCCAATGGCAGAGTTGCTTGAGTGTCAGATGGAATCCTCTAAATTCAAATCCCATTGAGGTTAAACTTTGCCTTTCATCCATTTGAGGTCGATTAAAAAAAAAAAATCATACTAATCTGGGACAGTGGATTAACTGAACTGTTTGCCTTTGCAATACCTCTTCTGGCTCTTTGTGTTCTGAGCATTGTATCTGCTATGACTCTGGTGGGTTAAGGTAGTGACCTTTCTCTTGAACATCAGTGGAGAGATTTGCATTCATGGGCAACTGTCAGTCTTCCTCAAAACATCATACACAGATCTGTACATACATATGCAGGTAAATGGTCAACCCTGATTGATAGAGGTCCTGTTGATCAAAGTCTTTGTAGTGGTGAACATTCAGTATCTAGAACTACATTATCTATGTCTTTCTCTTTTAAAAGGCTGTTGGATATGATTCAGTGTTTCTAACAAGTTTAGTAACCATATAGGAACTTCATTATTGGCTTGTATATCTAGTTGATAGTATATCTTGTTGAGACCCATCCACCTTGGTCCTATGTTATAAGATTTTCCAATTCTAACCATCCCAGTTTTTTTAATTCAGACATAGTGTATCTAGGACTGCATAATACAATATATTCTTCTTTTCTCAAAATAGTAAGGTGCGATTTGAGAGAGGAGTTGGGGAAATATTATCTTACTTAGGAACAGGTGAAGGTTGGCAACAGGAAGGGCATCCAGCTGTAAAACATGTGCTTCAATGAATTTCATCTGACCCATACAATGAAGCAAAAAAGTGGGCACTAAAATGATGCTAACGAAACAATAAAGATATAAGAACAGTATGTTCTCTTGGTAGACTGACTGACATGTTAGTAAACAGATAATGACAGTTTAAAAGATTCGACATTGTAAAGGGCATTGAAGTATATTTGTGCTGTAAACAGCTCTACACTTCCTTGACAACATTGGAGACTGAATTAGGTTGTTTTGTTTCTGTTTACAAGTGAACTTCCCACCCCACATCATATACACTTATATACATGAAGAACTTCACTGTTTATAGCTATCACCTCACCTATATAATAACTATACATAAATAACACATGTACATGCACTTATTCAATAGGTTGCTTGCGGTTTGTTAGCAAATTATCAAGCAGTGAGTAATTTAAAAAATGTGTGTACACTCACACACACCTCACTCTCACACATATAGTTATGCAGACACATAACCATACATTTTTATGATGCAAATTCACATATTTATAATACATTTATGTAAGTCTTCAGCAAAATAATTAGAAATATATGTCGGTTTAATGAGAGAAAATTTTGACTGTATACCTCTATATTATCTACGAATGAGTCATGTTTTCTTACTTTCATTTGTTTTGTAACCATAATTAACAGACTAATTATAAAACAACTGACTATACTAAATACATTTTGGAAAGTTCTCAGCCAAAATGTTTTCATTGTTCTCATTTTATCATTCTTTGAAGCATTTGTTTGAAGAATAAAAATCCCCAAAACAACACAGAACAAACCTACCTACAGCAAAATACCAAAAACAAAGTGTTGTCTTAATTGTCAAAAACCAGTCTTGTCTTAATCCTTTTGATACCATCCTATCTGGGACCACCGCTGGTTCTGTGATATATAGGTTTCATAATGATTTCAGATCCCTTTTTAAGTTAGGGTTACAAAATATAAAAAAATCCCTTAAAAATGGAAACGTTGGTTTATTAATCCCCTCCAAATTTTTATTATTTTTAGTATTAATTGAGACACATGCTGTATTTCATAAGAAATAGGGACACAAAAGAGTTTTAAGTTAGATTCTGTGAGCTGTTGCCTTGATGTTAATTAAAAGTTAGTTCTGTAGCTTTGATAATAAACATCAACTCTGTTACATGTTGTAGCTGCAGTTCAGCTCTGCTGCAGCAATATATACCTAGAATGTAGGTAGTTGATTGAATGGCTGTGTGCAATTCAGATATCTTCTGTTGCAGATACTTTGATACTTATTTGAAATTTCAATCAATCATTATTTTTATTAGGGATCATCAGAAATTAAGAGGTGCTCTTTAGTTAACTTTGATCATTATGTGTGTATCATGACTTTGGATTACAAAACTTGAACTCAATACTGTAAATTATTGAAGCACTCAGTAACTATACAGTGGTCAACAGTACCTATTCATGGTACTTATTGTAGCTAAGTGAATAGATCCATCAAAAAGTTAGACACCTTCATTCCATCAATCCATGGTAGAAATGGTGATTGGATTACTAGGTGATCTTTTAGTTTTTAGTTCAATATCCTATCAATTTCGTCAGTTGTGGTTACCTGTTGTTTATATCAATGCCATTCCTCAATCAGGATGTCTGTTGTATGGTGACTATTGGGTTTCCCAAATATATTTGGTAAAGAATAGTCTTATAAGAGTTAGTTCTAGTGACATCTTTTGAGAAATTATTTCAATTCTAAGTTACTATTACCACTCCCCCCC
>JAOPUL010004744.1:80604994-80619017 GCA_027564515.1 Octopus rubescens
GATAGATATTATATTGGCTGTGACTTAATGGTATATATATATCATGTTGGTGTTGACTAAAATATATTCTATTGATTTTGACCAATTAATGTTGTATGAATGTCATATTACACAATTGTCTAATAGAAATATCATGTTATCATATTTGTTGAATGATAACGTGACATAATGAGATTCATGAAGGTTTTAGATATGAACTCTTCTTTAATATAGCAGCTTAAAAGATCTCGCAGAATTCACTAATAATGTAAAGGACTGTGTAAAGAAGAGGGAAACTGTCATATAACCACATGCTTCGAAGACATGAAAAGAATTTGTGTGTGTGTGTATATGTGTGTATATATATATATATATTAGTATTTAAGAGTTTGCCTTGCTCATATTTTTAATCTAATCTTATTAATTGGCCAAATGTCAGTTAATTTTGAAAATAATCAAGAATTTGGACAGTTTTAGTAAAATAATCATACTTTGACATCGTCAAGCCAGTGTTTGGAATGTATCTTAGACATTGCCTAAATAAAAGATGAGACTTACACTTATAGTATGGCTGGTTCAGTGCTGATTTGGGGATTAACAATAAACACATGACTTGGTGTTTTACTGTTTTCCCCAAAAGTCGGTTTTACAAAGCGGACATCATTGAATGTGAAGCCTCTACAGTTGAGTGCAGCTTACTGTACAACTTGCTGAGTGTGAGTTGGAAGTGAGTGTGTATAGGATATATTGGGTAATGTGTGTATATGTATGTGTGTGTGTGTATATGTATATGTAGAGATGACTTGGTATAGATGTGTAGTGTAAATGTTTGAATCCCACTAGGTAGAACAATATTGTGGGGATAGTATCTAGGGTAGGGGTAGACTGAAGAAGACTTGGGACTCAGAACCTTTGTCCTCAATAATTGATGAGAATATTTTCCCATATGCTATACATCAGGCTAATTTAAAATATCTGCCAGCATGGGAGAGAACATGTTGAAGTAAAACAAAGAAGATGAATTCAGAATGAGCTTCCTTATGTTTCCACTGATATAAAATGTTTACCAAGTTCCCCTTCCTGTCTACGGCTTTTCAATCAGGCTGTCCTATAATTTTGTACAGTGCTGTAGATTGAGAAAATTTCCAAAGATTCTCTAAGACATGTTAAACCAGTTTATAGAATGTTTGAGTTTAATGAGTTGCTACTGATACTGAGTGACCAGATATTGCTAGAATATAATACAGTTAAATATTTGTCTGAATTTCTGAGATGAGGAATTACCACTATTATTATTATTATTAAAGGCAGCGAGCTGGCAGTCGTTAGCACACTGGACAAAATGCTTAGCGGCATTTCACCTGCCCTTACATTCTGATTTCAAATGCTACTGAGGTGAACTTTGCCTTTTATCCTTCCAGGGTCAATAAAATAAATACCTGTTGAGCCCTGGGGGCGATGTAATCAACTTACCCCCTCCCCGGAAATGCTGGCCTTGTACCAAAATTTGAAACCATTATTATTATTATACACTGATATATTCAAACTAGTGTTCTCATCATGGTTGTTACAGCCACAACATTTCAGCTGCAGTACCTTCTGGCTTTCTTCCAGTGTCTGCTGTAATGGGTAACATTCTGAGAATTTGGAACTGAACCTTTTATTAAACCAACAAGGATAGATTTTTCAGTCTCCTCTTAAATACTGTGACTAGAACAACCAAGATGATTACATTAGTCTGAATATCTCAATGTTTTATAGTTCTATATTTCCTTCTAAAGGTTGAGCTGTTTTTAACATCATTTAACAGTTGTTTTCCATGCTGGGTTGGACATTTGGACAGGAGCTGTTAAGCCAGAGAACTGCACTAGGCCCCATTTGTCTGTTTTGGCATGGCTTTTACAGCTGGATGCCCTTCTTAACACCAACCAGTTTACAGAGTGTACTGGGTGCTTTTTATGTGGCACCAGCTTGGGTGCTTTTCGTGTGGCACCAGCACAGGTGCTTTTTATGTGGTACCAGCATGGCCACCAAGTAGCTTGCAAGACAAAGACCTCCCAGCTGAGGGAGGGGGACCATGATTTTACTTAGCTCAATATGTCTTCTCAAATACAGCAAATTGCCAGAGATTTTGGTCCCTTGTCATCCCCTCTGTGAGGCTCAACATCTGAGATTCAATGTTTTTTCATTTTCTCAGTTTTATGGTTACAAAACTGTTATTGGAAAGGGGTGTAAATGCCTCTAAGTTAGACCTATCTACATTCTGAGTTCAAATCTTACCAGGACTGTTGTTGCCCTTCATTCTTCTGGGATGTAAATACCAATGGGGTAGATTTAATCAAACTGATTTCTTCCTCCAGATTGTTTGGCCTTATACCAATGTTAGGAATTGAGTAGAATCAGTAGTGTGTCAGACAAAAAAACTGTGGGGTATTGAGTTGCATCTCTCTGTGTGATTGGAGTTCAAATCCTGCTGAGGTTAACTTTGCCCCTCATCCTTTGTAGTTTGATAAAATAAAGTATCCGTCAAATATTGGCATTGATGTAATCAACTTGCTCTCTTCCCTATAAAATTGCTGGCCTTGTGTCGGAACTAGAAAGAATTATTATTATTATTATTATTAGGGTGGCGAGCTGGCAGAATTGATAGCATGCTAGACAAAATGTTTAGTGGCATTTTCTCTGGCTTTCTATTCTGGGTTCGAATACCATTGAAGTCGACTTTGCCTTTCAGTCTTTTGGGGTTGATGAAATATGTACCAATCAAGTACTGGGGTCAATGTAATTGGCTAGTATCCACCCTCAAATTCCAGGCCTTGTGTCTATAGTAGAAAGGATTATTATTTGAGTGATGGAATATCACAATTGATAGCAGACTGGGAAGTTCAAATTCTATTAGTTTACTTTTCATCCCTTCTGGAGTTAAAAAGTACCAGTCAAATACTGAGGTTGACATAACTGTACCCTTGCCACAAAATTTGTAGCCTTACACCTATATTTCAAGTGATGATTACTCATCATAGTTTTTATGTCTGCTTTTCCTTACTGTCATGGGTTTTTTTAATTTTATATATATATATATATATATATATATAATTTGTTTCTTTAACCCTCCCCCTACTAAAATCCAACGTTCAAAATTCAAAGATAATTTTTTAAGCCTCTGTTCTAACTGCTTCTTTTGCTCAGCTGACAGTTTTGTTGATTTCAAGTGTTCTTGTGTTAATTCCATCTCTAAAGACTGTCTGATCTCGTGAGATTTGGATAAAAAATCTAACCGTTCACTGTTTATTTTTGGAGCCAGGTTACTGCAAATAATAATGGCCTGGCACAAATCTCACCATTGCTTTTTTTTTTTTTTTTTTTTTGTTTGTTTCTGCTATTTGCTTGATCCTCTCCTATTGGTGGGAAGCACTTTTTTTTCCTTGTGGTTTCTATTTTTTTCTGCAGTAAACAACACAAATGTAATTGCAAAGAATTAGTTGGCTGTCCTCATTGCTATAATTACCTTAGTCTCGCCTCTATTTCCATGTCAGCACGTTGCTATTTTATCATGTATCTCTTTTATTGTTGTAGATTGGAGAAAAATGAAGCTTTGGTTTTTTTTTTCTTTCCGTTTTTTTTCTATTTTTAATTTGCTTGTTTTTGTAAGACTTCTGTTTCTTTCCAGTTTCTCTATACTGGAAGCTATGTTTAATAATCCTAACAGAAAGGAATATACTGACTTAAAGCTGGTTCTGATTGTGATGAAGCTTGATCTCAACTTACCGATGAAAAGCTGTTCGATAGAAGGTTTAAAATCTTGACTGCATTGAAACATCAAAATTCCCAAAAGACAACAAAGAGAGTTTGTTGCCATCAGCTTAGATTTCTAATGTTTTCCATCAAAATCCATTCTTGAACAAAGATTATCTATGAATTTGTAGAATTTCTCTGATATTTCTAATCTCTCTTTCTTTTTTCCTTTTTTCTCTCGTTTCTTACGACATAATTGATAATAACATATCTCTTCTATTTTTCTTCTTTGTCTCTTTAAGCTTCAGAAGTGCCAGACTTTCCGCCAACATCAATTTTGGTCCTGAAAGTGGCTTCATTGTTTTTTCTTTTAATCACACATTATTCTATAATTTTGTATATATTACAGAAATTTCAACTGTAAATTTATTCTTTGATCTTATGAAGAGAATGGTGGAATTATATTCTTCACTAACGGCATTAGTATTTCAAGATGGATCTTATTTTAAAACGCTGTTAATTAATCGAGATAATTCATCAATAATTTGTTTTTATCAGCACCACTCTTTTGGTCAGTTTTTTTATTTTTTTTATTTCAGTGAAAATACTTTTTTTATATTTTCAAAGAAATATTTTCTGATTTTGTTTCCTTACCAGATTTTTTAACTTTGGAAGGAAATGGAAAACTTAAATCTATATGGCCATTGTTATTATTATCAGTTCAACATAATCTGTTTGCTTGCATGGATTTACTAACCCTCATGCTGACTTAATCTCTAGATACTAATGCATGTCACTGAGTTGAGCTGTTTTAAAGAAATGTTATAAAGATTTCTGCCAAATAAAGCCAGCTTAGATCTCTCATTGCCTAATATGAAGGTGTTGATTAAGGGTGATGGTTTTTGATGTTGATGCGACTCTATAAGATGTAGACTCTGTTAGTGGAAACTAATTCTCCCTGAATACTTGGTACTTCTACTCCAGCTAGGGAGACTGGCACCCGACATAGCTAAAAGAAATAGCAATATCTACAACAGGTTTTGAAATTGTGAGACAAAATTTGTTGTAGAAAGGAGGTAAAATCTTGTATTTGGTCACATGTTGGTCAAACAACAACTCCTGACTCCTTGGCCCTTTGCACTCCATTGATATGTAAATATTGTCTGGAGTTAGGAAGGGTAAGGTTAGAGGGTAGATATATAATTTGTTACTTGAAGACTGTTTTTACATTGTGTACTTTAGAAGGCTTTTTAAAGTTTCCGTCTTGAGGTGAGAGTCAGTATTAACTCTGTCGGTGAACACCATGCATCATCACATGCACAATGTAATCACATGCACAAACACCACTCTTGTGCACAGACATGCAATGCTCACGTGTGCACACATATGCAACACTTACTCACAAGTAATTCACATGCATACTCCACACTCAACAATAAATGAGTATATGGTGTGTATATATAATTGCTTTTTTTATTGTCAATTCAGTGCTGCTGATTGAGCAAAAGGCAACATGATCAAAAATGGTTAAGTTGGAATCATTCTAGCTGTTTTTAACACTTTAGTGATTAAACTGACCATATCCGGCCCAAATATTCTACTTGTTTTATGTTCAAACAGGCCAGATCAGGCCTCTCACCCCTACCCTACAAAATCACTCTAAAAATAAACATTCACCTCATAAAATCTCAAAGCGATGAGATAATGGATGGTTAATTCAAAACAATGAATGAATAAGCATTACATTTGACAAGAGTAATCTGAATGTTAAAGGGTTAAAGCATTGTGTACTAGTACTACATTATCGAATGTGCCCATTTTTTAAAGGCATATGGTATATGAAGGAGATTTGGTTGCTATTTCTACCAAGTTGAATGTCCACATAGAACCTTCCTCCCTTGTTTGAGAGAATATATAGTAGTAACCGACTATAGACGATATAGTAGAATTATATTGTAGAGTATGTAGATAACTTCTTGTAGGCCATGCCTCATCTGGCTGTCAGAGGAAAGATGGTGTTTATTATCAAACACTAATCACTGATTATGATTAATTAAATTTATTATATGAATACTTATTGATTGATTGGGAGAGTTTATAGAAGAGTTTGGCGAGTTCATTTGCCAAGAGGAGTGATTTAATTAATGAGTTAATTATATATCTAAACATTTGATTGTGTGTGCTATGATTGTTTTATTTTTTATTATTTTCTATCTATTGTTGACATTGGTAACATGAATGATAATCTTTTAGATATTCTTAGCAAATGTGGACATGGAAGTGCATGGCCTCATGGTTAGGGGTGTTGCACTCATGATCATAAGATCATGGTTTCAATTCCTGGACTGGGCAGTGTGCTGTGTTCTTGAGCAAAACACTTTTTCATGTTGCTCCAATCCACTCAGCTGTTAATGAGTTCCAGCAATAACTGGGAAGTTAACTCTGAAACAGACTGGTGTTCCATTCAGAGTGAGGGGGTTTCTAATCTCAGTCACTTAAATGTCAAGGAAACTGAGTTATGGTCAGCCTTATTAGTCCTAGGGCTCATCACAGAGTAAAATATGGACATATTAAAACTGTGGAATGTGGATGTTTAAAGGTCAAAGAAAGTGCTCTAGCATGGCCATAGTCTAATGACAGAAAACAACAAAACCATATTGTTGTAGCAAGGGTTTTTTTTACAGCTGGGTATCCTTACTATTGCTTGACCCCCAACAGCTGAAACTTGAATTGAACCAGCTGAGGCATTTTTACCTAGTGTTGCCTTGTGGAATAATAGTGGTATCTTTGGTGAGGTTTGAACCTATAATCAATACTCTAGATTTAATTATCTCCCTTTTCTTCTGGATAATAGGGTCTTGCCCGCTTGTGAATGAAAGATGAATTACTATTGCAAAACAACAGACAATACTGTAAACCTAGAGTGGAACCATTCCGGTTGAGTTGAGTAGGAATTATCTTGGAGAATGACCTGAGTGTTGCAACCTCATATCTTCTCTTTGACAATCCTGGCTTTGTTCTTAAGGAATATGGTGTCAAAGTATTATGTGTTGCATTGAATTTACTTATGGACAGTCTATGTCTATTGATACACTTATTGTTTGATCAGCAATGGTCAATGTCAGGGTTTCAATCCTCAGTTGGTGCTACTACACAAATGTTAGTTATGTCTTATTTTCTTTCTTTGGAAATGAAACTGGGGGAATCTTTGTGGAGGCTTGTTGTGTATGCATGAATGTGTGTGTTTGGTTTGTCCCCTACCCACCACTGCTTGACAACTGGTGTTGGTTTGTTTACATCCTTGTAACTTAGCAGTTCAGCAAAGTCCTGGGGTCGATGTTATCAACTAACCCCTTCCCCTCTCCCAAAACTTGTGCCAAAATTAGAAATAATTATGTAATGGAAGTCAATACAATGGTATATATGTGTTTTTAATGCATTCAACAATTCTATCATGATGCAGTTGTATATGTATGTGTGTATATACATGCATAGACATACAGATAAGTGTATAAACAAAATAAAAAAAGGGTCTCAACACTTATTGTTCAGGCTGAATATTTGTATGAACAGTCCGACTTGGATCTATGTTACTAAAAGTTTCACAGATGCCAAACATAAATGTCTGACGGTTTATATGCAATGATATTGTTTTGATTGTTATTGGGATTGATTATACTGAATGAGCCCTATTCATCAGTCAATGACAATGAGTCTTATTTAGAAATTGTGGCTTCCTCAACATTCAGCATAATAGCATCTGAGTGATCAGACTTGCTTTCTGTGAAACTTTTAATGATGAGATCTGAGTCAAATTGTGACAGCAAATTTAGATGTAACGCTGAGAGTTTGCATGCAATAAATGTTTGTTTGTAAGGCTCCGTACAGAGACTGGTGTAGTGTAGTAGATCAAAATAACAATAGGACTAATATGTAGAAATAATTCAACATTTAAATATAGGACCCATGAAGTTAAATAGAAAAAATAAACAAACTAAAAATACATTTATACACATACACACACATGTGTGTATGTGTGTGTGCATATATATATGTATATATATATATATATATATATATATATTCACATACACACATACATGTTTGTGTGTGTGTATATATATAAAAATGTTATTTCCTCTAATATAGTTTAACAGTACTCTTAAATGTCTTGAGTTGTTTTGTTAATGATTTTTTTTTTGTGTATGAAATACATCTTTGGAGATGAAAATTAAGCATATTTTCATCTTTAACGATGTGAAAAGTCCCTACTTCCCAAATTATTAACTCGTATAATAGTAGCGTGACATTAACTTACAGACATCGAATGTCTGTCTGTGTGTCTGTTCTTCTACTGACTGCGTTTGTAGAATATTCTTCTCCTGTTGCTGTGCTCTGTGGCTTGTGTAGTGTAATGACTAGATCTGATGTGACATAATATACCTAGCGCATTGCTAGCATTGCTCCTGTAGTCCCACTTTCTGGAAGGTTGTTGAATATTAAAAGTTTTGAACGAATTACAAATAAACAAAAGCCAAAATATTCATTTATTTTACTTTGATGAAGAAAAAAAGGAACTTTTCTCCCCCTAATATTTTCTCCTTGCCCTGTTTCACTTGACCAGCCATGGCTCAATCCGGGGGTCTTTATATATAATATTTTTTTAATATTTTTTTCTTTCAATTATTGTGAACATTTATGAAACATTGAATTTATTAGAAAACAGTAATATAAATTTGTATTATTTTAATTTTGTTGTATATTTTTATTTTCTTCTTTGAATCATGGTTGTTATTGTTGCAGCATTCTTGTCCAGCACTGCATGTCTATTTGTAAAATATGTGAACCCTAGAAATATTGATATATTGTCATCTATTTAGCATGTTGTCGTGGAATGTTTATGATTATCAAGAATTCTCTTTATTTTTGTGATTTTCATTTGTGAAAAGTCTTTAAGTCTAAAATGATCACATGTCTTTGAAATATGTCTGAGGATATTAAGATGCCATTCACTGTCTTTGTACCACGCTACTAACTTGCTTCATCATTTTTAGTTATTCATTATTTAAAAAATTTTCATAAAATTTTATCTTACCATGCGTTGTTTTTCTTGAAAGATTTCTATAAAATAATCTAAATTAAACAAGGTTTTCAAATTAAATTTTCACATGCAATTTAGTATTTGGAATGGATTTTAAATTTTGTTGTAATAAGCTGCTTTGATGACTTACCGAATAATTCTTGAAGTGTCATCTAATTTATCTTCTTGGCCAGATTGCTGATCACAAACTTGAGCTATAACTGACACACATACATAAACAAGGTTGAGAGAGGATATACTTTATATATATTAGTATCAAATCCTTAGAAATCTTTAGACTTTTAATTAGTGAAATAATAGAATGTTGAAAATAGCTGAGATAAATCACCTGGTTTTCCTTTCTCATCAAAAATATTGACAGCTGTTGGCTTTCATTAAAAGTGTGTCTTTTTGTCTAAGGCTACGTGTTGTATTGATGTTTCTGTGTTTCGTTTAAAGCTTTTCTCTGAAAATAAGTTCAGTTTGGTTTTGGTGTTTCATCTTATCATTTTAGTAAATCTATTAGATGTATTTATTTTGTCAACAACATGAACTGCATGTCTATATTGTAATTTTAATTGTTGATCCCACAAAATATTTGTGTCTCTAATGATTATTTTACAACAATACATTTAGTTTCTTCATCTGCTTTATTGCTTTTACACACTCCTTGATGATTGCTGAGCCATTGAAGTAACTTCAATGTTTGCTTGACCTAACAGTAACAAGGAAAATTCCCCTCAAGCCAGATGCCTGCTGTCTTGAAAAAGGAAGAACACACTGACAGTGTTGTCTTAGATAGCCCTGTGGGTATCTAAGTGTGGTCCCAGATGGAACCCCTTCTTTGATCATAGCTCAACATGACTTGGAACTAAACAACTTCGTGTTTGGAACAATGTTTTATTAGACAATGTAAATAGTATTGCTTCCCTGTAGAAGAAAGCAATAGGCAGAGAATATAGGTTAAAAGGAGTAATTAATGAACTAGAAAAGTAGAAAGGTACATTGTTATTTAAGTTATTTTAAAATGGGCCTCTAGATGTATGAAAGGTGATAAATTCCTTGTCAATGTTTGCTTTAGTTCTTTACACACTTTGGAATGGGATTAGACTTTAGCAGTAAAATCTGAACACTACAACAGCCATTATGTTACATCTAGGCTCTATAAACTGATTACAGCCACATAATCAATGACCACCCCACAAGTTGAAACTCTGTAGAGTGACCAACCACTGATGAAGGGGGTGAAAACTGGGCTGTTTCTGTTGTATTCCCCACTTGAACCTGCAGACCTGCAATAACAAACAGCATAAGAAAGGTCAATGTCACTAAATATTTTATTTCTTTTACTGTAAGTTAATCATGGGAGCAAATGCAATGCCTGTGACTTGTTGCAGGAACTCCATGAGATTTATGCTGATGATGTCCAACCTGAACATCTACTGGTCATGTATCAGAAGTTTGAGCTAAAGGTTTACAAATGATTCAGTTTTGTGAAAGACACCAAAGAATCGGGTAACAAAAGGTTTAATAACACCATTTTGTTACCACACTGCCTCTTTTCAATTAATTTTGAAACCAATTAGGAATTTAGTAAAATAACTGTGTCATTATTAAGTTAGTGTTTAAGGTTGCAAGCTGGCAGAATCGTTAGCACATCGGGCAAAATGCTTAGTGGCATTTTATCCTTCTGTATGTTCCGAGTTTGAATTCCACCTAGGTCAACTTTACTTTTCATCCTTTTGGGGTCAATAAAATAAGTACCAGCTGAGCACTGGGGTCAATGTAATCAACTAACTCCCTCCCTCCGAAATTGCTGGCTTTGTGTCAAAATTTGAAACTATTATCAAGTTAGTGTTTGGAACATAACATGAAATTTCAATGGATGGTTTTAATTTAATTCACTTTAAAACAAAAAGTTGGTATTGCGAAAGCAGTGGTGGTCTCTGGTGGTTTAACATTAAAAGGGTTAAAGTATTAATCCATTTTGTGTGTCAGACCTCCAAATACCACATAACTAAATATAGTATAGTTCTAATAATGTTAAGTGTTGTAGGTGAATGAACTAAGCTATAAATTGTCCATAAATATTGATGTAATGCCATGGATGTGTTCATAGAGAACTGACTGAAGTTTAACAAGACTATTTTGGGAAGTGAATGTTGATACTAAAGTTTATTTTCTGTGTGAGATAAGGAAGCTGACATTGTATGTATTGGTCCTTCTCCTTCCCATTTATTCAAGAGTTATTTCACAAGCACCACCTTCAAAAATGTTTTTAGTAAAGGACCCTCATAGTTATAAAAAAATACAATGTCTCTTGGAGTGTTTTCTCAATATTATTGTTTCTTCAAGATTAGAAAGCAATCATCCTTTGAAATTTGTATTAAATTATCTAAAAAAAAAAACTTAAACTCGTCAACTAATTACAAACCCCTCCTTGATATTGAACATTCTACTTTCACCTCCTCATTGATATTTTTACTTTCAGTCTTTGTTTATGTTCAAAGAGTCACATGCTCTCTTTTAAGAAATTAGAAATAAACATTGTCCATTTTGTAACTTGGTCAAGTGTGTGTGATTGATTGTTTCTGTATTTCCTGTATTGTGTTGTTGTTTTTGTTGTTGTAATGTGGTTTCTTAAGTTCATTTTTCAAACACTTGTTATTTTTGGATATCAAAACGAAGCTGTTCCCCAAATATATAATTTTTTCTATAATACTTGAGAATTTAGTCAAAACCTTCATGCATTTTAGAATGTCTTTGATGGTGACAGACCTAAATTCTTGAAATGTGGGTCATGTTTTGGTGTAGAACTAAATATTTCTGACAAGTTAAGCTTCAGATTGGATTTATTGGGTTTCAATTCTTGGTTGAAATTGCTTCACTTACCTTGCTATTATTCTCTTTAAACCTGTGGCATTAAATCTCAATTAAGTAATTAATTCTTAATTATTGTATTTAAACATTTTCTATTGTTCTAACATTAAATAATATAATTTAGATTCTCTTTTAAGCATTTTGCAAACTATAAGGTTTTGTTTTGCTGTTTTTGCTATTTTATATTTTGATAAAATGTTCCGTAAAGAATCTGTTCTTGAATTCCATTTTTTGTTCACTTTTTCAGGTCAACAGTTTATGTTGCATTCCCCAACACCACCAACACAGCCTTACATGTCGCCAGTCATGTCACCATACCCTACCCCTCCACCTCACTCTGTTGGTATAGCCCACCACCTACCAAACACGTACACCACATCGGTCGGCCAGCCAATTCCGACGGCGACTCCCTACAGTGGTCTTCCAGGTCATCCGAAGCCCGAACTCGTAGGTGTACATCCAAGTATGGCTAATGCTGTGATAACATCGGCAGCGGGGGGTGCTTTTTCGCTCCACGGTAACCAAACCAGGACTCAAGAGGAACCAATACCTTCAGGGTATGCCCCTCACCCTCATGCTGTGTCCTCTTCAGGATATGTACCATATTTAAATAGTAGTAATAATATTAACACTAGTAGTAGTAGTAATAATAATAATATTAACAATAATGCTAACACAAATAATAGTGTCACCACCTCTGGGGTAACAAGTTGGCAGTCCCCATCAGGTAGTCCTAGTCGACAGAGTGTGAAAAGCAATCAGAGCAGTTACCATGGATCTCCTAGCAGCAGCATCAGTAGCAGTCCCCCGCATCGACCAAATAAACAGCCTCCACCTCCTACCACATCTTCAGCCGATGTACCCAGTCAGTCTGAAGAGGCACCCACAGGGACTGCTGACACAGACACTAGTGAGGAGACAATGTCTTCTGCCAATGAAGGATTCTTTGTGTCATTTGGTAACGAACAGCCTCGACGTCCCAAGCCGAAACTTAGCAAACGAGAGAAGAAAGAAGAGAAGAAGGACGAGAAGTTAGCCGTTCCACCGGTTTCCAAGGAGACCACCGAGGTGGCCACTCCTCCCAAGTTACTGTCACCATCGAAACCTCTTCCTCCACCTACTGCACCTCCTCCAGTTGTAGAAGAAGAGGTAGCAGCAGTTCCAGCTGTTGCCTTTGTTTTAGAAGAACAGGAAGAATGTGTAAGTTTTCCTCTACTTTTAAAAAAATTTATATTCTCTGATTTCTAAAAGCATTTTGCTAATGCGTTCACTTGTAAATATGCAACTAATGTGTGTGTGTGTGTATAAGGATTTTCTTACTTAATCCTTGGTATTTATGTCATCAGAAGTTACTATACGAAACACTGTATCATCATAATCATCATCATCATCCTTTAACGTCCGCTTTCCATGCAAGCATGGGTTGGATGGTTTGACTGGAGCTGGCAAGCTGGGGGCTAACACCATATAATAGTATAACATCTAGCTCTAACAGATCTGTTAACATCACCTAACAGCAATACACCTTACAGTCACTCTTGTCTTTTTCCACAGGTTTGACATTGGTTCAATACTTAACACGAAGAGTGTTCCCGTTCCACAAGCTTGTACCTCAATGCAACTACAGACTTTACTAGCACCAGAAGCTGCAGAATTAGTAAGTAGCACTATAGAATTTATTTGGTTATATAGTGGTTTGTTTATGTGTGTGTGTGTGTGGTGTTAAAGTGCTGGACTATTGTCCACATGATCAGGAGTTCAAAAACTTTACACAAACACACACACAAATATGCATAGTCACAAGTATACACACACACACACACACACACACACATACACATTGGTCAATACATTATTTTGACCAATGGGTTTTGACAAGTCCCATCAGGTGAAACAGCTGTAGGGTTATATCTTAGATTAATAAATTTAAAACTACATTTGATTTGTGTATTGAGTACTATTTGGAAACAGGGTTGAGTTGGTGACTGGAAAGGCATCATATCTACATCATTTTACACCCATTAACAAAGAACATATATATCTATGTATATATGTATGCATATTTGTATACATAGATACACACACACACACACACACACACACACATATATATATATATAAAAAACAGTTTGATCTGCATCTGTGGTTACTCGGAGTTTCGCAGCCCGCATAGAATGCGTCTGTCTCATTCGGACACTTGGAATACAAATAAAACATGTAACTCCCACCACTAATGTGTTGAGTGGCCTTTCTTTTGTTTGTCCACTCACACGTATCATCATCATCATCATCATCATCCTTTAACGTCTGTTTTTCCATGCAGGCATGGGTTAGACGGTTTTGACTGGA
>JAOPUL010004744.1:80619117-80630307 GCA_027564515.1 Octopus rubescens
TTTCTACAGCTGGATGCCCTTCCTACTGCCAACCACATTTACAGTGTGTGCTGGGTGTTTTTAACGTGTCACCGGCACCGGGCTCTCGATGCTCACTTCCCATACCATCCACATTTACAGCATGTGCTGTTAACGTGCCACCGGCACCGAGATTTCGACGCTAGGTACGTCAACTCCTGTGTTGTATTCACCTTGTACAACTCGCTTCCAGAAATACCGACCAGAGACAAATTGTATATGTATGTCTATTTAAGTATAATCAATCAAGAAGGAAAAGTACTTGGTACGAAGGTAGAATGTTATTTTATGATTGTAAAATCTGACATCTGACATTTTGTTACTTAAATTCCATGTTGCTGATCCCCTGATGTAATATGGAGGTACCATTTCATATTAGGGCTGACCCTACCAGAACATGCACTAATTAGTCACCATATACAAAACCAAATGTTATTGTCAAATACACTATCGTTAAGATTATTTGTATTAGTTCAGGTGGTGAATTGGTTAGTCATTTGTGTTGGACAGAATGTCTTGTGGTATCTGTCCTGACTCCCTGGGCTCTGAGTTCAATCCCCATTGAGGTTAATTTTCTTTCATCCTTTTATGTTAACAAAGTACCAGTTTAGGGTGATGGGTTAGTGTAGTTGTTAATTAATCAGGTGAGATACCTTGCAATATCTAGTTTGACTCATTGCTGTCTGACTCCGAGCATGACTCGACACCTCAACAATGAATGATGACTTCTGCTATGGCGTCTACACTGTCTGGTGCATTTGCTCTCCCATTGGGGGCATGTGTCAAATTTGCAAGCTGGATATTTGGGCGCAGGCAGAAGCATTACTTTGCCTGCTAGAACGTTAGGGTCAACCATCAGATGTGGTCCGCATTCGTGAGGGATGTGGTGAACTCATTGGTCAGAGCCAGCTCGTCCCATCTCTGTTGAATGCCACCGCAAATACAAGTACAAGACAACATTGTCTAGTGACAACATTGGTGCCAAGCTGTATTGGCCCAATCGGTAGCCTTTCTCTTGGCAAAAAATTGGTGGTGCGGAGAGAGGAGACTTATATGAAAGGGTGATAGTAGTGTTCTTCAAAAGATCTGTCCACAACTGCACACACACACACAAGTGTAGATACATGGTCACCTGAACAGCGGAGCCCCCTTGCACTAGTGTGTGTCTGTGTGTGGAGAGAGATTCTTTGAGTACCATAGGTTTCCTGAGAATATGGTTCTGCATCTGGAAAGTTCCTATTCAGGGTGAAGATCTGGGCAAATTTTTACTTGTGGAAAGCTAGCAGTTGATTATGCATGTCTTTGTCCCTTTTCCACACCCCTGAGGTTTCTCATTCCATCTGATGCTCTACCAATTCTTACAATTCTCCGTCCTCAATTGGTACTTTGTACTTTATTTATTGACCTTGATAAGGGTGAACGTTGATCTCGATAAGGTTTGAACTCAGAGCACAGTGCCAAAACAAACACTGCAAAGTATTCTATCTGATGCACTGATGACTCTGCCAATCCATTTTTATCATTACCCTCATCGATCTATTTCTATTTTCCATGCTAGCATGAGTAGGACGGGTTATCAACATCCAAACCAGCTCT
This sequence comes from Octopus rubescens, assembly GCA_027564515.1. Classification (NCBI taxonomy): domain Eukaryota; kingdom Metazoa; phylum Mollusca; class Cephalopoda; order Octopoda; family Octopodidae; genus Octopus; species Octopus rubescens. The sequence goes on from JAOPUL010004744.1 coordinate 80,620,732, forward strand.
TCTAGATGGCTTGGTCAGACTGTCTTGCTTGGACATTTCATTTTTGTCTTGTTTTGTAGGGTTGGATGCCCTTCCTATCACTGACCACTTTATAGAGTGCACTGAGTACATTTTATCTTGACACCAGGAATATCACACACACACGCACATGCATACACACTGATATTTTAGTCTCTCTCTTTCTTTATCTCTCATATGTGTGTGTGTGTGTGTGTGTGTGTGTATATATACATGTATGTGCATTCATCCATGTTACAGAATGGATAGTATGTCTATAAGCATATGACTGTTGTTTGTAACACATCTGATTGCAGATCGATGAAGATGAGATGACGGTAAAAAGAAACCGAATGTTGAAGCAGCAACAGAAGAGACGAGAAGAACAGGAATTGCGTCGACAACAGAAGGAAGAAGCGTTTGCTAAGAAGAGAGCACAAGAGATGTAAAATAATTTTTGGTTTCTTCACCTCTCTTGTTTTAGCATGTCCCTGTGCATAGCCTTGTATTACTTACCTTGTTCTAGTGATATATAATGCGAAATATTTAATGACTAGTCCAATCCACATGGGAATGATCAGTGCAATCCATATATACTAGTAATAAATATTTGATGGCCAGTCTGAATCACTCATATAAGTAGTAAATATTTTTTCACTAGTCTAGCCTACTTATACAAATAGTATACATTTAAATATCAATCCAATCTTTCCACCCATGGAAAATTATTGCCTATTTCACATCCTTGTTTGTATAGCACAATGGTTGATTGTCTAGGTCAGTGGGTGGTTGTCCTTACATGTCAGTGGGTGGTTGTCCTTACATGTCAGTGAGTGGTTGTCCTTACATGTCAGTGGGTGGTTGTCCTTGCACGTCAGTGGGTGGTTGTCCTTACATGTCAGTGGGTGGTCGTCCTTACATGTCAGTGGGTGGTCGTCCTTACATGTCAGTGGGTGGTCGTCCTTACATGTCAGTGGGTGGTTGTCCTTACATGTCAGTGGGTGGTTGTCCTTACATGTCAGTGGGTGGTTGTCCTTACATGTCATTGGGTGGTTGTCCTTACATGTCAGCGAATGTTTTAACATTTGTATTGCTGTGTAGCATCTTTCCAAAAAGCTTTGATGATATGAGTGAAATAAAATACTGTTCATGATGAAGTAAATGGGTATTGAAGTAAATGGTATATAAGAAGGCTAAGCCACTTGACAGGGTTTCTAATCAGCCTTTGGACATACATATTTAAATTTAGTCTTTTTTTGAAGTCATTTATGTATATGGTTATTTGATGGAACGTAGTGTTAAATTTGAATTTTTGTTTTTTTATCTAGTATTTGAGTATGGTTTTTTTTTTTATTTATTTATAAACTAAATTTAATTCTAGGTTGAAGAAGGAAGAATTAGCTCTGAGGAAAGAGCAAGAGAAAGCTCGCAGACAGATGATTCTGCAACAATATAAGGAACGGAAGAGAAAGGAGGAAGACGATGAAAAGAATCCACCTAATGATCGTTACGAGCGTCCAGCTCGGAATCCAAAGCCACGTCCAAAGAGCATGATAGTGCGTTCATCAAAACCTCCCGAGGTTGCTGAAGATGATACTAGTAGTATTCATTCGACAAGTTCACAGGAAGACATTGCAGGACGAGGATTTAGCAGTCCTACTAGTTCAAACAGTAACTGTAAGTAACACTTCATACTTTTACTTATTAATTAATTAACTAATTTATTCTTTTGACTTTTTTTTCTCTAATATTTCAGTTGTGTTTTGTTTTTTAAAAAATGAGTTTTTCAGTTTTCCTCTGAACTTTTAGTGTTAATGACTCTAATTCAATTTGACTAAACTGCCAAGTCTAATGGTTGCACTGTGTAACTTACATCAAATTAGCATTATTAGAATAATTTAAAAGCATCGCCTGAGTTTTAAGGTTTTTTTGAGATTTTGTGGTAAATCTTTTATCATAAAAGTTTTCATTTTGGCAATTTGCATTGCTAATTAAACTTAAAATTTTACTGTGATTTGCACCTGGGATAATATAGGTTCTATAATCGGGTTCTAATTCTTTATAAATGTATGTATGTGTGTGTGTGTGTATGTATCATCATATAATGTCCATGTTTCATGCTGGCATGGGTGGGATGGTTTGATAGAATCCAGTGAGCCACAGGCCTGCATTGTGCTCCATTGTCTGTTTTGGCATGGTTTCTATGGCTGGATGCCCTTCCATACACAACCACTTTATAGTGAATACTAGGTGCTTTTCTTGTGCCAATAGCACTAGCGAGTTTACTGTGCAGCTTGCACGACTACAAAATGCGGAGGAGCTACATGGCTACTCAGATTTAGGAGAGTGTGTATATATATACACATACATACATATGTACGTACATACATACATACATACAAACCTGTTTAATAAATATTGTCGCATCTGCACCAGGTATTTGGATGCAGTGAACATCCACAGAGATTGAAGGATGTGGAAGGAAACCCACTGGAAGATCAGTGTCCAAATAACCTGGACACCAACAGGAAACCATGCTATAGATGTAACCACTTACTAAACATATACACAATGCTGTACAAGACTTCCTCCACCACCCATGTGCTTGTATTGAGTGCTTTTTATTGTTATGTTACAGAAGGAAAAAAGAACACTATTCAACGCCCCACACACACACACACACTGAGGGTATGTCAGTGTAACAGTGAAGTAAAATCATTATCTTACAATGAAGATAAATTTATTGAGGGGTTGGAGGGAGGGAGGGACACAGTTCAAAGAAGCAGTAGATTGATTCTATGACATGTTTTGATACTCTGTTGTAACTAATCTTTGATTTTCACCAGAAATGACTCCCGGGAAAGGCTTGACCGTTACAACTTTTATGTCTCCATCCAGTGACTGTTGGGAGCTAATGGCCCATTGTGGGATTCCTCTGACTAAGAAAGACCAATTAGTTCACTTCGTCATGCTAATGCATCATCACATATATGATTGTTTTTATATGCCTATATTATTATATTATATTATATTTAAATACAATATATATTTTTGTCTATATTGTCTTTCTGTATGAGTGTGTAAATATGTGTTCAGAAGATATAATTCAACTCCTGTGTGTGTGTGTATATATCCGCTAATATTGATGAGCGAGAATGAGTGTTCAACACTGCATTGGAGGATAAATGTTCTTCATTTGTGAGTTAACAAGGCTACCATTGGTTTCATGCTGAGAATTCCTCAGCAATTATCAAGCCTGCTACATTATAATATTGGTACTGAAACCAATGGTGTACAAACAGTTTCTAGGAAACTTTCCTGTAGGCATTTCTTACATGAACAATTAAGTACAGCTCTTTGATGAAAAGAAATATTTCTTTATTATTGTTATATATTTCCAATATCAGCAGGATTTGAACTTGTTACTTCATGGTTAACAAGTGGACCTCACCTCGTCACTGTCTCTTATTGAGGTTTGTGAATGATACAACGATGTGTTATGATTCATACACCCAACCTCCATGAATTGTTTTAAGTCTCTATTAAGTCTACATAAGATTCATCTCATCTCTTTTTTTGTTTTCTATGTTGAAAAGCTTAAGTCTTCCTACATATCTCTTTCTCTCTCCTTCTCTCATTCTTTCATGCTTTTTCTCCTTTCTTTCTCCCCCCCTCCTCTTCCTCCTACTCTTCTCTTTTTCTCTCACACATAACTTTGCATATATTAGTGCATACCTGTCAAAAATCCATGAGTAATAAGTTTTTCAATTAATTTCTTGTGACATACTAACTACATTGAAGATATTAACAGAATAAAATGCATGTTACTCTTTATATTTTAATTAATTAATTGATAATAATGATAATAATATTATTATTAGGAAGTGTGAGTAATGATATAGACAAATGGTTGAAGGAGATTGGAATAGAATGTCCTGTAGAGCTTCTGCAGAAATTTTGCCTCTTAGGAACAGGAAAGATTATCAGAAAGGTTGTGAGAACTTGAAAGCTTGTGGATATCTAAGGTTACAGGTAGTAATCCGTATATTGTACCAGGTATAGGACCAAACCTGAGTCAAATTGAATAATAATAAATTTTGATACACAATTATTTCTACATGGATTGTTAAATATCTGTTCATTTCTATGCTTTATTCAGCTAACTAAATAACTTGTTAGTGTTTCCATGTAATATAGACATATGGAAAGTATCAAATGCATTGATAAGAACCAAGCATTCAGTATTTTTATGAAATTCAGACATTTTGAAGGTATCATCATAGTTGGCAGATGAACTGGAGACACACTGCTCATTATACATTGAATCTAGTGAGCATAAAAAATGCTAATGAGACAAAATTCTGCCGTTAGAAAAAACAAATCAGTGTTATTTCATTGACTAATAAATGATATTTTGACTGCTTCAACAAATATGGGAGACAATTTTGGAGAATGCTCTTTAAGGTTAAGATGACAATATATCTTGGAGTGCACCCATTCCAAAATATAACTGATGTTGAGAGGAACTTTAGTTTCAGAAGACAATCTCTCTCTTTAAGTGTTGTAGTCACATTCAATATTTTTAACCCATTTTGCTAGGGATTAACAATAAGAAAGGTATTGTATTTTGGAACCTGGGTTAAGATAAATATGCACAACTACAGATAGAATCATGTTCCACAACAAAATCATCATCATCATTTAATGTCGGTTTTCCATACTGGCATGGGTTAGACTGTTTGATAAGGAGCTGGAGAGCTGCACCAGGCTCCAGTCCATCTGGTTTTTCATGGTTTCTATGGCTGGATGCTCTTCCTAATGCCAACCACTTTGCAGAGTGTAGTAGGTGCTTTTTACGTGGAACCAGCACAGGTGCTTTTTATGTGGCACCATTACTCTCTGTCACTGATTTCATAGTGCCTTTATGGTGATGCATTTTATCCTGTTTTAGTAGAGTTAGCACTGTTGGACCATCTACCTTTTCTTACTCTTTCTGTGCCAGAACAGTGGCTGGGAGCTGTTAAAGTATTGTATGATTTGTTTAGTTTTGGGTTTATGTTAGTAACTCATTTTGATGGAGATTCTTAGCAAAATGATCTGTATTTTGTTGAAAAGTTTAACCATTCTTAGCTTTTAAATTTACATACTACAGTTAGTACTTACCTTCAAACATTGTATATTTTAATTTCTTGCTCTTCAAAGTTATTTAAAATGAGATGGTGAAAATATTTTTGAAAAATTAAACTTTTCTTTAGATTTTTAAGAGTAATATTTAATTTTAGCCCTGTCATACATTCCAGTAACGTCGTCACTGTCATCATCATCACAATCATAATCATGTTGGTATGCACTTACCGCATCATTTTATATCTTTTTTCCATACTAGCATGGGTTGTCACTTGTTTCAATAAAATGTCATCTCATTTGTGAGACTCAATATTTCGAGTGTTCATTTCATCATTACTTCACCAGTTTCATTATATGCATGCTCTGCAATATTTTCCTATTTGCAGCACTTGTTCATCCCAGTACAGTTGTTTCTCATATATATATTTATATATATAAACATACATACACACACAGGGTGATTGAAAAGTAACTCCCTATTTTAAAATTCTTATAATTTATTTCTTAACTATAATTTTTACAAGGAATGAAAATGACAAGAAAGCATATAACATGGAATTTTATTTAAAATTTGATATGGGCATCAGCATCCGCCACTGGCTTCTCAAATCGTCCGGGAACCGCATCAACTGATTTCACCAGGAACTCTTGTGGGATGAAAGACATAACATCTCCTGTTTCGCCCTTCAAATTCTTCCAAAGAAAACAAGTCGCAAGGTGTTAAGTCAGGGCTTCTGGCTGGCCACTCATGCGGACGGCGACGACCCATCCATCTCCCAGGGAAGTGGGCATTCAGCCATTCACGAACAACAATAGCAAATTGTGGAGGAGTGCCATCTTGCATCTTCAATATTCTCCCAAGTACTGATAACTGGCCAGATTTCATCTTGCAGCATGGTGTGGTACAGGGAGTTACTTTTTAATCACCCTGTATATATACATACACATACACGTACATATGGTCGCTTGGGAGCGCTACTAGTAACATGTAATCCAGTACAACCTGTTACTTGGTCAGGTCAGCGGTGGCTAAACTGGCAACCTTGCCAAGTTTAGTTGATGAGAAAGGTGATATAGGAATTTCTGCAAGATGAAAAGCAAGACTAGTTAAAGAATGGAACTCAGGGGATTCAATGACCAACCAATGATATGTAGATAGAGACATTAAATATCCATGTCTTTGATTAGTGGCATATTCGTATTTCATTCAAATGAGGCATGGAAGAAATAGGTAATCTTCGTCTTCACAGTTTCAAACTTGACGGCAGCAGGCCAAAAGAGACTCTTGTGCACTATCCTTTAGATCGAACTATGTTATTTTCGCTTTGTATTATTTATCACGTGTACCTATTTTCTCTGTACCTATCTCACTTAGTCGTTGTTTCTACGTTAAACAGTAATCTGCCGTACATAGCTTCACTTGAAGCTTTTCCTGTCGCTACCATTTTCTTAATACAATGTAGTGTGCGTTTTGCGATTTTCACGACGCTCTTATCAGTTCTGTTGGATTGAACAAAATACAGATCGCTGGTGGTCTGTTTGAACTTCCACTAAGTGATAAAATGGTGAAATTTAGCGCTCAAAAACTGTGATTTATTGTCGGCCATTTTGTTTGGGTTTTTTTGCACAAAACTGAAACTTTCGAACGAATTCTTGATCTTCGCGATGAAGGCACTTGGCGAAACTTTGGTTAGGTACGAGATTTCTAAGAATCGCGAATAAACATCCGTTTACCACAGTTGTGACCATCAACTTCAAAGATATCCACAGATATTCACTGCCATAGATAGTCGAGTAAATGTTGGTTATCTGCGGTTCCTTCCTTTGTTTTGGTTCTTTGGGTACCGTGGACAAGCTGGCACTCTGTTCATAAACGCTACCTTGATGCCAGGCCACCACCACCACCACACGCTTTGTGCTGTTGCTCTTTCGACCCCTGGTCACACTCCAGTAGCCTTCATGTGATATTTCTTCCACGATGCCGTTTCTCATGTTCAAGGTTATCAGAATCTTGTCTTGGTGGATAAGTATGCCGTCCGTGTATGACAAATATATTCGTTCGGAGTGGTGGCCGTGAAACGATTGCGGTATAGCACTGACTTGATTGGGTCATCCATGTAGCACATAATGGATTGTTTGATGGAGATTGTTGTCGCTGACAGCAACATCACAGATTTGTTAGAGGTTGGCTGATATTAACGGCCAGGACGAGTCTACCCTGTTCACGTAAATTTCGCTAATTTCCTCCAGTGAAGCGATTCGGTCGGTATTGGATCCTGAGACAATGCATCTGCCACAGGCATCATTTTGCCTGGGCAATGTCCAACTACACAGAGGAATTTCATAAGTTGCAGTAATAACCTTTTGGATTTTGCTGGAGCATTCGCGATGTCTCTGTTGTTGTTAAGAAGCACTAGATGGTGGCGAACTGGCAGAATCGTTAGCACGCCGGACGAAATGCTTAGCGTCATTTCTTCCGTCCGTCCGTCCATCTATACGTTCTGAGTTCAAATTTGCCTTTCATCCTTTCGGGGTCGATAAAATAAGTACCAGTCGACTTATCTCCTCTCCACCCCCTCCAAATCATGCTGGCCTTGTGTCAAAATTTGAAACCGATAAGAGGCACTAGAGGTTTATGGTTAGGAATCAGTTTGAATTTCTCCGGCCTTCTCAATGCCCAAAACACTGCCGGGGTAACATTGGTGTATACAACTTCTAGTCGTCGGTATTAACTCGTATCCATGTAGTTAATCTGAAGTGACTGATTGAGCCTCTTAATCCTGAAGAGTGCCGGTGCCTGGGGTGGCTGTTAAGGCCAAGGGCGATATAGAAGAGTCGGGGGCATTTCGAAATACGCAACAATGGGACACTGGTAACGGTTCTCTCCGCTTTATTAACGCTTTGTTGCTGATTTATTGCCCCGGGTCTAAATGTTGTCTTTGCCCTGTATGCCAGTCATAGGTGCTGCATGAGGGGATAACTGAGGAACGAATCAACCCAAGTATTGAATCATTCCTAAAATTCTCAGACATTTTCTTTTATTCTTTTACTTGTTTCAGTCATTAAGCTGCGGTCACGCTGGGGCACCGCCTTGAAAAGTTTAATCAAACAACCAGTAGTTATTTTGCTTGTAGCACATATTCTATTAGATTCTTTTTGTCAAACTGCTAAGTTACGGGGACGTAAACAAACCAGCACGGGTTGTTAAATGGTAGCAAGACAAACACATCCTTACTGGCTGGCACTTCGATAAACCTCACACAACTTCGTTTATATTTACTGTTATCAAGCCCAACTTACACAAGCTCGGTAAATTGCTTCAGGACCCCTTTACAGGGAATCTAAATGAATCATGATCCCCGAGTTCGAATTTGCTTCTATGTGTTTGTTTTTTCGCCTTATCGGACGAACGCAAGTAACTCGGGGTAACGCGTCAGAGATGAGTCAACGTCAAAAGAACAGGCAGTAAAACTCTTTGTAGCCTGCAATGGTTTTTGTAGTTCCTACTCAAATAAAAGTCGTGTGTTTTTAACAACTAAAATGCTTGAAGATATATTCCATCATACGATTTCAACACGGTCTTGGTAGGAGGACTGGCCATGGGTGATCGACGCAGCTGACTGAAACGTTCCACAGGCACAGATTTTCTACACATCTTCTCCACACTTTTCCACAGTCGATGTTGAATACTCATGGTTCGCTAATGATATCAATATTGGTGACCCACAGTTGACCGCCTTCATTATATTAAAAACATTGATGTGGAACAATGGTTGACTGTTATCCACTTTAATTTCAGTTATGTCACTTTGAACGCGGTTATCCGCATTTTTTATGACGCCACACGGTTTCGTGGTGACCGATTTTATGACAAAGACGACGACATTCGCGACAACGCATTCGTCACGACAACGATGAAACCTTTTACTACACATCATGTAGTGACATCATGATGATGATGATGATGATGATGATGATGTGGTGGTGGTGGTGGTGGTGGTGGTTGACTTTGTTGCTGTGGTTTTTCATTGGTTGTTTGTAATTATCGTTGCCTTGATGGTTGCATGGAAACTCATCCATCACTTGGTTGATATTGGTTTCAAATTTTGGCACAAGGCCAGCAATTTCCGGGGAAGGGTTAAGTCGATTATATCGACCCCAGTGCTCAACTGGTATTTATTTTATCGACCGCCGAAAAGATGAAAGACAAAGTCAACCTCGGCAGAATTTGAACGCAGAACCGGAGGAAATACCGTTAAGCATTTTGCCCAGCGTGTTAACGGTTCTGCCAGCTCACCATCTTTTGTTTGGCTGATATTAACAGCATTGACTATGTTCACGTAAATTTCATTGTTGTTCTCCAGTGAAACGCTGCCATTGTACTCGTTCGGTTCAGTCAATATTGAATCCCAAGATAATGCATCTGCCACAAACGCCATTTTGCCAGGATAA
>JAOPUL010004744.1:80659726-80678256 GCA_027564515.1 Octopus rubescens
CTCTGACTCAAGGGGCTCGCACTTGCGGATAGCGGTGAGAAGGGATGTGGTCGGGGGGGGGGGGGGTTTAGAAAGCCGGAGGTCTCCACCACAAACCTGCCAGAGAGCGGCCGATACTTTGACAGTTTGCCCTTCTCAGCCTGACGAGCAGCGGAGCCTGGGCTGGTGGTAGCTGAATACACCAAGTTGCCGCCGGAGAAGGTGTCAGTATGTGGCATCCCAGATGAAGGGGCGGGGGGGGGGGGATTGTCAGGTCTTTTACTGTTCCCTTCGTCTGACCCCGCTGGCTCGAGGGGACGGTAAAATACACACACACACATATATATATATACACACACACACACACACCATAGCTTTTCTTCCACATCTGTCCAACGATGGAAACAACTCTCTCTCTCTCTCTCCTCCCCCCCTCTCTCTCTCTCCAACGCTCCGCTATTAACTAAAAAAAACAAACAAAACAAACCCTGTCATATGGAAGTGTTTAGACGAGATGACGTCACAGCAAGCAGCGTTTTGCCTGTCAAGTTTAAATTTCTCCTCTGGCAACGATTTAACTAAGTGAATGCCTTTACAATATTTTGGTAATCGATATACATTCTGTAACGTATGTATTTCTCTCACAGTCAGAGGGTTTTGCTTCTCTGCCTCATTTATGAATCTGTTTTTGTACATATCGTATTTCCTTACTTGACTTCTTCGATCCAAGCTGATCCGAAACTTAAAAAGAAATTTGGTCTCACCCGACGGGCATGTTCCGATGCTTGTCGGTCGGAGACAGAGTTCGAATGTAAATATTATAAATACGTTGACAATAATGGCATTTGTTTAATATCCGGCGATGACATGGGGGTTATCAAGAAATACACCAGTAAATCTATAGAAAGAGCATTGTTTAAGGAAATATCAAACTTAAAGGAATCGATCGATAAACTGTACGAAAAATATTCCTACTTAGATGAAATAAGTGATAGTATTGCAGAGTTGAAAATGAAAGCTAACAAAGAATCGAAGTCTCTTATAATGACAGGGAAACAGTTTAAAGAAACATTTATGCGTCAAGAACTTACCGTCGCTGCTCTTGACCGTAAAGTGAAAGAATTGGAATTTAAAGAAGATCAGGGAAAGGCGGACTTTGCTACGGTGAAGGCCCAAATACATCAGTTTCTGAGGCAGCTGGCTGGCATGAAGAACCTGTTTGATATTATCTCCCTGGAAGTAAAAGATTCATCAAGCGAAGTAACATCTTTGTCGCTCCAGGTGAAGAATTTAAAGAAATCCAACGATAATTTAAGAATGTTGCTCCTTGCTAGAAAAGACGAGTGCAAATCATCTTGTAATGGTGACCCACACGAACAGGAGACAAAAGGTGAGGAGAATATAGTAACAGCGTGGACGCCAACGGAGAATAATGAAGAACAGCAAAGTCTTGTCAGGACTGTGAATGAACTGAAAGAAGAGATGGAAGAGGTTAAATACGACATTAGTGAACTGATTAGCAATATCTCTGAAATAACGACACCAGGTAAGATCCATTTCCCTCCACAAAATGAAACCCGTGGGTCAGGCATAGGTTTACAATTGAAAAGCATTGAGAACAAACTAAATTATTCCCGTCAGGGTTATAGTGATCTGAAGAACAGACAACAAGAGTTTGGAAATACGTTAACCCAACAGAATATACATATCAAGTCCTGTTCAGATAAAATGGCGTCATTGTCTGGAGCTTATAAGGATTCCGTGAGAGAAATTGTAGATCTTCGATTGACTCTAAAATCTTTTAAGAAGGAACTCGATGAATTAAAGGACCTTAGTACTCATTCCAAAATGAAAAATCTAGAAACTGAGCAAGAAAAAATTAAATTAAAACTCAAAAGTGTTGAAGATAGTCGGAATACTCATGAAAATCAAATTGCTCGACTTCAAGACAAAGTAACTGATATAAAGTCAACACGTATAAATTGTTCCAGTTGTAATGAGGAAGAAAGATTTAAGTCTGAAATTAAAAGAGCGCAGAACATATTTAAAAGTAAAAGTAATATACATGGTGTCAAGGACAAAGTACCTCCAAGTACATCTAAAACTCCGAGCAATTTCCACATAAATTTTAACGAGAGTAACCCTAATGTTATTGAATTACACGCCCGTAGAAAGAACGAGAGGGTTCCTCACACTATTGTTCGAATGGCTATGAAGTTCAACCCATCAGACGGTATATTTAGCGACTCAGTAACCAAAGTCAAAGCGCCCCCTACCAGCAATTTACATGCTTTCTTGAAACCCTCATTTGCTTCTACTGCTAAACCAAATGTCAAACCTGTTAAATTTTGTGCAGAGAATTGGTTTAAATCTGTTCGTCGCTGCTTACATTACATGCCGAGGCGTGTCTCTTGGCCAGGAGCGGAATCGGATTGCCAAAATATTGATGCACGAGTTGCTAGCCTGTTTTCAATAGAAGAGTGGACCGATATGAAAATATTTTTAGCAATATACTCCGATCTCAATGTCCCACTCTGGCTGTCAAAAGACAGCATTTCTTCGTTGAACCCGAAAGAATTTAAAGCACATATGGTCATGCCATTCAATTCAAAGGACTTATCTCGAAAATACGACGAAAATTGTTTAGTTATGGATCCCAGCAATAGCTTTACATTGTCACTAGTTTCCTGCGAAACTAAAAAACGTTATGGTACCATATGTGAACTTCCTTTATCCACACATGAAAGCAGAACTCCAATTAATATGACAATACACATAAGGATGGCCAACGAGAGCCCTAGCAATGTTATAGGTGAAAATACTTTGCCTTCACACTGGAAAAACACTTCAGTGCACAGCCAATTGTGCCCCGCATTTGCCAAAGAAATTGGCGGTTATTGTTTTAAATACATTCCTGTGAAACAGTCGAACAAAAGAGCTATAGAGACCTGCAAGCGTCTTGGAGCTAATCTAATCACGATTCAAGATCTTCAAAAGGAACTCATGTTGGAGAACTTTCTGGTTACTATAGGGACCCCTAACACTGTATGGTTGTCACCGACCTTTCTGGATAATGATGACCAGTGGAAATGGGCAAGTACAAACGAACATGTTGTTTATACCAATTACTTCCCCGGCCGACCTGACACTCTCAGAAAAACACGATGTAATCAAATTAAAAAAGCTTGGGGGTTTAAATGGTTGGACAAGTATTGTTGGAATTCGAAGAAAAGTGTGGAACACTCGTTTGTTTGTGAATTTAAATCCTCCCGTATTAACTAACGGCATTTGAAAATGGTCAATTGCATTAAAGTTGTAGGCTTCTGCCTGACATTCCTGCTAGCACAAGTTCTCTTGTGCGGCCATATTTACTTATTGACATCTTCCATCAACTCTTACTAAACATCCGTCAATTAAAAATAAAATTCTATCAGATGGGATACATGTATATATATCATATATATATACATACACATATATGTATATATATATATGGATTGTCTTTTCTTTGCTAATATGGGTGGCAGCCTTAATCTGGCCTGACACGATTTCATTCCATCGGCCCTCATTGGGTAATGTCTTGGGTTAGGATATCTATCGACCACCTGAAGAAAGATATGGGTGCTGCTTTTCCCCACTCTAAGTCATTAACAAAAATGACTGTTTCCATTTTTGTTATCTCAAGCGACATTCGAAGATATTTTTTCTTGTTATCTGAATTAGCATTTACTTCGAACAAATAGCATTGCTAGATAATGTCTGGTTTTGCCTAGGCGCACATCAACATTTAACTAGACACAGGCCAAGTTTTAAGAAGGTATAGGCTAAACCTTGACAAGACACACACCAATACTTGACTAATCCCAAAGCCAATTTTTTATTAATTACAGGCTAATCTTTTAATTAAGCACGCACTAAACTTTGACAAAATACTGACCATACCAGATACATTTTTTTTTCACTAACACAAATTCAAATATTGCGGAAGGAAATTGTCGACAGAATTAGCCACAGCTGATTTCTGATATTTTCCCAAAGATATAAAAGTAAGGTGGTAGTAATTTGAAATTAAATTATCGTTGAGGTAGTGTACCAACCATACTGCATTATCGGCCATTTACACTGAATGTTGCGAGGAATTGCAGCTCAGCCGACCGAACCCTACAAAATTCCTAGTCATCGTTATAGTGTTATATTTCGATGTATGGGGATACCCTATTTTCTCTTGTTCTTCTCTAATTTACTGCTGAGTTATTGTATATAATACATCTCTTCTAGGAAGTGCAATGCGTTGGAATGTATCATGAGGTAGTTTAGAGTCAAACTGATTAGTTTAGGATCAAGATGGGAAGTTTAGAGTTAGGCTGTGTGGTTAGACTGGAACTCAGTATTTCACTGTTTAATAGAAACTGAATTCGTATCCTCGAAAGTAGTATTATCTCTGTATTGCCCTTATATTGGAGGTAGTGTTACCTCTATATTTGCATTAACGATACTTCTGTATTGGACGTAGTTATTCCTTTGTATTAGTAAAAAAATCTTTGTTAGTCCCTAAATATTTCATATAAACAACATCCTTCTGAATCTATCTTAGAAACTGGATGTCTAGACATCCCTTTCCCATCAAAAACGTAAAATCAAAAAAAATCAAATCGTTCAGCTAGGAAACGTCTATGCGTTCGTTCGCCCTGCTAGAAATAGCAACTAAATCACCTAGCACTCTTTAGAGAATCAAAGTACCAGCACAAATTTGAATATTTTAACCCCCCCCTCTCCAAATCACAAGACACAAACAAAACATTTGTTAAGTTATCAGACAGTTTACGGTCATAAAAAAAAAAGAGAAAGTAACTTATCCTAAAAATAATGAAAGTAAATTGCGATAGAGATCGGAAGTGAAGAGTGTGACATTCCACAATTTCATGTAAACAATGTGACATAAATAATGTACATATATTTAACATAGCATGAAAATCGTACATATATTTAAGATGAAAACAATCACACTTCTCAGTGGTGTGCGTTGAACGGTGTACCACAGCCGTTATTTCTGAAATAATACATCACTACAATGTACTATCCAATTAGGTGCCTGTGGACGTGGCATAATGAGATCTCTTTATGCTCTTTTTATGACACTTCGTGAGTTACTATCATCACTTCCGCTTTCTATCGCAGTTTACTTTTATTATTTTTAGGACACTCTACTTTCACTTTTTATGACCGCAAACTGCATGTTAACCTATTATAATTCCCTTTCTCTAATCAAAGATCTATCTTTTACTTGTTTCAGTCATGAGACTGCGGCCATACTGGGGCACCGCATTGAAGAATTTTTAGTCGAATAAATCGACCCCAACACTTATTTTTTAAAAAGCCTGGTACTTATTATGTTTTTTAATTGCCGAATCGCCAAGTTATGGGGACGTTAATACACCAACAACACCAGTTAACACACATACACACACACACAGATATATACACGACGGGCTTCTTTCAGTTTCCGTCTAGCAAATCCGCTCACAAGGCTTTGATCAGCCCGAGACTATAATAGAAGACACTTGCCATGTGGTTGGGAAGCAAGCTTCTTACCACACAGCCACGCCTGCACCTATGATTTCTTTACAATTTCACAGGAATTCAATTTAGTGAAGGAGAAGGAATCGGAAGTTGTGACTTTTCATACCTTTTCAAGGCTATTAACGACCTAATTTGTGTGAACTGGTTACATGTAGGAATAGAAATTGTTTATCCAATGTAAACCTTTGTTTCTTGTACTATTAACTGTAGCACTAAGGCGGTGACCCTGGAGAATCGTTAGCGCATCGGAAAAGTTCCCCGGGATATTTAATCCGGCTCTTTATGTTCTTAGTTCAAATCTAACTGCACCCATCTTTGCCTTTCATCCTTTTGGGGTCGATGAAATAAAATACCTGTCGAAGTGTTGCGGGGGTGGGGGTGATATCAACTAAACTCCTCCCATCAAAGTTGTGGACCTTGTGTCTAAATCAGAAACAGTTCAGGGTGGTGGTCGGGTGGTAATATCATTAGCGCATCAGGTACCTTGTGATATTTGTTCTAGCTCTTTACGTATAGGGTTCAAATCCTGCCGAGGTCAATTGTGTCTTTCATCCTTTCGGGGGTTATATCTTTTACTTGATTCAATCATTGGACTGCGGCCATGCTGGGGTAATGTCTTGAAGTGTTTAGTCGAACAAATCGGCCCTATTACTTTTTTTTTTAAAGTCTAGTACGTATTCTATCAGTATCTTTTGTGGAAACGGTGTGTTGGGGGAGAAATACATCACACACACACACACACGCACACCTTGAGCAAGTGTCTTGTATAGCTGAAGACACTTGCTCAAGGTGTTGCGCAGTGGGACTGATCCCGAAATCTCGTGGCTGCAAAGCGAGCTTCTTAACCACACAACCATGCCTGCACCAAAGTGAGATGCTTACTACCCCTACGTATCCCACGAGGTCACTCATCTAAGTATTAACTAGGCTCGGCGTTGCTTAACGTCGGACGAGAACCAGTGATATGGCCATAAACCCAGTTAAGTACTGGAGTCGATCTAGTAAAACATTCCTCACCTGAAATTTCTCGACTTGTGTTTATGAAAGAAATCATTATTAATTGTAGCAGTTTAGGATGGTACAGTTGGCTGTATAAGTAGAGTGTATGTAATTAGTCCCCCTCTATGTTCTGAGTGCAATACCACTTGGGGTCGACTTTTTAACAATCCTTGCAAAGTCATTAAAACACACCTAGCTGGCCGATTTATAGAAATGGAAGGATGGAAAGGTCCAATATAATCCCTGATCATTGGTCTTTTCCTATTCCCTTTCCACAAGAACACTCAATCTCAACAATAATTATGTGATTGTCTCTCGACATTGCTCGAAACTGCACCTTCCTATATTCCTTCTACCTACATAGCTAGAAATAACAGTTCGCCAAAGAAACCCTATATGGTCTCTCAACCTGCTTGTAATAGCAGCCACGTCTCTCAAATCAAACCCCACTGTCTTATAAAAATGAGAGAACACCTTAAATGTTGTAGTCCTAGACACCTCCTTTAAAAGTTGGGATGATCATGGTTAGAAATCTTTTGTCATAGGCCTACCTGATCACAGATGAGCCGATCGAACTTAAACAACGACGACAACAACTCCTGCTATGTTTCCTTCAAACCACACCCTACCATCTTACAAAGGGATACTTGGGTAATCTAGTCCGGTGTATAAAAGGAAAGATGGTGTGGTCACGGCTTGATTGTCGTTGATCATAAGTTTTCTCGATTAGTGCTGACCTGGGGCTCAACATATCGTCCCGGTTTAACACCATTCACGTGCCCCCATGAGCACCTTTAAAGGAGTTCGCTCTGTTGCAAGCTTACAACAGGAAGTGTCCACAACCCCTCGACGCACCACCGCCCTTTATTCTTCCATGACACCATCAAAACTAGAATTAAACCTGCTGGTCATTCTCCTTCTCTAACTCCCGTAGGCTTCATATGAACCTAGACGCCACACATTGCCTCTTAATAACACGCAACATCCACGCCCTATTCCTCTCTAAGGCACATATTTCTCAACCTCCATCAGTTGTCTATATTTACTGTCCATAACTTTTTACTCTCTTTACGCTCATTACTCAAACTGACCTCGAAACCGGTGTCGACATCAACCTAGATTCCACATTCCTTACCATTCAGCGCTGCCACCTCAATATCAGCAAAGTCTTTCAGCTACTCTGAGTCAAAGTCTCCCTCCCTCCGTCGTCGTCGTCACCACCATCATCATCATCATCATCATCATCATCCCTTGACGTTCATGTTCCACGGTGGCATGAGTTGGATGGTTTGACAGGATCCAATTGACCCAAGCTCCTGTTTCTGCTTTTGTATGGTTTCTACGGCTGGATACCCTTCCTAACGTCAACCACTTTACAGTGAATACAGGGTGCAGCTAGGAAGACTCACTGCCCCCGAATACATTTCTTTCCCCCATTGCTCTTCGAATTCTTCCAGTCATCAAAAGCTTTTCAACCGCATCTCCTCCTGCATCGAGAACATATGCCTCTCTTCATTTCTATCCTTTGCCAGCATCCTCGGTCATGACAACACTCAAGACTCCACTTGGCTTCCACACTCATCTCATACCAATGCTGCTGGTGCAGAAGTCGACTCCTTTACACTGAGGTTTTCTCCAGGTGAACACATGTCCTTAACATAGCTAGAATCACTCTGAAAGATTGGCCCTTCCCTTCAAAGTCAGAATATTCTTCATCTCTTAACGGTTATTGATCTTCTACAAAATGCAGCTAACATCCTTTATAGCACCGTCCCACATTAAGGGCAGTGTTCTTATTGCACACACGGACATCCAATACCACATCCACTTCAAAAGGGTCACTCGACTGATTGATATAAAATCACTCTGACTCACAGACTTGCTGACTTCTCCCTATTATTTTCTACTGCTACTACAACGGCCTCTGGAAAACTGGATAATTTTATGTCTCATCCACTCAGGTATTCCATTCCACTCGTCTCTCCTCTCACCATCACTTCCCCCCCCATTATATCCCTCCCCTCACGAATCAATTCACCCAGTTTTTTCCCCTCCAGAATGTTTGGTTCTCTGCAATTCCTGCATTCGTCTTGCAGGTCTGAGAGGATCAGTGAGGCCATGAGGAAGGTTCCGTCTGCTAGACATAGCAAGTAAAAAATTTTAAAAAAGCTACATCAGGCATGGGTGTGTGGTTAAGAAGCTCGTTTTGCAACTACATGGTTTTGGGTTCAGTCCCACTACATGGCACCTTGGGCAAGTGTCTTCTACTACAGCCCCGGACCGACTAATGCCTTGTGAGTGAATTCGCTAGAGGGGAAACTGTGTGGAAGCCTGTTATATGAGTGTGTGTGTTTGTGTATGTGTGTGTGTGTGACCCTTTCTTCACTTGGGGCCCAGTGTTGGTTTGTTTACGTCACCGTAACATAGCGGTTCGGCAAAAGCGACGGATAGAGTAAGTGCCAAACTTAAAAATGAAAAATAAGTACCGGGTTCGATTTGTTCGACTAAAAACCCTTCTATGCGGTACCCCAGTATGGCCTGGCCGCATTTCATTAACTGAAACAAGTAAAAGATAAAATCAATCACTTCTCTCTAACACCCCCCTCCTCCACCACTACTAACCACTCTTCTTGCTGTCCAATCTAGGACCTATAGTTTCCGTCTACCAAATTCACTGACAAGGCTTTGGTCGGCCTAAGGCTATAGTAGAAGACACTTGCCTAAGGTGCCACGCAGTAGGACTGAACCCGGAACCATGTGGTTGGAGAGCAAACTTCTAACCACATGGCCACGCCTGCGCCTCCGATACTTTCTATAAACATGGACAATGCAGGAGACTATTTTTCTCTACAGCAGTAAGCATTTCCACTTCCTCCAGTTCAAGGCTTTTCGTTCTCATAGTTACCGTTCCACCAATACTCATTAATTTATTTCATTGGATCTGTTGATGACATTTCACCTCATCTCATCTTCTCTGGAGATTTTGATGTTGTTGTTTAACTTCAGACTGGCTCTGATCAAACGGATCCATGATCAAAAGGCTTTCCAGCTGTCACTATCTTGTTTTTGTTTTGTTTTCCATATACAATGTATTAACATTTTTTTTTCTTTAGCTCAAAGCCGGTTTCCCGATTTTCATGGTTTATAAGTGCAGGGTTCAAAGCCAGCAATTGTGAGGGGAGAGGCAAGTCGATTACATTGATCCCAGTACTTGACTGGTATTTGACTATTTTATTGACCCCGAAGAGATGAAAATCAAAGTTGACCTCGAAGGGATTTGAATTCAGAACGTAAAAGAGCCGGAAGAAATGCCCGAAATATCCCGAACGGAATACTTCTGGGATCCATCTTTTCACCCATTTATTTTTGAAACCTATTGCTTCCACGGCATTTCCACTTCTCCACGAAATACACAGCCAACCCCATGACATCATACAGATGACATCACACTCGCATCGATCAATCATTCTCCAGACACGGCTACACAACGACTTCAGAGCCACTTTTATCCTCTTGAAGCCCTAAAAGGTCTGGTCCACAACAGCAAATCCAATGTTTCCCTCATTATTAACAACAACAAAATAAAGTATCAAGTACTACAAAACATCACATTTAATAAACGGTACAGAAATATATTGAGAACAATCACAAGATTCACATTTAACCAACAACAGAAAGAAACGACAAAGAATACAAACCGGCGCACTAAACATCATAACAGGTTGAATATGAGACCACATGTACAGACCACATACATTGACCACCTACACTGACTGCTGCATACACTGACTGCTGCATACACTGACTAGTTACACAGCGAAACCAAAATACAGATAAATGAAAGATCACTTGGACATGCAACGGATGCACTTGAGACTTCAACTTGCACAGTTCCTGCCACTACACACACAAAAAAAACATCTTCAAAAACCCACACACATATTCAATACATTACAGTAGTGTTATAACATTGTAAAGTAACACACTCGCTCCTATTCAGTCGAGATTAAACATAATCAAAAACACACAATCTTTCAATAGACTCATCGGTCGAAATACTGATCCCAAATGAGGTGGTTCACCAATATTATAATTGTGACAAGGGCGATGAACTGACAGAATCGTTAGAACGCTGGGCAAAATGTTTAGCGGCGTTTCGTCCGTCTTTATGTTCTGAGTTCAAATTCCTTTCGGGGTCAATAAAACTAAGTACCAGTAGAGCACTGGGGTCGATGTAATCGACTAACCACCTCCCCCAAAGTTGCTGGCTTTGTGCCAAAATTTAAAATTCATTATTAATAACAACAGTAAAGATTTCAGTAATGCTTGTTAATTCATCAAAAAAATTTATTCAGTCTTTCATTTAATAGATATGATTAATGTTCTTCAAGAAGTTAGTTGAATAAAAAATAACATTTGTTTTAGCGCCAAAATATTTCAGAACCAAAATATTTCAGAAACATCTGATGCCAAATGGATTCAACATCGAATTAGCAAGTCCAAATCAGTAGTGCCACAATTCTTAGGTTTTGCTTGACGGGTGAAATTTTATTTTTATCATGATAGCAGAATCACGAAAATATATTTTCCATTGAAATGTTGTTGTTGTTACAAAACAATCAGCGACCAGTAGAACAAAACCTGATGTTTGAAACGAGCGGCTACTTTTGTTTTAAATAGGTGAGGTTGTAATGAAAACAGAAGCAACGAACAGACGGTAACAAGATCACGTAATCACGTCAAAGTCACGTGAAATACCACAGCAGCCATTTAAAAACGAATTCCTACAGCAGAAGATTTGCAACTAATTCAGTTTTTTTAAATGTTTGCAATGAAATTACTCTTTTATCGTTTACTTTGTTCAGTCATTAGACTGCGGCCATGCTGAGGCAGCACCTAGAAGAATTTTAAGTCGAATGAATCGACCCCAGTACTTTTTTAAAAGCCTTGTACTTATTTTATCGCCGACGTAAACAAACCAACACCAGTTGTCAAGCGGTGGTCACACTCACTCACTCACACACACACACACACACACACGACGGCTTCTTTCAATTTCCACAAAGCTTTGGCCGTCCCGAGTCTATAGTAAACGACACTTGCCCAAGGTGTCACGCAATAGGATTGAACCCGGAACCATGTGGTTGGGAAGCAAACGTCTTTCAACGCAGCAATGCTTGCTAAAAGTCCATTAAAAAAAACACGTCTGTAATACACTTAAATGTGTTTTTTTTTTTTTGTTTTTTTAAAAATATAAATGAATCCTGTAGGTGACTACAATGTTCTACTACAAAGGTTTCTGGTGTGGGAGGTTCCTTACTATTTATCCCACGTCAGTATATGATACATATATGTGTGTGTGTACGTGTGTGTAGATATGTTCGTTCGTACATATATACACACTCGCACATATATACACAGACATGACAGAAGTAAATAGACAGCACATAATATATAATTTTATGTTTATTTTAACTTGAAAAGGTTTATATTTTTATTAATTGGCATTTTTATGTTTCAGTTTCTATATGTGACTGTTTAATCATGCCACATACAAAAAAAAGCCTTGGAACTGCCTGAATTTCAAAGAGGACATATTGTGGATCAATCTGAAGGTGGACTTAGTCAACGTAAAATAGCAGAAAACCTTATGATCCCGCTTCTTACAGTTAATAGAGATTGTGCAATTCACCAGAGAGAGGAAGGAATCCACATCACCTCGCACAGGTCGATCAGTGCTCTCGGACATGACCCTTCACTTTAAGAGAAGTGTGGAAGATAATCCTCGTTGCAAGGCCTCTGACAGAAGAACAAGTTGATGTCACTCCCAGAACTTGGCTACTATGTCAGAGCAAGAAGAAGGAAACCACTTTTTCGACCAGCCAATAGCAAGTGGAGAAAAGATTGAGCCAGTGAGATGCTGGAGATACTACTAGCATTTTGGGACACTGTCATATTCTCTGATGAGTCCAGATTTACTGCATTTTCTGACAATGGTCGAGTGTGGGTCTGGAGACTCTGTGATCAGGAATTCGACGTGCAAAGATTGCAGCACACAATGAAACACGGCGGCTATTCTGTGATGGTCTGGAGAGCAATTTGGAGCAATGATCAATCAGAGCTGGTGGATTTTGAGGGAAACATAAACTCAGATGAATATGTGTCCATATTGCAGAAAGGACTCCTTCCAATCTTCTCCAGTGGTGAAATGATTAAAGAAGACTTTTAATTTATGGATGGTGGGTCTCCTTGTTACACGGCTAAAAAGACCTAAAATTGGTTGGAAGAGAATATCATTAAAAAGCTTCCATGGCCAAGCCAGTCTCCAAATATGAACCCTATTGAACACCTCTGAGGAATAATGGATACGACACTTCGTAAAAATAACAAGAAAGCATCCTCAAAGCCAGATCTTTTGAGATTAATGCTTGAAACCCGGCAAAAAAATTCCTCAAGAGAATATACGTCATCTGATCAGTAGCATGCCTAATAGGATCATTGCATTACAAAATGCAAAGGACATATCTACTAAATATTAACTATTCACATTATAATAATTAATAAATAATATGAATGTATAATTTCAGATTTAACTAACTTTTAACGATTATAAGTGTATCTATTTATTTCTGTCATGTCTGTGTAAACGTTGGCCAACTCTTTCATGTCTTGATTTATACTCCACTGATTCTAAGACTTTACATCCAGATATTAGGTGGTTCACTGTTTCAATCATATCCTTGCAGAATCGGCGTTTTGGATCTGCTCCATTTCTCCTCATATCGGCTTGGTAGTTCCGTTCAATAAGCTTTGATCTTGAGCAGCTAGGATGAAACCTTTACTCTCTGCCTTTAGCTCTGAGCTCCGTAGCCACTAATGGGTGTGCTTCTGGTCAACATCAACTTGTTTGCTACGGACCGCATATTCGTCGTGCAGAGGTTTCTCTTCCCACCTATCAGCCAATTACTCGTGTGCTTTGTTTTGCCATTAATTTCACCATGTTTGCAACAACAGTTGCCGCACTTCCCTCAGGTTTTTCAGCCTGAGTATCCTGCAAGAGATCAATAGCAAATTTCTGGCTCTCCTTTATGATAGAATGAAGCTTCTTTCATCTCTCGTGATTTTCAGCGAGCTTCAGTATCCAGTCTTTCGTTGTTTCAAGATATTTGGCCAGTCCAATTGTAATGGTTTTGTAAGGGAGTTCAAATTGGATCAAGCCACGACCTGCTTGGCTCTGGGGAGATAAAGACGATCAACGTCTGTCTTTAAGTGGTGCATCTTACGTATTTTCCTATCTATTTTCTATGTTTCACTCATATTCCTGTCCAACACATTGTAGCTATAAATAACAAGTGGAACTGCTAAAGAATTTATAGCTGACTCCTTGTTACGTGCATTTAGCTCAGATTTTAGGACTGCTCGAACTCTCCTATCACATTCCTTCCTGATCTTCTCTTTCATGATTGCATGCTAAATACCAGAGCTTTCATTTATTCCTAGATATTTGTAGATTTGTTCTTGCTCAAGTTCTCTTATGACAGTGTCAACATCTAACACGAATGAATTTGTGGTCTTCAATTTCCCTTTCTGGAAAGTGGCCTTGGCACACTTTTCAAGACCAAAATCTATCTCGATGTCATTACTAAATACTTTGACATTGCGTAATAGGCCTTCATGTTCATTATCGTCTTTGCCGTAGAGGTTTAAGTCATCCATATAAAACAGATGGCTTGTTTTCATCTTGCTAATTTTATACATTAGGTTTGCTCTTGTGATGTCGTCCCATGCTTGTTCTTGTAAATGTTGATAAGATCCTTCTGTGCGTCTAATCGAATCTACATTTTCATTGTACGTCTTCTCATCACTCCAAAACGTTTTCCAAAAGTTTTCAACTTCTTCCATGGAAGTGGAGACTTTAACGGTTACTTTCTCCTTTCCTATTTCTCTGTAGAATACTTTGGCATTGGTTGTGAACGGCTTATTTTGCTTGTAAAACTTGTTTCTCTTCTCAAATCTTCGTATTTATTTAGCTTTTGCTTGGACCTTTTGTTTTAGCGTTTCTTTTATTGATATCAGTTCTTCTTTTGGTGAGAATCCATATTTTATTTTCATCTTTCTTCCTTTTCTGGATCTTACATCATTTCCACAAATTAGTTCATTTAATATTGATATTTCCCCTCTCATGAATTCAATCTCTTTTTCAATTTTACTTCTCCAGGGCGGATTTCTTCCCAGGTTTGTTTTCTTTATTTTTTCGGAGGCATACAGCTGGTTTCAATAGCTCTAGCAGATTCGTAAATAATTTAATTTAACTCAGTAAAATCAGGTTTTAATTCTTGTATGATTTCATTTGTTGCATGGTTGCCAATTTAATTTTTTTAATTTTATTTTGATTTGTATTTGAGAGTTTATGAAGTGGTTCTTTATCATTCATACGTGTACGCAAGCGTATTCAGAATGTTCTGCTTCGTTTCTATCATAGACTCTCAGTGTTCTTCAGCAAATGGGTGATCTTCAGATGCTGTTGTTTTCTCACTTTCGTGGCTATCGTTAACACTTTTAAGAGAATTTCTTATATCTTCAGGTCTTTGCGAGCTTTGGTCAGTTGATAGTCCTTCAATTAAAACTCGTGGTGGAATATTCTCTTCATCTGATTCTTCATTTCTCCCCTGTCTTATATACAGGTCATTTTCCGTTGCGTGCTTGAACACGCTTATTTCACTATATATGAGTCTATTATATCCAAAGATATCCGTCCTAACATTTGTCAACTTCTTCTCGTCCAAATAGGATCTACTGTCTTGATTTCGTGTTCTCTATATTTTGTAAGAGTCTGTCGTGTGTCGTTCTTGAGAAGGTCACCTTAATGCATAGTAATAATAGTATATTACTTCTTTATACTCTTCTCGGCTTCATTTGTTCCTCTTACATTTTTCTTTCTGTGGTGGTGTTGTGGTGAACTTGGAGGTCTCGAGTTAGGGCAGTTCCCGTTCAAGTGACCATCCAGGTCCGTATTCGGAGAAGGGTTTGTGCCAGTTGATGACTTTTCGAAGACATGCTGTTTCTTCTCTCGAAGACGCGCTTCCATATTAACCATAGGTCAAGCGATTTGATGTACGATTTTAGATTTCCTTTTGGTTTCGTAAGACATTTTTGTTCTACATTGATATTATTAGTATTGAAGCCCGTGTGGTTGATGTAGT
This sequence comes from Octopus rubescens, assembly GCA_027564515.1. Classification (NCBI taxonomy): domain Eukaryota; kingdom Metazoa; phylum Mollusca; class Cephalopoda; order Octopoda; family Octopodidae; genus Octopus; species Octopus rubescens. The sequence goes on from JAOPUL010004744.1 coordinate 80,675,488, forward strand.
AACAGTTAATAATATCTCTACTAGTATTGTCGCCTCCACCATTATTATTTTTACAATTACCACTACCATATCATCATTACATTATTATTATTATTATTATTATTATTATTATTATTATTATTATTATTATTATTATTATTATTATAACGCATTAGAGGTCACCCGCCCCCATCTCAAACATGGCAGTTTAATCACCTGTTGTGATCGTTCGAGTCATGCTGTTTGTGTAATGATCACAAAGTTCGAAGTTTGCGAAGCAAGATTCTGTATACTTTCAATATCTTGTTCACTGTAAATCGGTGAATTGAATTAAATGCTATCTTGAACTCAATTGACGTCAGGAAGTCAGAAAGGTTACCATTCTTTATATCTTCAGCATGACAACAACGAGAAATTTATATCATTTTACTCCTGGAATTGTATCATCGGCACCTTCTTCTCCTCTATTGTCCGAATCATCATAGCCTCCGTCTGAAACAGAGACGAATAATGCATTCCTAGATACTGAAATGGAAAATCCGAGCAGAATTATAATAGTGTACATTGGCAAATAGTTTGGATAGAGTGGTGTAAATTTTCTAAATATATTTATGTAAAAAAAAGACTAAAATCTTGAGGATCGTTTTCCTCGATCAAGTTGAACTAGGGATCAACAACAAATCATTTCTCAAACATCCCAAAACCAACGCTATCAAAACAATCCTCCATAACCTGATCCATCTATCCATCCATCCATTTTTTCTGTCACTATTTCTGGGAGGTTTGTGGGTGTAGACTCCTCAGGCTTCCCCTTCTGGGGTCCTATCAGAATCAGCCATCTTGGGAATCCACTTTCCAGTTGGATTCCCAAGCTAGACCAACTGAGACTATAGATATTATCCAACCATCTAGCCGGTTGATTCACATGTCCGTAGTACCGGAACTGTGACCTCTCAATGCAGAGAAGTAACGGCTCGCTCTGATCTGCAAGCAACGTATCTTGTCGAATGATGTTATTCCAGACATCGTTCGGAGGAACCCTATAACGGCCACTTGTATTCGCAGCCGTACTCTCTCTCTCTCTCTCTCTCTCTCTCTCTTTTCTCTCTCTCTCTTTTTTCTCTCTCTCTCTCTCTTTTCTCTCTCTCTCTCTCTCTTTTCTCTCTCTCTCTCTCTCTCTCTCTCATAACTCATCATTCATGGCCATAACTGAGGATGGGTACGAGAACCGAATTGAAGATAGCAATTCAGTTTCCTACAAGTTTGGCTTTTTTACCAACCTCTCCTCTTCTGAAGGTCAAATACTCTGAGACGTTGCATTATCCTACCAGCACCTGCAATTCTAGTTTCCAACACAGCCGCCTGTTTCCCATTACCAGACCCAAATCGAAATATTACGATGACTGTTAAACTTTATGCTCAAAATCCAATCATGTTCAACAACACCAATATCACTATCACTATCATCATCAACAACATGGTTAGTCTCACAGCCATCCTAACGTCACAAACCTTATTACAACAACATGTCTCATTTCACGATCATCACGGCTAACGACAACAACAACAATGATACTGAAACAACAAAGCAAAATGTATGACGTGGTCACTTCAATTTCTAGAAATAACAGCCAAATTTCCCTTAAAAGAACACCATAGATTCTTTTAAAAGAAGTATAATTGCATATAGTCCTGCATTCAATTTTGCTCTATCTTTATTCAAGAGGAAAATCAGTGCCCAATGCTCCAAGACATGTAGGAGGGAGGGTTAAAAAGAGAAAGGTATCTTCAAACCGGAATCCTGGCTCGAATTCTTACAGCAGAGTAGATTCTACTTAACACATCCACAGTGGCAAGTGGTGGTGTTAAACCAGGCGACGGAGAAGTCTACAACCTAAGTAAGCCGTGGCTGGATTTCAACTCAGAAAGCAAAGAATCGAAACAAATACCGCAAGGCATCCGCTCCGACGTTCTTACTGTTCCACCAATCTATCATCTTGGACTGAGGATTTGAACTGAGAACTCAAAGAGCCAAAACAAATACCGTAATGCATTTTGTTCGACGCGCGAACGACTCCGCCAATTCCTACAAAATATATAGTAACACGTGAAAACAAAATGAATTGTACCGAGACAAGCTGGATTAACCTCGGGTTAAACACCATCGCCATCAATGGCGGCTACTACTACTACTACTACTACTACTGCTGCTGCTGTTGCTGCTGCGACAGCTGTTAGTACAAATAAATATATGGAAGTACTATCGTTATTGAACAGTTCCTCCTTTGTATCTTTAATTATAAACAAGATATGACCTATCAGATGTTATGATGGATTGATATCAAAATGGCTCTGAAATACGAACAAACATTTAGTGTCAATATTGATATAAACCAAGAGCAATATAATGTATGACCAGTCGACCTTCTAACGAAACACCTCACGATATTTCGTACCGAGTTCAAATCGGGTAGGTCACTGTTGAATAGTTAGTTCTTGGGGTTAATAAGAAAATACCAGTAATGTGCTGAAACCAATATAAACGATTATAAACCCCCCCACTCCAAAATTCGCGGTGTCGGTATTAGATATGACCAATAGCAACACGAACCAACGAAGAAGCCTCTAAACATTAAAAGTAATAGCCAAACCTCCCTCAATCACATCCAAATACCTTTTACAAAGAGAAAGAAACATTGAATGATGTAGTTATATAAAGCCTTGTGAGTGGATTTGGTAGACGGAAACTGAAAGAAGCCCGTCGTATATATATATATATATATATATATA
>JAOPUL010004744.1:81243517-81254197 GCA_027564515.1 Octopus rubescens
TATGTATGTATGTATGTATGTATGTATGTATGTATGTATGTATGTATGTATGTATGTATGTATGTATGATGTATGTACGTACACATGCATTTATGTATCTATGTATGTAGGTATGTATGGATGAATGGACGAATGGATGGATGGATGGATGGATGGAATTGATGGATGGATGGATGTGTGTTTGCATACATCAAACATTATATTATATATAGAGTATATTCTATAAGTTATGCCTGGGTTAAGGAGGCCTTGTTGGTATTTATCCAGCTATCAAACTACATTATAATCCAACTTTTCCTTTATATTTTAAACTCGGCACAATAACATTTGAAACCGATATGATGCTTATTTTTGTGTGTGTCGAACACCAATATACAACATAAACATACATATTTGTAGTCATGTCGATAGATTTTGTATAGAAACTAGAGCCAGCAGTGATAGTTACCTATAGTTTGGTATACGATTACGTCTATGAAAAGAATGATGTTGCATAACCGCATCGTTTACATAACCCTTACCAAATATTAATGCACAAGTATTTATCTACTTTCTTTCTAAATATATTCATGGCATATATATATATATATTTACACACACACTCACACACACACAAACACACACACGCATACACATACAAACACATAGATATATACACAGAAAGAGGCACGAGAGAGAGACAGCGAGAGAGGGGGTCATGAGGTAATATAGATAATTCAATGCTTCTTTTTCCGCTATCATCAAAACCAGCTGGGCCACTTGCCGTCAATTTGGGACATTTTAAGTGTTTCTAATTTAGTCTCGTGACAAATAGAGTGTAGGGTAGTGTGTTACTCTATTACATCGCCCCTGGTACGTGAGTGATTTTGTATTTAATTGACCCCAAAAGGCTATAATGCTATGCTTACTTAAAAGCGGAAGGTAAACAGTTGGAACATCTTCAAATTAGTTTGCCCGTTACTCTAAGTAATATGCCAATTTCTCGCAGTTTGGAGACAGCACTAAGTACCATTTTTATTAATCTTTCCTCAGGACTACTGATAATAGCTATGGGTGGAAAATAATTTTCTGAGAAGGACAAATCTGATTGAAACTAGTCCTGAGTTGTCTCCCCTACCTCTCATCAAACAGATTCCCTTTACCTTGCATATCGTCACTTCATTTTAGGTCGCAATTTTAAATAAACCAAGGAATATTTTTATCGGTTTACCACTTAATGTACGGTAGTCTACGTAGACAGGGATACTTGATTTAAATTCTCACATCACAACAATGAAATCCAGTGTGCTATAGAACTGTGTGCCAAGTAGTTGACTGTCCATTACCTTCGTCGATGCAAACCTTGTGAATGTATTAATGTGGACGAAAAATTTCTTGAAGTCTGTCGGATGGATTTTATCTGGTATCGGACGATGAAAAGTGAAGTTGACCACGCCGTGATTTGGACTGAGCACAAAGAGAGTCAGAACTAAATACCACGATATTTTGTTCTTGGCATTGACGATTCCTCCTATCCACTCTCGTTATTATTCGATCGAACCACCAAGGATGCATCGTAGCATGCAAATCGGTCTTTCCGATTTACTGTTGGTTTATAAGCACCCATCCTTTGCACTGATCCAGATGAAGCGGTTCAATCACTGGCTACAGATCTACTAGTCGGAAACGAGTTAACGCCGACGACGATTTTATACTGAAGTGATCAGCAACACTCCTAGATTTTGTAAGCCTTTCAAAATTGTTGACATCATTGTGGTTGATTTATGATGTGAACTGCTCCAAAGAAAACGTGATCGGGGAGATATTCCAGCTATCTGTTGTTCTTGCTGAGGAGGACTGAATGGAGAAAAGTGCTCAATATGAAACATCTTGCATTGGTGTTCGACGAAAAGGAGAGCATTGTAAATGGTATGGAAGAGAAATAAATAGAAAATACATCTCTGTGCGTTAGTGGTTGTAGTATTTCGGTGATATGTGTTTATAGACCTTAGTAAAAGAAAGGCATTATCAGTGTCCCTTCTCATGGTCTCTGTTGGGAGGACGGTCTCTGGTGGCCAGGAAATGTGCTAGAAATAGCAACTGTATCTCCTTCAAATTTGATACGAATGTGTAAAGAAAGAAGACATTTGATAACGTAGTCCCAAATAATATATGTATGAATAAAATGCGTCATATTCACAGCTGCTCACACTTTTTATCATAGTCCTGCTGGATCACAGCCGGCCTGTGGTTAAATTATAACTATCATTCTTTCTATAGACACAGGGCCTGAAATTTTGGGGAGGTGTAAGTCGATTACATCGATCCCAGTACTCAACTGGTATTTATATCATCGATCCCGAACGGATGAAAGGCAAAGTCGACCTCGGAGGTATTTGAACACAGAATATAAAGATGGACGAAATGCCGCTAAGCATTTCGTCCGGCTTGCTAACGATTCTACAAGTTCACCACCTTTACAACATCAACTTTAATAAAAGAAAAATACACATTAATAGAATTACACTCACACAAATATATTCATGGACAACAACAAAGCATATATAAAGCATCATACATACATGCAAACACATGCTTCTATTACACATAGACGCGCGCGCACGCTTATAGAGATGGAAGTTTAGTTCCTCACTTTGACATCAGGTATCAGTCGTCTTAGACTCAGTGTGAAAGATATTAACCTCATTAGTTGTTATCAAACATTCGGAAATTATCATAAATGTATTTACTACAGTTATTATACTTTTTTTTTATAGTTTTATCGTGCTTTATTTAGTTGGCGAAATGCCTCAGCAGAGAGAATCACACCAGGTAATTTCATAGAATTAGTATAGGAGAAAATTAACATGAAATATTTGTCAGACTTAGGGTGTGTGTATACACATGAACATAAAACATTTGGCAGTACTTAATGAGAGAATGTAAACATTGATGAGATACAATCAGAAGCGAGTAGCAGTAATTGTTCTGTAGAATGGAAAGTTGAAAAAAAAAGTGCATTGTTGTAGAACTTCGCTGCTGAATAGATGGGGATATATAATATGAGAAATGGAAGTGAAATTCAATAGATAACTAATGAGAAATGTGGTATAACTGTGGTATATCTTGCTATGTCAATACATTGCGAGTGTTATATCTTATTTGAAGATTTGTAATTGGGTTCTGTTACTTTGATGTTTGACAACATGGCGGACATTCGATATGAATGAGAGAAGAAATTGTAAGCTTCAGCTTCGACATATAAAAGAGAAGTATAACCATTAGTGGGATTAGAACCCTGAATTTATTTGTTGCCAAGAGATGCTATTAGCATTTTCTCTACGGTGAATTGTTATGAAGTTGCCTACAGTGTTGTCTAAAAATGTACCAAACAATCCAGGGTGGTGCATTGACAAAACCGTAAGAACAACGGAGCCGATGAATTAAAGTATTTGCTTCGACATCTGAGTTCAAATCCTGCTATAGCCCTGCTTAATACCCACACTTTGCACCTTTCTTCTTCTTCTTCTTCTTCTTCTTATTATTATTATTATTATTCGTTAGAATCGTTAGCACGCCGGGAGAAATGCTTAGCGGCAATTTTTCCGACTTTACGTTCTGAGTTCAAATGCTGCAGGGGTCGACTTTGCCTTTCATCTTTCCGGGGTCGATAAAGTGAGTACCAGTTACGAATGGGGTCGATTGAGTCGACTATCCCCATTCCCGAAAATTTCAGGCCTTGTGCCCAGTATAAAAAGGATTAAGTGGAGACGGTTAGTACCATTCTAAAGAAATATGTGTCGGTTGCTGTGGCCAAAATTAACGCCGATAAGTTGGTGGGCTTGCAGGTAGGCACCTGGAGAGGTTGATTGATGCCGTCGGTCGGCGTCGTCGGACGCTGGACCGACTGACAAGTTAAACTGCTCGGGGTTTGGTTTGTTTCCGACCTTCAGGTGGATAAGAACTGGGGCGAGGTGACGAACATGTTGGCCAGCCTTAACCAGTAATGGGCTGAGAGGAAGCTGTCCCTGAATGGGCGGGCAGAGGTGGCGAATGCTTACATCGCCTTCTCTATCATATATCCCCTGACATTCGGGCCTCTACCCGGTTACTGCTTGACCAGTTTGGAGCGTCTCCTATTTTATTTCTTGTGGAAATGAGGCGTTCCAATTGTCAGGTGATCAGTCTGCTGCCAACACCCTCTGATTGGTGGATTAGACATGCTCTAGCTTCTAATGCGCAGACACGCACTTACGTTGCGCCACCTGCAACGATTTGTGGACGGTGAGCGAATGTGGGCTCCGTTTGTGAGGAAAGTCATTCCGCAGCTCGACTCCTTGACGGAGCTGCAGTCCTGGATGAAGAAAAGACCGTGAGAGCACAACGGTTCGAGGGAGAAGCGTGCAAATCAAAACAGTTGCTGACAATCTCTGGACAGAGACAGACCTATTTGCTTCATCTTTCCTTTTCTCCGCACCATGTGTAGCTTCGACTCAAGGGGTCGGAAAGGCAACATGCCACCTCATGCTTCCAGCATGCTTTCTACTTTAGTCTACGCACGCCACTACATTCTTCAACCAAAAGACATCAGCAATTTGTGATGGTTTTTCTTCATTCAACACTTCATTCAACACAATCTAATTTAACGGAAACTGTAAGAATTTTGAGACGACAGGAGAGATATATATCTCAAGGGCCTTGAGTATCTATTTAGGTGGGACACTCTCAAACGCTTGAGTATCCATTTAGGTGGGACACTCTCAAACGCTTATGAGCAATTGGTCTTTGCACCCATAAGAATTTTTTTACAACCTTTTTGAGCTTGTGGAAGGATAGAGTTTTGTTCAAGGAAAGAGTACATTCTTTCAGTTATTATGGATGTGAGGAACTTGTAGGTGTTGTTGAGACATGTTATTGGTCGGTAATTCTTTGGGGTTTTTTTTTTGTATCTTCGGTTTTAGGTAATAGGTAGGTGGGTCCTTAAGTCAGCCAGACAGGTATTTGCTCTGGGTGTTGAATGACATCAGTTAGAGATGCAGCGAGATTTACGTGTACGTTTGTGAAGCAATTCAACCAAAAGTTAGGGATCCGATCCAGTCCGGGAGCTTTCCATTTATGAGATTTTCTAAGAACACATCTTAGCGCTTCTATTCCTCTTGCTTCCCACTTCTGTTCTTCAAATTCATCCAGTCTCTCTTTCTCACGTTTTATCCAGTCAGCCTCGGCATTAAACTCATTTTCGTTGCTCCATATCTTCTTCCATATCTCTTCCATTTCTTCAATCTTAGGTGACTCTTCTATGTGTATTCTATTTTTGACAATTTCCTTATAAACTTTCTTTACATCTGTTCAGAAAAATTTGTTTTGTCAATAAAATTTGTTTCTTTTATCATACCTTCTAAACCGTTGGGCTTTCAACTGTATACGCTGTTTTAACAGTTCCTTAGTTGCAGGAAGATTTATTAAATCTTTGATTATATTCTTTTGATTGATTGTTCTAACGTTTCTTGACTTAATATTTACTCCTCTAGCAAGTTCATAGAAAATTGATACATCGGCCCGCAGAGATTCAAACTCTTTTTGTATTGCTACTTTCAACTTAGGAGGTTTATTGACATGTCTGACCTTTTTCTTTGTCCTCTTAATACCTAGTTGAGCAGTTACTACTTTAGCAGTGGAATAGATGATATTATCTAAGGTTGTTAGATCATTCCTCTTATTTCTTAAGATCTGTCCTAGGGCAACGTTATATATCATGATTTTGTTGTTATTCCTTGTGCCATTTGAAAACTTTGAATTTCTTTATGAGATGTATGTTTGTACACTGAGGTTATTGTTTGGGTTTAGTTGGGCTGCAAAAAAGGTTTCAAAACATCTCTATAGTCCTCTTTGGTCCATTCTATGCGTTTTGTTTAGGGGGTGTTTTTGGTGGTGTCACTACAGGTCGAGCATTAGGATTATCCTGTTTCTGGTTACCTAATAGATCCTCATTTTGAGAGTTTTTTCCAGCAGCAAACTTTTCGACGCCAATCTGGTTTCCTACTGGGTAACGCATTTGTTGTCCCGGGCGATGATCTATCCGGCATGAGTTTTGGCTTGTCATTAAACGATTGACTGTGAAATTAGAAGGGTTTGTTTGTTCAGAGATAACTTTTTGACAGGACACCGCTTCTGTGGCGGTGACGTTAGAAGAAAAGTATGTTTGTTCAGAGTCAACTTTTTTACAGGACACCGGTACACACAATATCTTCATGGCTGATAGATTGTAGGAGAAAACTCTGAACGGTAAATGTGTTGACCAGAAGTAAACCCATCAGTGGCTATGGATCAAATTTTATTGACCCGGAACTACCAAGCCAATGTGATGAAAAATAAAGCAGATTCAAAATGCCGATTCTACAATGATATGATTGAAACAGTGGACCACCTAATCTCTGGATGTAAAGGGTTAGCACCAGTGGAGTATAAATTAAGACATGACAGAGTTGGCTGATATCTACACTGGCTAATATGTCGCCATTATAAAATCAAAACAGCCGACAAGTGGTATAATCACCATCCTGAGGCTGTAAATGAGGGATAAAATGAAACCATTCTGTAGGACTTTCTATTACATACAGACCGAGCCATCAAAGCCAATAAACCGGATATTGTTGTGAAAGATCAAAACAATAAAGTGTGTTTATTGATCGACATGAGCATTTCCTGCGATCATAACATCTCGGCAAAAGAAGTTGACAAGCTCAGAAAATATAACTTTGTCATTGAAATTGAGAAAATGTGGCATCTCAAGGCGGTTACAATACCAGTGATCGTAGGAGCACTAGCAATGATCAAGAAAGGAACTGAGAATTCTTTGAGAATGATCCCTGGCTTACCATCCCTGCAAGAAGTGCAAAAGATTGCCTTAACTGGTACGGCACACGTATTGAGAAGAGCATTGTCGATGTGAGAACTAATACTGCCCATGTGCTTTAATTTTATTTTGTTTTTCTCCAATATTTCTTTTCTTCCACATAACTTCATTTCACCCTACAATCGAAGAAAGTAGTGTGTTTAGATTAATGGTCTACCAATGTATACAATGAGTTTCTTTGCCCTAGGAGCCGGGAAGATATTAATAAATGCCCTGATGCAATACCAGGCAGTGGCTCTAATGGCATCTGATCTTAACTGATTGGAAGTGTTGTCATGTATATGTTTTGTCTTGGTGTAAAAGATGGACTACAACAAATATTCTGCTCAATACCACAGATTTGCTTGTCAGTTGTTTGACTTTAATGGCTGACGATATGTGCATCTCTGATTATGAGCTGAAGTATTTGGGGAGCATCATAGCCATGTGTTGAGAGGAATTCATTCGGGTTTGAATAATTCACCTCTGGAAACATGGGTGTTTTGTTCATCATCCTTAAACAACCCTTATTCAATGACCATTTGAGCGGGATGGGATACTCGACCTGAAGAAAATTCTAACTGTCCCCACCCCCTGCAAGGTCATGTGCTGTTTATCTTCATATGAGATCACCATGTCGCACACATATGGTTGTGATGCATGTGCTTGGTGTACCCTTATCAGACAATTAGACATGATGGGTATATTGGACTTCGTATATTTGTACCCCAGTGTCACTTTAATGGCATTCGCTGCTCTCTCACTCAATAATTATAATAATAATATTCCATTCTATACTGGGCACGAAGGCCTGGAATTTGGGGGGAGGGGGGTAGTCGATGTTATCGACCCCGGTTCGTAACTGGTACTCACTTTATCGACCCCGGAAGAATAAAAGGCAAAGTCGACCCCGGCGGTATTTGAACTCAGAACGTAAAGTCGGAAGAATTACCGCAAAGCATTTCTCCCGGTGTGCTAACGATTCTGCCAGCACGCAGAATAATAGTGTAAACATGTACTAAACAAGGTTACATAACAACGACTAGGCCACAATCATCTGGGATATGCCTGTTCAAACAGACAAAGAAACAAAAGCCAATCCACCCAGACATAATAATCAAGGATTTGGGAAAATACACCTGCCTACATATACATATTGCAGTACAAAGACTTCGAAATTGAAGCATTCAAGGTATGGGACATGAAGGTGAAAACAATACCAGTAATAATTGGAGCACTGGGTATGATAAAAAAAACATATCCAAAAAAATTGAATAAGGCTTGTTTAAGGATGATGAACAAAACACCCAAGTTTCCAGAGGTGAATTATTCAAACCCCAACGAATTCCTCTGAACACATGGCTATGATGCTCCCCAAATACTTCAGTTCATAATCAGAGATACACATATCGTCAGCCATTAAGGGACATGCTCAACTGGTTAAAGTCAACTAAACACTAAACACTATCCAAAAAATAGCACTGCTGGGAACAGTCCACATCCTACGCAAGATACTATCAATTCAATAATACAAACAAAACAAAACAATCCACAAACACAAGACACACTCTATACAGTAAATATCCAACAAATTAAACAACCACCACAACATGTACCATACAAGACGTATACCCAACAGAACACACCTCGCAATACACACACAACACACAATACACACACTAATACAACAAAATACTACAACCAGACCCCATTACAAAAACAAACTGACGCAATACAGCACCGCGAAGTCTTTGCACTCCTCCCAACAACGTACAAAAGAATACAATGCTGCACACTCCCTAGCAACACGGAGGTGTAGCTGGTGATGCAATAGAAATTTGCCTAAACTACCAAATGTTGAACAATAATAATAATAATCTTTTCTATACTGGGCGCAAAGGCCTGAAATTTTGGGGGATGGGGATAGTCTATCTAATCTACCCCAGTACACAACTGGTACTTATTTTATCGACCCCCGAAAAGATGAAAGGCAAAGTCGACCCCGGCGGCATTCGAACTCAGAACCTAGAGTCGGACTAAATGTCGCTAAGCATTTTGCCCGGCGTGCTAACGATTCTGCCAGCTCAATAATAATGTTTTACTTATTGAACACAGAACTTAAATATGGACGAAATGCACTGAAGCACTTTGCCCGGCGTGCTAACGATTCTGCCAGCTCACTGCAATAACAGTAATAATAATATTAATAATCGATAAAGAGTCCAATACTGAAAAGATCGACAAGCATGAAACATGGGCCTGGGTTAGGAAGCTCTTATCTGTGCTGCCCAGGGGCAGGCATTAAGGACAAACTACGTTAAATTCCATATTGACAAAACGATCGAATCACCACTGTGCAGAATGTGTGAGAAGGTTGGAGAAACCACAAGCCACATTGCATGTGAATGTAGTTCTCTGGCACAGTGAGAATACAAGAAACAGCATGACAATGTTGCTCGAATTGAACATTGGTCTTTATGTGGGAAATACAACTTAGAACGAGCTGGCAAGTGATATGAACACCAGCCACCAGCTGTAATGGAAAACGATATGGTTAAATTGCTGTGGGACTTCACTGTGCAATGTGACAATATGATAGAAGCAAGAAGCCCTGATTTGATCCTGATTGAGCAAGATGAAAGACATTGCTGGATTATTGACATCACTGTCCCAGGAGATATCTGGGTGGCAGAGAAAGCGAAGGACAAAGTAGATAAGTACCAAAATTTGAAGCACGAGATAGCACGTTTGTGGTAGCTGAGAAAAGTGAAGGTTATACCCATTGTGATTGGGGCACTTGGAACAGTGACAACCAAATTTCAGAAATGGATTGGCAAACTTGAACTCACTATCAAGAATTGAGAGGCTCCAGAAAACAGCACTACTTGGAACAGCAAGGATTTTGAGAAGAGTTATGCCAATGGAACTGGAATGGGAAAAATGACAAGACCTATGGTCATTAGTTATGACCGGCTCCTGATAAAAAGATATCGACACACGATCAGTCTGAGAAATGTTAAAATAATAATAATAATAATAATAATAATAGCTTCTAATTTAGGCACCAGTGCTTATGTATTACTTTGACCCTGAAAGGAGGAAAGGCAAAGTTGACTTCAGTAGGATTTGAACCCTGGGTGTAAAGAACCAGAAGAAATGCTGCAAAGCAGTGTTTTATTACAATTATTGTTTCTTATTTAGGTACGAGCCCAGTACTTTTGTGGGGGTGGGTTAGTCAATATTATCAACAAGAGTACTTGACTGGTACTTTATTTCGATCGACCCTGGAAGGATGAATGGCAAAAATGACCTTGGTGGGATTTGAACATAGAATGTCAGAATGAAAAGAGCTGGAAGAAAATGTTGTCTGATTCTCTAACCATTCTGTCAATCTAAATAATAGCAACATTTATAATCATCACTGTTCATCATCATCATCATCATCATCATCATCATCATACATCCATTTTTACATGCTTGAAAGGGTTAGAGAGAATCTGTTGAGACAGAGTTTCTGTGGAGGATTCCCTTACCTATTTCCAAGCAAGGTAATATTTCCCCATGGTCAGACACGTTTCTCATGGAAGACTACAAATGAACAATAACGCTTGTATGAGTGATGCTAGTTTACAATCAATGCATGATATCATGACAAGGGCACATGCATACATTTGTGTGTGTGTGTGTGTGCGTGTGCGTGTGTGTATATATACATCTATATATATATATATATATATATATATATATGTATATATACATATATATATATGTATATATAAAAATATATATGTATATATACATCTCTA
>JAOPUL010004744.1:81412983-81428466 GCA_027564515.1 Octopus rubescens
AGTCCAATCCACACGGTGCATACAATCGGGTTTAATCCAGTATAAGCCAACACCAAAAACACAGGCAGCAAGGAGAGTATACCAATGAACAACATTCGTTTCACAGATTTTGTGTAATCCTAGAAAATATATAAAAATGAAGAAAGAGAAGATTGGAAGGGGTTAGAAATGATTGGAAGGGGTTAGACATTATTGTAACCTCATCAATGCGTTATATATTGTCAAAGTGAATCAATTCAAGTCAGAAAAAAAATAGTGATGGCCAGTGTTGGAATGCACAAAGATCAAAAGGTTTACAATCTTTTACTTGTTTCAGTCATAAGACTACGGCCATGCTGGAGCAAGGCCTTGAAAAATTTTTAGTCGAACGAATCCACCTCAGTACTTGATTTTTTTTTTAAGCCTGGCTCTTATATCGGTAACTTTTGCCGAACCGCTAATGTTACGGGGACATAAACCATCACCGGTTGTCTAGCAGTAGTGGGGGACAAAGACTCATTACACACACACAGCTTCTTTCAGTTTGTCACCAAATGCACTCACAAGGCTTTGGTCGACTCGTGGTTATAGTAGAAGACACTTGCCCAGTGTGCCACGCAGTGGGACTGAATCCGGAATCATGTAGTCGGGAAGCAAGCTTCTTACCACACAGTTACGCCTGTGCCTATACCTGGAATATTTTTTTATGTAGAGGAACAATCTAACATTCCAGGCAGACTTCTTTTTTTTTTCCATCATAGAAATAAGGATCAGTCCAAAACTTTATCATGATAGCGTAATTATTTTAAATTCTAAAGTCTTTGTATATTATTATTATCATTATTATTATTGTTCATCCTTTCGGGGTCGTTAAAATAAGGACCAGTGGAGTACTGGAGTCGATTGAATCGACTATCCCTATCCCTGAAAATGTCTGGCCTTGTGCCCAGTATAAAAAGTATTATTATTATTATTATTGTTGTTATTGATGTCCTATACTTTAAGATGCACTCCATTTACGAAATCCCAGAGTAAATTGAATGATTGTACAAACAAATAAGGACATTTATGTGGTCGCTGAACCAACTAGAAATAGGGTATTTATGTGGTCACTGAACCGACTAGAAATAGCAAAATGCTCTTCAAGTCACACACCGTCACAAACGTCTTGAAAGTTCGTTTGATAAAGTAGTTATATTGGTCAGGGGGAAATCGGGAAAGGGTACTGTGGAAGAGGACCAGATTGAAATTAAACAAAACTGGACGAGATTCAATGATCGGTTTTATATTTAAGTTTATTAAATACAATAATTATTAGCGACGGAAGCAGTATTAATACCAAAAAGTAATCTTTATAGCCAACTTAGAATGGATGTCTTGTTAGAACACCGAATACTGCAACATCAGTGTCTGAAAAGTTGCTGATATTCTATATATCGTGGCAGTTACATTTGACTCGTGCGGTAACCGGTATCACGTGATATGGGAATTTCAGCGCTCATGACAGACGATTCTCGTCTGCTACAATCTGTCCGTGTGCTTTTATGAACCAAGCGCCTATACGAGAGGGTCTCTCAAAGCTAATAACGCAATATTCGGTGCTTTAACAAGGCATCCAGGTTAAGTTAGAAATAATTATATCAACTAAATTATAAAATATAAAACTGGACTCAATATAATTTCTTCAATATATCATGAATTGTCCAAGTGCAACAGTAAAATCAAACAAAATAGTGATGGTTGTGGTGATGGTCAATATAGTAAATGTATAATGGTTCTAAAGTAGAATAAATTATTCGACTAAGAAGAGGGAAAGAATGCGATAAAGAGAAGCGTTAGTATTCGCTCAGAATGAGGAACCCCTCCCTGGACTCTAATTGAGTCCTTGGGGATTTGCCGTACTCGCCACGCTAGGCCTGCGGGTTGGCGAGGGTATTTAACCCATACCTGGGTACCGCAGCTTTTATCGACCCCGAAAGGATGAAAGGATAAGTTCACCTCGGTGGGATTTGAACCTAGCACGTAAAACGTAACCGAGAAAAATACTGCTAAGCTTCTCTGCCGACACGCTAACCACTGCCAAGAATGCGATATAATCTACCAATTATATTAGTGGTTATTTATCGATTCATACACAACCACCATTCCGGATGCAGTCAGCACCAGTGGGAGGAATCTGGAACAAAGGGAACTGAAGTATTTAAGGGCAGAGTTTTATCTGCCAACTATTTCCCATAAAATTGTTGAATGGTCATTGCCTAACATGGTGACCTCCCTACTGTGGCTTCACTTGCTAGAAATAACACCCACGCCTCAAATTACACTAACCTTAAATAGAAAAGTCATCGAACAATGTGGTCTCATTTACAAAAAGACGGGATGCCCAAGATAAGGCACTTTTGATTGTATATATAGATCAAATTAATCAGGATTAACAGTTGAATAATTAGCTGACAAGACTCCACGCAGTCATTCGAACTGCTAGAAATAGCTGCAAAATCTCAAATTATATCTCGTCTTAAAACGAAAGACACTATAATGTAGTCCTAGATACACCTTATCCGAAAAAATTCTGCATGATCACGGCTGGAGCACCTATCAAAGATCAGATGGGTCAGAATCGATCCGAGAGTAAAGAAATATATTCACACTGAAACAAAATCGAAAGTGTCCAGTTGTACTTACCGCAAGAAAACCAACGAGAGGCGAACAGATCATACCCACATCATAGATTGCTCCAATTATATACGCTGAACGTTCAGGACTTATTTTATATTTGTCTTGGAAAAATTCCCTTCAAATAAAAACAAAAATTATTTGTGCCATCTTGCTTTCGGTAAATTGGACTTTATGGAAAAACTTCAAGGAATAAAAAGGAAATTAATGGAAGTATTTCAACTGTTCGATCAAAAATATCTCCAGAAGGAAAACCAGTATATTTTCAAAAGATAATTACCATTCAAATGATAATGACGAGTTGATTTGATTTTAGAATTGATAAGATATCATTCTGTCAAAATACATAACCTAGGGAGACATTTTATGCACATCAAGACAACTTCAAGACAACTTTCCCCAGTCATCAATCAAATCCAAAATAGTCCCCCTCCCTCCTTCAACTTATAAAGTCATCCATTTCGTCGTCTTTTTCCTCTTTTATCGGTTTGTCCACGCATGTTTAATATAAAATTACAAAACTTTACAAATTATTTTCGAAATTTGTTGTACTGCCATCACGCACTTCTGAGCTTCCATGAAGTCTTTAAGAGTTTCGTATTTAGTTCCTGAAACTATCGATTGTACACTCCCAGCTGTAGATCACTCCGTAAGCGAATTCCTCCAGCCCAGTAGCACATACTTGTGCTTATTGGATCCCATCTCATTTGGGGCAGATAGCATTCGAAATAAAAATAAGCTTTTGACATCATTTTCGTTTCACATAAAATTTATAATCAATTTTAGCATTCTACAATGGTATGGTTCGATGCAGCTACTGTTCCTGGTCATTTTATTTAGCTTCAGAACCACACGGCGTCGTCAGAACGGTGACAAACATGAACAGATTATATTTATTCGGGAAAATTACGTAAAATAGATTGAATTCTGAAACAGCTTTATTTATAATTTTAATTAGGAATGGTGCGTCAAAACATTTCGAAAAGGAATTATCTTCAGTTGTCGCCCTTGTTTGGTCGATATAAGCCTTGAAGAAAGTCTCATCTTTGACACAGGCATGGTCCTAATTTAAGTTATTGTGCTGCTTGCCATATAAAAAATGGGAGCTCCTAATTTAAAATTGATTCCACTTTAAAATTTAAAGAAAGTAGATTCTAGTTCGTATTTTTGTTTTTTCTTGGAAATGGATAAATTTAACTTGGTTATATTTCAGTCACAAACTCGTGGCTTAATAGTGCGTAAAAAAAATTGTAATCGAATATAATTAAACTCGTGGTATTAAATGAAAATTCTCAAAAAATGGCAAGGGGGAAAAAAATTAAATTTACTAAAAATTAAATGGAAAGATACAGTGCGGATAGTGAACCAAGCAGATCAGGATATTCCGTCTATAATATGAATCGAAACTCGCGAATCTTTCAAGCGTTTCTTTTATAAAGTTCAATAGTTACAATATTTTATGGAACCTAAGGTCAAATGTACATTTGGTAAAAATCAACTAAATATTTTACTGGTATTTCATCGACTTTGAACGATGAGAGCCAACGGGACTTGACTAAATATCATATGGTATTTCATAGTCTTCCACCAAGTCACCAATCCAACATCCTTCTAAACCATAGCGTTGTAAAACCTCACGTCTCATTTCTTATACCAATCCACTTCTGGACAGATTCACAGCTTCTTTCACACAAAACATCTTAAACATTTCCATATTGTGTGATGAGGAAATAAATACTTACGTCGAATCCACCACGAACTGTACCACAGCATTGAAGAAAAACAATCTGGAGATGTTTATCAACCAATAAAGGCAAGAAAGTTTTTTCAAGTCACGCATGGTCTTGAAGAAAGAAAAAATAAAAACAATGTCAGCCAACTATAGTTATCGATAGGCTTTAACGCTAGGTTAATAGTGACTGAGCATACCAATAACCAAAGGTATTCCAGACACGATCAGCCAATATTTTATATATGAGGAACTACATTGTCCCATGTATTCCGCTAAAACGGTAGGTTCGAGCAATTCAAGCTACCACAGATGCTTCCTTCGTTAATTAAATATAGTATTTAGTAAACTAATTATTCTCCTTTACAATCGTTTCTAGTTTGTCGTTGGCGAATTAAAGATGGGACCTCGCTCCCCATCAGGGTAACCAATCAATGCATATAAAATACGAGGTCAGACAAAATCTAAAATAGAAGACACTACAGACTACGTAGAGAACAATTTGATATATATTAACTACGCGCGCGTATGCGTGCGTGCGACCAACTATTAAATAGCAAAGTGACGCTATTCTGAGATATTTCCCTCAGTATCAATACAGTAACCTCAGTAACTCCATGTGATGTAGCTGAGCCAAAATAGTTGATCTCCAGCTCAATCTTAATTCAAAACATACAATCAAATGCATCCTTGGAACGATGTCTTGTTTTTCAAATATAGCCTATCTAGAACTAGGAGCAGCAACAGTGTGCTACACAGCAACAGTTTGTACACAGCAAATTGTATTACATTTATCGCATAAGGGAATTTCGAATATCGCTGATGGAGCGTTGCAGGATGTAAGTATCTACATGATGTAGAAACTGGATACCATATGGAAAACATGGCTTTGTGTACGAACATGAGAACTATGTAATATATGTTCGGTAGCAAGAGAAAATAATGGGGATATTCCTTGTATCTTCAGACGAGCAGATTTCAATGGTGTTTCACCAATCAAATATGTTTACGAGTGATTCCATAAAACCAGTGAACTTTACTGTTCAAATACAGAAATATGTACACAACTCCTTGATGTTTAGAAGAAAGTCACACAAATACTGGTGTAGTGACATCGAGAGAAAATTGAAACTGGTCAAGTATTTCGCTGACCGTATAGATTAGATACTTACAGGTACTTTAAGTTTTTTGTTCTGACTTTGGTCGTCATCTTTAATTGAATATTCAAACAGGGCCAGTAAAAATGCCAAACCAAGGCTGAACAAACACAGAGAAAAACCTGAAGTAATACAAAAGTTGTTTTAGATTATGGAAACGGATGAACATCATACAATCAATTCTACCATAATTTTCACAACACTGGAAACAGGTCTATTCTAGAATACAAAAATCGAGTTTTAATTACAAACAGGGATTTAATTTCGATTTCTGATTTGATTCATTATTATTTGGTAACTCGAGCCCAGGAGTACAGACATAATTTGGTCGGCAATATTCACTGCAAAGTTGACATCAGTTTGGCAAATCTGCATGACGAAGAAAATTAAGAAAATTAGCTAAAACGTGGGAAGAGGTTATTTATATTTTATATAATGTACTTTGAGACTAGCAGTGGTGATTTCAGATTTTCTAACAGATCCATCACTAATTCGTTACATGTCAGGGAGGATGGGTAGTGACTGTATTTGTGGAATTTGGGCAGAACACAAGGTATTCTTGTTCGACGCACAAGTGCACGCGCGCGACGGGTTTCAGTTTCAGCCTATCAAGATTCATTAAAAATATGGTAGAAAACATGAGCTGAAGAGGTGCAGTGAGACCGAACCTAAGATTAGTTGGTTGCAAAGCAAACTTCTGAACCATGGTAGGTTTGCCTACATCCGTTTCTCAAGTATAAAAGGACTTACAAAAAGGTTTCTGTTGATCACGTGAACCCAACCGTCTATTCACCAATCGTTGTCATTTGAGAGACGGCTGTAGTTATATTGTTTTTGTTTTATACAGTTTACTTACAAAAATACAGAGTAAGAGAAATAATGGAGGACAAGGGATGAGCAAACAACAAAGGAAAGTTGGAAATCTTTAGCGATAGCAGGCAACATGACAATTTATACAGAGGGGAAAAGGGATTTCTTGCGATAGTTAAAAGTTGATGTAACTTATGACTGAATCACCATGAAGAATGAGAAAAGATTCTACCGGAAATATGGGGAAATACCAAATCAACTTACCAAAGAAAAGTGTTTTGGTTAAACCGAAGTGATGTTCCAAGTTTTTAGTTACTAAAAAGTTCATCACACTACCAAGTCGTGCGATTGCCATAATGATGCCATAGGCCGATGCCAATTCGTTCTTTTTAAACCAAAACGCTACAATTCTGTCTTGGACGACTGAAATTTCAAACAAGAAATTAAAAATCACCTGGTTTAAAAATAAAGTGTCTAACACATACAAGAATTTGGTTAAGCGAGTTGACATCTTTCATTTGCAATATTTTCAAACTGTTAGAAAGACTTCCCATTCTAAGACCCTCAAAATACAAGGTTAGGAAAGATCTGAAGTAAAATTAACAGCATTTGTCAATAATGAAGTAATTAACCTAATTTAGTGTCTCGTAACAAACAGGAAGATAACTGCATAAACGTGGACTTCACGTCTATTGTGTAGCTTTCCAGTTTCCAAACGCACCTGCGTGCGCCTACTCGTTGTGAGTTAAATCTGAAGGATTTGGGAGAAGTAACTATTAAAGCTACATACAGACTATAAAAAGAGAGATACTCTGTATTGCAAAACTTAAACGAAATTCAACGATATTGCTGCTGTAGTCCAAATTATAAAAGCTAAACAAAGTTATATGCCAAGAGGGAGCAGTCGCTGGCAGAACCGCTGTAACATCAGACAGAATTCCCTGTGGTAACTGTTCAGGTTGTCAGCGTTCAAAACCTGCTGAGGCTTACTTTGCCTGTCATCCTTCTGGGACCGATACAAAAATAGTACCAATACTAATCAAATATTGAAATCGATTAAATCGTAATTCCAAAACGTCATTAAGATTATATTTGATCTACTCCGAAATTTCGACTTGCCAGGGAAATAAGTTTGAAGAAAATATTCCTGCTTCTACAACAGAATCTCCAAACAAATCTAGAGCTGGAAAGATGAATCTATAGCAGTCATGAATATACCTTTCAGATATTGAATGTAAAAAGATCGATTTTACTTACTTCGAAGAGATCCACTGCCGATTCCCAATAACATTCGGCCAACTAACATCAAAGGATACATAGATAGAGACCGCTGAATATTGGAAATGACTGAAAGGGTAAAGAGACCAGCTCCAGCAACAACTGAAGAGGAGAAGAGCAGGGAACAAACTGAAAAAAAAAAAAAAGATATGTAAGGATAATACAGGATTCAGATGGGAAAGAAACTTAAAGACTTTGAAAGAAATACGATCATATAACGCATCACATTTCTCTACCGTGCCATATATTAAAGGAATCTACGTTCCAATCCTTTGAAGTCAAGAAAATAAGCACCAAACAAATATTGTGTTCGATCTAATCGGTCATACATGAAGTAAAGTGTTGGGCCGGATTCTTCTCACGTTAAAAAACCTTCCCATGATACTAGAATTTATCTCAATTTAAACTTTAACAAAATCAACTTCTAGAAATGTTATACATTAACACAGCGAGATATATTTTCTGCTCGAGCCTTACACCAATTGTTCTATGATGATAGTGAGAAGACGTTGTTCGATATGAAAGTATAAAGCTAAAAGTGAGTTAGATAATTCATTTCTCAGTCAAAGATTATTTCCAGAAAACTCAGAAAAAATTATATTTGGGGATGGTCATCTTTTTCCAATTAAAAACACACGCACTATTTGGCCTTCACTTTATTATTATTATTAATAATTTATTTCTCATTGTCAGTTCAGAATGTGTGACAAAATAACTGACAAATAAATTAATAATAAAGTGAAACAATATCTGTTTCAACACACGATTTCACATCAAGAATCTTGCAAACAAATACATAAACATCAGAAAGAAAAAACTAAGTAAATTTAATTTCAAATTACAAATTATTAATTAAATTGCAATTTTGAAACAAGTATAAACTATATTTTATATAAAGAAAACCTTAAATGTAAAATATTGAAATAATTTAGAAAGAATCCGTCTTAAACCATGACAACGAACCAAAGTGTTTTGGAAGTTCCACCTGGGTTCCCCCGTTTTCCTCGTTCAATATTTCTGTGCAAGATACAAAGATACAGTTCTGCTATGTCCCTACAGTCTCTGCAATAATATTGGAACACTTACATAACTCGACCGTTTCGTCATTTATTAGGTTGCCTTTTAGTTTTAAGTGATGTGCTCTGCAAATTGCATCTTACACTCGCCAACCTAACTATAACAGTTCTAACTCGGAAGAAATACACGGAAGAAAAAATGACAAATGAAAGTAAAAAAAAGAAAATATTCTTAACTTACTGCTGTTACCGAATTTGTCAGTGAGAAATCCAGAGAAGATCACAATGCAGGCATTTCTAGTAGAGATAACAAATAGAAAAAAGATTACCTTGTCTAAAATAGTTTCATGTTTAATACTTGCTTATTAACAATCTAAGAGAAAAGTGACTGGTGGGAAGAGTGGAAGCTACGTTTGCCCAGGCACCACTTTTCAGAGAGAAAGGCTGAATAAAGATTGAAGCCTGGCCAACAGAGATGGACTACTAGGTAAGAGATGGGAGATTCGGAGGGGAATAAGATGTGGGATTTGGGTGTTAGATTGAATTGGCAACCATGGGAGTAAGACAAGAGGAAGAATTTACCAGAGGGGCTTAATTCTAATTTTTCTCATCTCGAGGATGTTTAAAAAAAGATGTCGGTGTGTTGCGAGGTCAGGGAAACCTCTGACGCAATTTTGGTGCAAATGTTTGAAACGGAACCTACTGCACTAAAGGTATCCATAGATAAGATTGGGTGTTAAGCCAAGTG
This sequence comes from Octopus rubescens, assembly GCA_027564515.1. Classification (NCBI taxonomy): domain Eukaryota; kingdom Metazoa; phylum Mollusca; class Cephalopoda; order Octopoda; family Octopodidae; genus Octopus; species Octopus rubescens. The sequence continues at coordinate 81,422,377 of JAOPUL010004744.1, forward strand.
TCATGAGGTACCTACTACCCAGAAAACAGTAGCGGACCCTCTACGCCATATCAAATAGATCTGTTCCTTTTCAGTTAAGGGTATGCAGTATAGTGATCATTCATTTCGAGAGCAGTTCATTGATGGAGTGTGTTGTGGATAGTACTAGAGGAGGAGGAAAAGAGATAGAAAAGAAAAGCAAGAGGGGGGGGATGAGAAATAGAGGAAGAGGAAGCAGTGGTAATCATTAACTGCAAAGACCATCACCAATCTATATATTCAGAAAATGTTCAAAAATATACTTAGTTTTACTACAGATAACACAATGAAGGGGTTTCTCAATGTTTGGATTTACAACATATCATTGTGAATGTCTCGGGTAAGATTTTAAATTGCATACGATGGTGCGGCTCCAGCTCGGTAGTTCAAGAATGCTGGTGAGTATGCAGGTTCTGTCACCATTACCCCCAGACTCGCTCTGGCCTGGAGTTATAGTACCTGTCAAGGGCCTCAGTTATGAGTCAGATGATCCAGTGGCTAAAAATAGAGAACTCAGGGGGAGATTAACTGCTGGAAATGTGTCATACAGGCCTACCAGTATGTGGACACGGCCTGATGTTAAGTGACCTTGTACTTCAAGAGAAAGCTCGAAAAAAAACAGGAGACCAGCAAAGTCAATAAACCCGTGAAAAGTAACGTGAAATCGCTGCTGCATATTTCCTATAAATTTTTTTTTTTTTAGACTATGGAGGTCGACATCATTGCTAACACCTTTAGGCACGGCACACAAAGAGAGCGAAAGAGAAAGCACATTCATATGAAATGTGTTGCACAGTTTTGCTTTTGACTTAATATAATCTCTAAATTATCTGATCAGTTGAAGTATTTTTTTCAATATCTTTCTGTTAACCATATCTGAATGAGTCACAAGATAGCTTTTCCACCATCTTTGGTTAGCCGATACCTATTGCTTAAAGAGTTTAGTTTGGCAGAAAGGAAGGCCTCTTTCTCTTTATAATATCCAATGTATTCAACTTTGATCCATTTCTGTTGATAGCTTGATTATTTGTGGCGCTTATTACTTAGCGGTATGGGGAGATTTCCCTTCAGTATAAATGGTTCTAATATCTTATGTAAGCTGGAAATATCAAGATCTTTCCGGATCAAATGTGTGTACGTTCGTATTTTACATGCATGACACGTAACAAACTAGAGAAATGTACTCAATATATGCTGTAACGTTTATTTCAGAGTGAATCACCATATTCACATATGTGTAATTGCTCTCACTGTAAGGCAATACTTTAGAAGTAGGAGTTTATTAAACTACAAATTGTGAGTGGCAGGAGAAGAAAAATGAAAGTAAGAATAAAGTATTTTTCACACGACTGACTGGTAACAGGGAAGAGTGAGTGGCAATTAAAATGGAATTAGATTGAAATAACAGGTTATTTTCATGGGGTTTTTTAAGCAGGGCGATATGCGCAAACAATATACTGGTAACGATTGAAAACAAGAAATCATTTTGGAATTCCTAGTTTCTATGGATGTTATGATAACGTCTGGAAAAATTAAAATTGCACGAAAATCTTGTAGAAGGATGGTTTCACTAAATAAACACTTATGTAGCAATTACATTATAAGCATTGATTTGAGAAAAGCCCACAAACAAGATTCGGGTCGCGAATGACTTGGTTACCGGTTACACCACAGACCAAATATTTTCTTTTCTCATATCACCCATGTCAGTTCTTATTTGCATTAAATTATTACTCGTTAATTGATTTATTTAAATTTGCTTTTAGAGTGTTTTTGCATTTAAAATATGACAGCCAATCAATAATTAAGATGTCAATAACTTAGCATCGAACTGTGATAAGTACTCGTGTCAATAGGTAAACATCATCGAAGGGCAGCCCCAATATAAACCCAATCCAAGGACAAACTAGTAAAAGAATTTAAAAATACTTACGACCAAGAAAATGATGTATATAACTGGTTGTAACGATCGGCTCCAAGACTTAAGCATTCTTCACAACATTTTCTCTGATCTTGGCCAGGATTGGTACAGTTTGACTTCGTAGTCAGGCAAAGGAGAGAGAAAGAGAGAATGACGAAAATAAATGTTATATATTTGGCATTTATTTTGTTTGTTTGTTTGTTTTTTGGTAAAATTTGGTCGGTTAAGAGAATCGTCGTGTCTCGCTCAGTGCCTTATATTTCAGTATAAAACTAATTTTTATTCTACAAGGTCTTTACATGTAATTTAATAAAAAGCCATAATGGAATTAAGTCATTTTTGAAACTTATAATCCAAATATGACCATCTTGCCTTTTGATTTCAGACTAGGTTTTTGAGGAAAGTTTGGCTGGTATTTTTTAGCAGACCGAGCGAGCTCTTTAAGGTTCCTTCATAGCTCGATGAGCATAAATTGCAATACAAGTAAAAACTGAATCTAAAACCCAATATTCTGTGATCGGAAGAAAGATTCAAATATGTGACACCATTGTTTTTATCCTCCAATGTTAGTGCAGACATGGATCGTGCTAGAAAATCCCATCTAGGGTACGCATGCGTGCACATGCAATCTATTTTATAATGTCCTTAATTATTCCGAGTTGTAGAGTCACATTTAAAATACTCTAATTTTCTGCTACTTGGTTGTGACCGAATATTCTTGCTTAAGCAAGGGTAAAGATGCTCTACGTCTATAGGCGCAAACGTGGTTGTGTAGTAAGACGTTTGCTTGATAACCTGGTTCCGGGTTCATTCCCACTGCGTGGCACCTTGGGCAAGCGTCTTCTACTATAGCCCCGGGCCGACGAAAGCCTTGTGAGTGGATTTGGTAAAAGGAAATTGAAAGAAGCCCGTCATTATAATATATTTTATATAATATAATGTATCATATATAATATAATATTATATTATATTATATACATTACACTACACAACACACTACACTAGAGTATACACCACACTATATTATATATAATATATATTTATTTATTTAGAGTGGGTGGGGTTTTGCGTGCGTGTGACCACCGCTTGACAACCGGTGCTGGTGTGTTACGCCCCGGTAGCGGTTCGGCAAAAGAGACGATAGAATAAATACCAGGCTTTAAAAAGAATAAGTCATGGAGTCGATTCATTCGACTAAAAATTCAAGGTGGTGCCTCTGCATGGCCGCAGTCTAATGACTGAAACAAGTAAAAGGTAAAAGGAGTGTAACTTATTTCTCAAGACAGATGTAAGGAATTGACAGAATCGAGTTTTGACAAACGAACTCGGCCTCCATGAAATGAGAAACTGACGCCACAGTTTTGATAATTTAAAATGTTTAAACTGTTTTAAAGAACACCTTGGTCACGTTTCGGTGAACAGTAAATTGCACTTCACCTCTAAATATGTAAATTAGAGAAGAGAGGGAGTTAACGGAGGCGGTTAACTCACTATGAATTATATTTGTAATCCTAGTCTGATTTTTGTTTGTCACTGAAACGATATTGCGGGGTGAGATATTTTACGAGTATCACTCAGCCTCAGATCAATAAATGAATCACATAATACAAAACCTCATTTCCGTAAAATGTCAAATATACTGAATAAATTAGTCATCAATTTATAACGTTTGAAAATATTATCGAGAAGGTATGAAAGTTTACAATTTGGTATGTAATCAAAGGTTTGTTTTTTTTAACTAAGAAATTGTAATGAAAATTATTTCTATTAAAACTTATTGCTGTAGCTTACTAGAATGGAGGTGACATACGATAACCATATTGCTTGTGGTGTTAGCCCTTCTCCCTCTCACCTCTATGTCTCATCCATCAATCCCACCTCTATGAATGCCAAATGTGACTATCATTATATGACCAACACCACAGAAAGTCTCATGGTAAATGTCCATTTAATTTTTTTTTTTTTTAACAAATCGAATTTCACAAACTAGTTTACAAAAATGCAGTGTTAAACTTCGGAAACGCAGCTCACAAACTAGATCTAATTATCTCAGTTTTTCATTAATAAAAATAATAATAATATGATTTCAAAATAAAACATCCTGTATTTCTGCATATTTTCAATCGTCCAATCTATAATTGGAGAGATTAGTGTCAGCTGTGGACGAGTGGTGACACACAATGCCTTCTTTTATATTCAGTCAGTCGAGACAAGTTCAATTAAATGTACAAGCAGTTATTAGATTAACTGTTCAGTACCAATACTTGATTTAAATAATAGCTTCAGTTTTAGGAAAAACTGTTTGAGAAAAAAAATATTTGCAAATTTAATGTAAAGAAGAAAAATAAAAAGCTTTGGTACCCAATTTTCTTGCAGTGTATATTGTAAAACGGCCGGCATATCATAGCAGTAATTAGCCCCAAATGACAGGAGACTGGTTAAAGTCAGCACAACAAATCGAAAAAATTCTAGAAAACGTAAAATAAAAATTTAGTGACATTTAAAGCGAAATTAAGGGAAATGAAATTATCTAATATTCGTATTCAAAATTTTGAATTAAAAACTTGCACCAATAATTTAATTTTAAAAATTCCAAATTGCATTACTTCGATAAATTTAGTTTTGAGAAAATATTCAGACGTGGATATTGGCTAATTGGGTATAGTGTATGGTACAAACAATCAAGAGGTAGATGGTTCGTATCGTATCATCGGCAGTGTGTGCGTTCGCGCGTGCGCGCGCGCGCGACCATCTAGCGCCAAAACCGCTAATCCGATTTCACACCCTTAATAGTCATGATTACGGGCAGGTTTTAGGTACAAAATGGTTTCAAAGTTCAACGGGGTAAAAGGAGAAAACCGCGTATAACAGGGATTCCCCCCTCCTACTCGTGCAATTTTCCACCTATTTTTTTCAAACTTATTGACAGCATTCAAGCTTTTTTTTGGTCAGAGCTATTGCAATGTTCAACAAATCACCCGAGCAACACCGGGTACGCCTGCTAATCTGTGTGCGTGCGTGCGTGTCGTTAGACAAAATTACTTCCGGACGTGAGTTTGGCGTGCCTGTGTGGTAAGATGCTTGCTTCGTAACCACATTGTTCGGGGCTCAGTGGTACCTTGGACAAATGTCTGCTACTATAGCCTAGGGCCGACCAAAGCCTTATGAGTGGATTTGATAGACGGAAACTGAAAGAACCCTACCATATGCATGCATGCGCGCGCACGTGTTTTCCCTCCACCACCGCTTGACAACCGGTGTTGATTTGTTTATGTCCCATTACTTAGTTGTTTGGCAAGAGAGAACATTAGAGTAAGTACCAGACTTAAGAAAGTACTGGGTCGATTCGTCCGACTAAAATATTCAAAGCGGTGCTCCAGCATGACTGCAGTCTAATGACTGAAACAAATAAAAGATAAAACAAAAAGGATAAAATATTTCCAGTTCCAAACCCAAATCTTGGTTCAATACTTACTTCTATTCTGGAGAAATAGTTCTTTCAATCTAATCATCTGGAAAAGGAATTTAGAAATAAAGAATGAGACAAATATATTTGATAGAATTGGTTCAGACTGGACAAAGTGAAAACAAATTTTATAATAAACCTGACGCCTTTCGGTAAGGAGTCGTTCCCATTAGTAAATGTTTAACCAGCTAAAAACCTTTCACGTGGCTGTCATGCGATAAACTCATGTCCTATTCAGGAGGATATATGTGACCTGCCACACCGAACCGGGTATTAAGTCGCACGATCCGTCACTGCAGAGCCCAAAATAGCTTAGATGGGAGTATTGCATCGAAATTTGGTTTTCCGCTGAACTGAACAGAGGAACCCCTAAACTTTCGTATAGTAGCACTGGTTTCTGCGGTTATTGACTAGAAACCTTAATATAGAATAGAATAATCATGATGTTCATTCGGTGGCGTTTTACGCTATTATCGTTGTTCTCTTAGCGAAAATTGGGTCTTTAGTTATGTGCCTCATATCCCTCTAAATGTATTACGACTTAATACCTTAATATTCCTTTCTATACTGGGCACGAAGGCCTGGAATTTTGGGGGAGGGGAGTAGTAGATGTTATCGACTCCAGTTCGTAACTGGTACTCACTTTATCGACCCCGGAAGGATGAAAGGCAAAGTCGACCCCGGC
>JAOPUL010004744.1:81501910-81513333 GCA_027564515.1 Octopus rubescens
ATTTGACTGTGAATCCATTGCCTTACAAATACTTATCACCCATCTCCAATTTATATATATATATATATATCCAATATATGTATGGACTTAATATTGTTGTATCTATGTTTACATGTTTCTAACTATCCATTTCTATCTTTCTCTCTCCTCTCTCTCTCTTCATCTATATACTATATATATATATATATATATATATGCACTTACACAATTACATTTATCTGTCTCTATTCATATCTGTTTGTGTGTTTTCTATATCTATCTATCTTAATCTATTTATTTATATTTGTCTGTTTATCTGACCATCTCTCTCTCCTCCCTCTCTCTGTCTTTCATCTCAAATTATATACCTGTGTCGTAATACCATTTTCTCTAGCTTCGAGATATCTGATATATCTGCTGTAGCTGTTGCTGTTGCATCACAGTGCAATACTGTACCAATATTTGATTCTTTCACTGCTGATAATCAATATTCACATCAACTAAACACTTTTGATTTTTTATTGAGATTTCTTGTTTGTTTATTTTCTCTCTCTCTCTCTCTTTCTCTCTCTCTTTCCCCGTCTTTCTATTACAATATCGTCAGGTACCTTCAAATAACAAACCTGTGCCGCAAGCTGCTGCTACTCCAAATATTATAGACCTTGATACTGATTTAGAGTACATTCAACAGGTAGGACAGAGTACACCTGTAATTGTTAGCCAACAATACCCCAATGGCAGCAACTGAAAGCTTCACCAATTTTTGGCTTTTTCCTCCTCCTCCTCCTCCTCCTTCTTCTTCTTCTTCTGCCACAGTCCTTCCTCTGTTCTCCCTGCCTTTCTACTTTCACATTGCAAAAATTTTCTTAAAGGAGTCATTCAAACTTCCTACTCCTAGTTGTGCCTTTGTTCTTTTCTCCCACTATTTTGTCCTCATTCTCCTTCCTCCCACTTTTACTCTTTCATATTCTTACTCTCCGCCACTATTATTTTCCTTCATTATTCACACACACACACCCCCTCCACACTTTTGTTCTTACACCTCCATATTTTCACTCCACTCCCTCCTTCTATTCCATACTTTGCTTTAGCTGTCGTTACTCCTTTTTTTGTTTTTACTCTTCCCTCTCTCGGGGTTTCATTTTTCCTTACTATTCCTTTTACTCCCCTTCATTTTTACTACTCTCACTATCATTTTCTTTTGTTCTTACTCCTCTTACAGCTAATCACTCACACACACACACACACACACACACACACACACATTCTTTCTCTCTGTCATATGCCGCCATTACATGTACTAAAGAATCAATCAATTTTATTGCCACTATCACCACTCCTTATTCATTCTTCTGTTACTCTTACACTTTCCCTTCCTCCAGTGAAGGCGTGTGGCTTAGTGGTTTGGGTATTCGATTTACAATTGTATGGTTGTGAGTTCGATTCCCGAAGTTGATGTAATCAACTAGCACCACACCCCTTCCATTTCAGGCCTCGTGCCTATAGTAGAGAGGAATATTATGGTTTTAGGTAAGAGCGGTGAGCTGGCAAGCAAAATGTTTAGTGGCATTTCATCTGTCCTTACGTTCTGAGTTCAAATTCCGCTGAGGTCGACTTTGCTTTTCATCTTTTCAGGGTCGATGAAATAAATACCAGTTGAGTACTGGGATAACTTACCACACACCCTCTAAAATTGCTGGCCTGAGCCAAAATTTGAAACCAATATTATTGTTTGGGTAACATACAAAGGTTATAGTCATGTTTAGGGGTTACACCTCACCTCTCAATTACGATGACAGTGTACAGTTTCTTGGATCACAAGAACTCCAACACCCTTATTTCCTGACAATAGCAGAATTCTTCCCTCAGAGTCACAATAATAAACTCTTTCCTTGATCACATAACTCAACTCCTTCCACCCATTCACAATACCAAAATATTCTCCATCTTCCACTACAACAACCAGGCAGTGCCTTCCCACTCTTCAGTTCCAGACAACACAAGCTCTTACCCTAGTTATTACAAATTCAACTTCCTTTACCACCATCACTCCGAAAAAATATATAAACCTTCCAGGAATTTCTACCATTCCTACATTTTGCTTTATTTTCACTGAATTTGTTTTTTATTTTCATATTTCATATTATATTTTTATATTATATTTTATGTTTATATATTATATTTTCCTGTTATATTTTAAATTTTTATATTTGATATTATATCTCCTTATTTGATAAGGTTTGTATATTTGATAACAAGGTTTGTATATATATATATATATAATATATTTTATATTGTTGTGTGTGTGTGTGTGTGTGTGTGTGTGTGTGTGTGTGTGTGTGTGTGTGTGTGTGTGTGGTATATAGTTACATTGTAATACATCTTATTGAATTTTTAACCACTGTTATGGTGCGTTATACCTCAAAATTCTAGATCTTTACTTACATATTGCTCCAGAATGGCCATAGCTATTATGGCTAAAATAAACTATTAAAAAAACATTTACATATTCTTTTCCTGGTTTCAGTCACTGAAATGTGACCCAGCTGGAGTATCATGTTCAACAGATTTTAGTAAATCATGTTTCACTCTACCTCACTTATGGTACCTACATACAGCTAGGTGGACTGTGCTTATTGTACTTACTTTTGGCTAAGTGATCTATAACTAACTGGTCCTTTCTTTAAAAGGTATAGATGTAATTTTAATTAAAAGTCAATGAGTACATTTAAATAAATAAAATAGTTATTAGAGTATTTTACTATGTTTTTGTAGTGTTATGAATTTATTTTAAAAGAATTTAACTCTAATCACCAATGTTATGTATTCTTTTATATTTTACTTGTTTCAGTCATTAGACTGTGGCCATCCTGGGGCACCGCATTGAAAAGTTTTTAGTCGAATGAATTGACCCTAGTACTTTTTTCTTAAGCCTGGTACTTATTCTATTTTGCTGAACCGCTGAGTTGTGGGGACGTAAACAAACCAACACCGGTTGTCAAGCAGTAGTGGGGGACAAAAACAGACACAAAAACACACACACTTAGATATATGTATACGACAGGCTTCTTTCAGTTTCCATCTACCAAATCCACTCACAAGGCTTTGGTCGGCCTAAGGATGTAGTAGAAGACACTTGCCCAAGGTGCCACACAGTGGGACTGAACCTGGAACCATGTGGTTGGAAAGCAAACATCATACCTGCTAATTAATTGTCCTGCTAATTAATTGTCTTACACAAACTTATGAATTACCTAACACATTTTACTTCAAAAGCTTCTGATAGTTATTAGCAAAATATTTAAAAGAAGCATTTATAGAGTCAAATGTCATGTTTGGCACCAGCTGTCCATCAGTATATATGTTCTGCCACTGCTAGCCTCAATGAATGAGGTTGCTAATTTTAATGACATCTTTGGAATAAAAATTCCTTTAATTGTTCTTTAATTTATAACATCATTCTGCTATCCACCTTTGTGATTGTAGTCCCACCCACTTTACATTTCTTAAATGTTGGTAATTCTGATTAGAAATTTCACTTGTTGATGATCTCTTGATTAATCAACATGTCACTGCTTACTTGTTTATTTGGTTAACCTGATGAGTTGAGAGTTGCTTATGTAATTTTATGGACATTGTGCATACTGCATACTTGACTGTACTATGTTTATATCACAATTAAGACTCTTAACAAAACAGTTGTAGCAATACCAGATAACTCATTTATCTGCTTTTATTATATATATAACAGGTGATGCATTGTGTCACCTTGCTCTGCAATCATTTTGACATCTGGCTTGTGCACCTGTACAGGCAATGTCAATTTGATGGAGGGAAAAAGTTAATGTACAGCACATACATTAGACCACCATGAACAAATTATTTGTGCACGTCAATCAGCAAAAAACTAAACATTCATACATCATCTTCGATGAGAGATTCTATTATATATATATATATATATATATATATATATAGGGCTTGACCACCATCTCCATTGTCTCAATGTAAACTACTGCATTAACTCTAAAACCTTGTGGGAAAAATTGAGACGGCTCGACATGACCATCATTGCTCATGACCTCCAACGCCATCACTAACAATGAGAACTTGTTCACAACTGTGGGGGCTTCAGTAGGTCTGGTGTAGTGCTGTCTGTCATTCTTCCTGTTCACTTTTTGATCTTAGACAAAGTCCTTCTCATCAGAAGAGCCAGACCATGTCAGCCTCTTTGGGGTACATGAGTTTGTTCAGTAAGCACTTTGACCACATCACATGGTTCTCCCAGGTCTTACTGGACATGAACTGCCTTCTTCTCATAACATAGCATTTGTACCTGATGTCTTCTAACACCACACATCTAAAACTTGATCCAACACATGAAGATGATTGGCAATGCCCCTATTGACTTGCCAGGATTTTTGTTGATGAGGCCCTGGACTTGCTGATCAAATTCGACTTTTCTTACAATGTCTGACCATCAAGAACATTTTCTTCTTTTGGCCACAGAAGACACATTCCTGTCAGAGGCCAGAAGCTCTTTTCTGATTTTAAACATGAAGGACCTGGCAACATTTAAGAAGTTTGCAATCTGAGAATTACTGTGGTTGACAGCTAAGGTGACGAGAACAGCATGCCTTTTCATTGTATGTGGTAGATTCAAAGCTTTCATGTTGGGGCTGAAAAAAGAGAGGATGTTTAGTTAAAGTTTGGGGCACTTACAGTTCTTAAAAGTTTTGTTTTTAAATAGCTGATACACCTTGTGTGTGTGTGTGTGTGTGTTCAAAATTTGAACACTGTCTGTACAGTAAACCATATTGCTGTGCTAACCACTTTACCAAGTAACAGAATTAAACTAAATAGCTGTATTGACATATTAGTAGCCTATCAATGGGGTTTGTCTGTCCACACAGTATTGAGGTATTGTATTATATACAGAAGTTAAGGAGAGTGAGCTCATAAAAGGAGGCATTGTGACACATACCAAACAATTTTTTACTCATTTCTCATATTACGTGAAATATTTCATTAGTTATAATATACATAATTGTATACTAGATCCATTAATGTCATGTTTCAGTAACAATGTCATTATGTATGAAACTTAGAACTACTGATATAGGTGGGATATGTAAAAGATGAAACTCAACGGGATCGTCCAGTGTCGAGAGGTTATGATGTCAGGGTTTGTTTTGGTTCTTCAGATGTCAGCAGCTGCCAACACATCACAGGAGATTGAACAGACAGTTCAAAAACAAGGGAGGTTGGTCAAATAAAGTAATGACTCCAGAAAGTTCTTTCAAGGCCATGTGATTAACAAAAAAATAAAAATAAAAAGATTCGACAAGTGAACTAAAGAATTTAAAAAATTGTTGAAACGGCACCAATATTGAAAAATGTGCTTGGGGAGAGTGGTTGCTCTCCTTGCTCCCCTATTAGCTACACCTCTGCTTCATCATCATCATCATCATCATCATCATCATCATCATCCTTTAACGTCCATTTTCCATGCTGGCATGGGTTAGAAGAAGATGGAAAAAAGTTGTAACATCACATGAGGGATTTGAATGCTGCATCTGCTGTAAACCATATTGTGTTATTTATATACGTGTGTGTGTACATACAAATGCATATACTTGCATGTGCCTATCTATTTACATACATGTGCACATGTTTGTGTATGTTTATATCTACACTTGTATGTATATGCATTATCCTGCTCACAATGTTATTAGCGATCTCTATTGATTATTTTATTACTATGAATTCTTTCCATATTTGCTGCCCTCACTCACACAAACATCTACATGACATATGTGTAAACCACACGTATTACTTGAACTGCTTGAAATGTCTTCAAGGTGTCTTTTACCAGAAGATATGTGGTGTGAATTTTGTGCTAAACTCTTTTATTGTTAATTTAATTGACAGGGAATGGACTCTATGGGTACCGCTTTGGAGAGCTTCGATGACTTTCCCTTCGGGCAGGTGACAACAGGTGACACAATTGTTGATCCGTGGAACATAAACAATTCTAGACAGTGCATTGGGAATGCATCTGCATTTGCTGCTACTGCTGCCGCTGCTGCTGCTGCTCCTGTGGTGCTGCTCCCTCCTCCGCCAGCTTCACCTCGCGTTCTCATTGGCAGCACTATGCCACAGGCACAGGCACAGGCAGCTTTACCACCCGGTCAGTGTAGTCTTGCAGCCAATCTATTTCCAGCATCCAGTGCCTTTCCCTCTGCAGTGTCTTCCAATGTTCCTGCTCAGCCGTTTCCTGTCACGGTGCCAATAACTGCTAACCCAGCAGTTCCAACACCAACTGATCCTGCAACAACCCCAACTGAGGTAAGTGCAAAATAATTTATACTCACTTGTTTCTGTTTGTTTCTTCTTTAACTTTCCCCCAACATTTCCCTTCATACAATCAAATTGAGACCTCTGGCGGTTTACTGTGCTTGAGAAGACATGTCAAACTAAGTAAACTCCTCATGACCGTCCATATATACAGGCATGTCCTTTACGGCCATGCCCTCTACCTCCTTTGTCAGCCAAGAGGTCTTTGTCTTGTGGGCTTGCAAGTGCTGGTGCCATGAAAAAAGCGCTTGTGTCGGTGCCATGTAAAAAGTATCCATGCCGGAGCTGCATAAAAAGCATAAGTGCCAGTGCCATGTAAAAAAGCACTCGTGCTGGTTTCACATAAATAGCATCCGTGCCGGTGCCACGTAAATAGCATATGTGCCAGTGCCATGTAAAAAAAGCACTTGTGCTGGTGCCATGTAAATAGCATCCGTGCCGGTGCCACGTAAAAAGCATATGTGCCAGTGCCATGTAAAAAAAGCACTTGTGCTGGTGCCATGTAAATAGAATCCATGCCGGTGCCATGTAAAAGGTATCCATGCCGGTGCCACGCAAAAAGTATCCATGCCGGTGCTGCATAAAAAGCATTTGTGCCAGTGCCATGTAAAAAACATCCGTGCCAGTGCCATGTAAAAAAGCACTCATGCTGGTGTCACATAAATAACATCTGTGCCGGTGCCATGTAAAAAGTATCCGTGCTGGTACCACATAAAAAGTATGCATGCTAGTGCCATGTAAAAAAACGCTCATGCTGGTGCCATGTAAATAGCATCCATGCTGGTGTCACGTAAAGAGCATCTGTACCAGTGCCATGTAAAATAAGCGCTCGTGCTGGTGTCACGTAAATAGCATCCAGTACACTCTGTTAAATGGTTGGCCTTAGGAAGGGCATCCAGCTGTAGAAACCAAGATGATGAATCAGAAACTATCCCATTTTACTATAACATGAAATGAGTAAAAGACATATCGAACTAATAGGTCGGATGCTAGTGCACTGTGGACACTTGGTACTCAGAAAGTGATCTAACTGAAGATTGAACAGTTTGACAATTCCATTTCTCCACCTCGCCCTCACCATTTCTCCACCTCCCTCTCATCATTTCTCCACCTCATCATTTCTCCCCCTCTCCCATCATCATTTCTCCACTTTCCCCTCATCATTTCTCCCCCTCTCCCATCATCATTTCTCCCCCTCTCCCATCATCATTTCACCACCACCCCCTCATCATTTCTCCACCTTCCCCCTCATCCACCTCCATCCTCATCAGTCTTCAAAAGTGGAAATAAATTTTTTTTTCTATCTTTTATCTTTCTTTTACTTCTACTTGTTTCCAATCATTAGGCTGCAACCATTGCTGTGCCTTGAAGAATTTTAGTTGAACGAATCGACCCCAGTACTTAATATTTTTTTGTAAAGCCTGGTACTTATTCTATCAGTCTCTTTTGCCAAACCACCAAGTTACAGGGATGTAAGCACACCAACACCAGTTGTCAAGTGGTGGTGGAGGACAAACACATATATGTATATATATATATATATATATATATATTTATATACGACAGGCTTCTTTTGTCTACCAAATCCACTCACAAGGCTTTGGTCGGCCCAAGGCTATCATAGAAGACACTTTCCCAGGGTGCCATGCAGTGGGACTGAACCTGGAATAGTGTGGTTGGGAAGCAAACTTCTTACTACACGGCCGCACCTGGTTTGTAGTGAGGAATTGGAAAAGTGTACAGGAATCCATGGAAGCACTTAACTCCAGTTTTTTTAGTATGAAACAAATGAGATCTGAATCCCTCTTCTCTCTCACTCTCTCTCTCCCTCCCTCTCCTCTCTCACTCCCTCACTCTCTCCTCTCTCACCCTCCCTCTCCTCTCTCCCTCTCTCCCTCCCTCTCTCTTTCTCTCTCTCTATAGAATTGCTGGTCTGTTGAAGGTTACCTGTTTCAACATATGATTACTTTGACAAGATGTTTAACTCTAACCAACTCTGATTAGAAACACTTATGATCAAGTGCAGACAAACTATGAGCATCCTGTCTGTTTCAGGTTGGACATTATCTAATGTGTCCTTCTTTTTTAAAGACTGGGTTTGATTTGAAGAAATTTGGCTGCTATTTCTGACAGACTGAGTGACCATATACTGACTACCTTCTTGGTTTATACTGTGGTACCCACTTACAGTCAGATAGACTGGATTGTTGACTGTAAAGTATCTTGATCATAGACATTATACAATGAATTGTATCACACTGTGGTACCTAGCGAAGGCGCATGGCTCAGTGGTTAGAGCTTCGGGCTTACAATCGTGAGGTTGTGAATTTGATTCCCAGACAGGGCTGTGTGTTGTGTTCTTGAGCAAGACACTTTATGTCATATTGGTCCAGTTCACTCAGCTGTAGAAATGAGTTGTGACATCACTGGTGCCAAGCTCTGTTAGCCTTTGCCTTTCCTTTGGACAACATTGGTGGTGTGGAGTGGAGAGAGACTGGTATGCATGGGCAACTGTTGGTCTTCCACAAATAACTTTGCCCAGACTTGTGCCTTGGAGATGAACTTTCTAGATGTAATCTCATGGTCATTCATGACCGAAGGGGATTTTTACGTTTTTAGGTACCTACTTGGTGCAATAGAGTGACCTATCAATAAACTTTGTATGCAACAAATGAGAACCAGATGGAGCCCCAGTGGGTGGGCAACTTAGGTAGCAGACTCTCAACCCTTTGTGGCCAAACATATTGCTGATGTCATGAATGTATGACACAACTTAAACACAACATCATTTTTGGTGTCAGGTGTCAATGACACAGCATGGCCAAATGGTAAAGAAGTTCCCTTCACAATCACAAGATCCCTGGTTCAGTTCCACTGCATGGTGTCTTGGGTGTCTTTTACCTTTGCTCTACATTGACCCCCCAGTCTTGTGAGTGAAATTAAGTAGATAGAAACTATATGGAAACTCATTGGATGGATTGTGTTTGGAATTTATCCTTTTAGTATTCAGATTACTCTGTCAAATGTAATGCTTATTTATTCACATTGTTTTGAATTAATCATAAATTATCTTGGTAGGTGTGAGAGGCCAGAATCATAAATTATCTTGGTAAGTGTGAGAGGCCAGGTGTGTCTGGTTTGAATATAAAACAGGTAAAATATTTTGGCCTGGTATGGTCAGGGTTAAAGGACTAGTTTCATCATACTGATTCTGCTTAAGGGTTACATTAAATGGTACATCTGTCTGTGGAATATTCAGCCATTTATGTTGCTAATTCAGTTGATCTAACAACCGGATCACTATTGTTAAAGCCAATGGAGGGCTATATAAGTGAAATTCTCCAGGTGAGGCAGCATCAGTGTATGATGTAGAACAATTCTTTGTAGATCTGACTCTACAGAAACCATTCTGATGGCCAAATTGTTTGTGTTTATTGGTTATGTCCCTCATATTTCAGATGTTAGTGGGTGGGTGGGGGACATAGTTGACATGGTTCAGAGTCGTTGCATTACATGGGAATAATATAGACACAGTTGTATATTTCTGTGAGGATCTACCTTAATTGAAGGAGAGAGAAAAACTGAAGAATTCCAGGAGAATAGGAGCGAAATGTGGAATGGTTTATTTGTGGGAGCAGCCAAAGTGTAGGGTTGAAGCGATTGCAGAGGTTTTCTTGTACAATGTCAGCGTGAACTCAAATGTTGTTGGTTAGCTCCTGATCAACTCAGATTGAGCAAACCACTATGATGAAAGGCATTCCATCCAGGACCATCTTATCTTTTTTAAGGCTAACTTGGACACCAGTTTCTTATGTGTCCTTTCCTCAATAAAGAAAGTGTGTAATTTGAGGAAGATTTGGTCACCATTTCTAGTAACTTGAATGACTTCATAGGGTCTCCCGTGTTGACTTGTAATGTTAAGACAAGTGGAAGCGAGAGTTTGGGAGGATTTTTAACATGTGTGTGTGTGTGTGTATGTTAGGAAGCGAAACAAGCAATAAGTATGGTAGTTTCATTTACTGTTGTATACCTTGTGCAAGAACCATTTTGGTTGAGGTGTAGCTGGTAGGAGATGGAACAAAGCTAGTGGAAACATTCTTTGGCAAAAGAATCGAAATGTATGGTTGAAATTTAAGAAGGGAAAATTTTCTGTTGACCGTGAGGGGATACACAAACGGATCGTCAACTTCTTGACAATCATCTTACAATAATATATTCATGTACTACTACTACTACTACTACAATGACTACTACTACTACTACAATGACCACTACTACTACTACTACTACTACTACTACAATGACTACTACTACTACTACAACAACGATGATGATTAGTAGTACTACTATCAATGCTATAAAATTTACTGTTGCTTCACTATGACAATAGTAACTAATTTAATTATTATTACCACTTCTGTTATAATGTTAAATAATTACCTGTTATAAATACTACTACCACTACTATACTATGTCAACAATTTCCATGGCCATCACCACTGCAGCTCAATGACATTCAATATAAATTTCTACAATTATGCTAAGTCTTCTTACTTCTTCATCTATCACCACCACTATGTTTATTACTACTACTTTTGATACTACTACTACTACTAGATCAATGACCTTCATGACCACTTCTCATTGTTACCATTAGCACTGGTGACGTTTACTGTTATTTCTGTGAATTCTCTAAGTTGGTGGTTCTCAACCCCAGGGTCGACATAATCCTGGGGGGTTCATTAAAGATTTTATTGTTAAAATTTATGTGCAATAAATTGCTTATACTTCTACAATACACAAAAATATTTTAATTTTTTTTTAAAAACAATTCCTAATAATATTTAACACGTTAACCACCGTGGCCTGTTACTGGAACTTAAGGTGACGCCATGTATTTCCGGTCAAACTGCATACTGTTTAATTACAAGGAAATGTAATTTTTTATTTTTCATATTTACAATAGTTCATAATTAAACTTTAATATTTAGCACTTCTTCTTCTTCTTCTTTCTTCTTCTTCTTCTTCTTCTTCTTCTTCTTCTTCTTCTTCTTCTTCTTCTTCTTCTTTTTCTTCTTCTTCTTCTT
>JAOPUL010004744.1:81513433-81526358 GCA_027564515.1 Octopus rubescens
AGAAGAAGAAGAAGAAGAAGAAGAAGAAGAAGAAGAAGAAGAAGAAAAAGAAGAAGAAGAAGAAGAAGAAGAAGAAGGAGGAGGAGGAGTTATGGTAGAAGTTATACAAATAAGAAATATTTTGTTTTTAATATCATTTTCCAATAATAAATATTTTCGTTTGGAAATTAGCATTCCTTTTATCACTTTGTGAAAATACCAAGATATTTGATAAAAGTTTAATTATAGCACAGATTTGCGACCAAAAATTTGTTTCACATTTATTGGGTGAAGTTGATCAATTTTTACCAGCTGATTTAAAAATTTACAAAGAAATTATCCCATCACGTACACTTTCTTCACAAACTTGATCATTGCATTTTACCATTATGCCCGAATTTGACTATTGTCATTTATCATTACTATTAATTGCCATAGTTAAATAGACTATAACAGTAAAACTAATAGGGGAATTTTGAAAAATAAGCGTTTGGCAACGTTTAGACTGCTTCAGCTACGCAGAGAGTTGCCTGCATCATTGTAGCTTCAGTCACTCGTAAGCAGTGAGGAGAGAAAAGAAACGCGCTTTACAAAGTCACTTTGCTCAGGTTAAGACGTACCTTTTTTTTATTTCAATTATTTCCTCATGCTTTTTTTTCTACGTATACATTGTTTTATTGTACCATATGTTACATTTCAATGCTTCTTTAATGAAGATATGTATACATTTAGATGTTAAATCAAATGTATGCTGTTAAAGAAATATCCCCTTCCCCTTTCCTTACAGAACTCCACATCATTTAAAGCAAGGATATCTTCTAAAAGATGTGCAGCAAGCCCGGATATTTTTTGCTACATTTATGGTGAGTTTATAACTAAGAGACGTTATAGAAACATTACCGAGACGAGGATAAGAAGTGGGCTCCTCATAAGGTCTGCTCAATTTTGTGTTGAAGAACTAATACAGGGGACAAAATGTGCAAAGAAACCTTTTCGTTTTGGGGTTCTAATGATATGAAGAGAGCCTAAACTTACAACGATATCTTTGCTTATGTAAAGGTGAAGGGACACAATTCAAAGAGTGGGGGAAACATTGTTTATGACAATCGCCCGTCAGCATTGTGACCTGTTGCCCATCGTGTACCAGACGTTCCAGGTCCATCTCCACCAAGTAAGCTTGAAGACATACACTTAAGTTCTTAGTCAGAAGGCAGAAATAGCAACAATAGCTGTGAAGATGAACATCAACTAGTCAACCAGTGTGAATTAAATGGTCTAGTGAGGGACTTAGGGTTCGCAAAGATGTCAGCAGAGCTTTTAGGTTACAGACTTAAACCCAAGAATCTTTCACCTCCTCGTGCATCATTCTATTGGTATCGTAACTGCGAAAACGAATTTGTTCTTTATTTTGCTCAAGAAAATGATTTGGTTTATTGTACAGATCCATCAGGACAAATAGGAAAGTTTGGAATAAGTTACAACCCTGATGATTGGAGACTCTTTATTGACTGTTCAAAGAAAAGTCTTAAAGCTGTTCTACTGCATAATGGTAATAAATATGCTTGCATCCCTGTTGGATACTTAGTGATCATGAGGGAAACATTTGAAAATTTGGTGTCACTCTTACACAAGATTAAATTCAAAGAGCACAACTGGATGATTTGCAGCGACTTGAAAACAATTTGCTTGTTGTGTGGGCAACAGTCAAGCTACACAACATTTCATTGTTTCTTATGTGAATGGGACAGTAAGGTCAAGAAACTCCATTGATCTAAAAAGATAATGGTCAAGTAGGGATACGCTTACATCAAGAACAAAGAATATCCTTCGGGAAGGTTTGGCTGATCGGAAAAGGGTTCTTTTACCCCCCTCTACATATAAGCTTGACCTCATGAAGCAATTCCTAAAAGCTTCGCCACAGGATAGAGTGGGCTTTAAGTATTAGCGTAGCAAGTCTCCTGCTCTGGCAGACATCAAGGTCGAAAAGGGTGTATACATAGGACCAGATATAAAGAAACTCGTCGAGGATGACAATTTTGAAAACTCTCTAAGTGATTCTGAAAAAGATGTATGTATTAGTTTTAAAGATGCGATGCAGAACTTCTTTGGTAATCACAAGGATCCTAACTACAAAACATAGTTGGAAGGACGCTGGAAAAGTTCGAGGTCTTAGGATGTAAAATCAGCATTGAAGTTAATTTCCTACATGCCCGTTTGGATTTCTTTACATGAAATGTGGGGCATGCGAGTGAGTAGCAGAAGAAAAGGTTTCATCAAGACATAAAAGAGATGGAAAAAATATATTAGGGAAGAAGGAGTGACAATATGATGCCCGACTACTGGTGGATGTTGCATCGTGAATGCCCATCAAATTCTTAAAAGCGAAAGAGTTTCAGGCGGAGTTTCCAATTGAGAAAGAAAAGATTTTGAGGTGCTGAGTCTAAAAGATGAACGAAACCCTTGTAAAAGTCTATTTTCTCACCTTTCAATTGCATTTGTGCCATTTTATTTTGCTAAATAAAGTACCAAATTCACTTTTATTAGTTTCCTTTAGTCCTACAATTCTGCCATGTGTCTTTTTACCGACAAATTATGGTATATTTCATCATTAAATTGTGAGAAAACCTTAGGTAATGGGAAAGAGCACTTTTCATATTTCGAATTAGCACCACAAATATATATAAAGTAACATACAATCTCAAAGCAATTTTCAAAGAGTTCCATTTCGCAGATCTGTGTAATTATTGTATGTTCATCATAATTCCTGGTATCACCCAGGTGGCTAAAGCATACTTCCGATGTTACCCGTCGTAAGATGGGTAATACTTTAGTAGAAATTATAATCATCAAAGTTTGAAAAATAAAATATTTTAATGAGTGTAGCAATTAATCTGTGGCAAATGTAATGAATAATGGGATTTTGTACATGAACCAATATACACATTCCAATTATGATCCAAGGTACGTAAGGTTGATTAAGAAGAACTAGCAGGCGTACCCTGCTTTGCTCGGGTGATTTGTTGAATATTGCCATAGCTCCGACAAAAAAGTTTGAATGCGGTCAATAAGTTTGAAGAAAATTGGTGGAAAATTGCAGCAGTAAGAGGGGGAAAAGTGGTAAAAAATACCTGTTTTACGCGGTTTTCTCCAATTACACGGTTGAACTTTGAAACCATTTTGTACTTAAAATCTGACCATAAACATGAGCAATGTGTGTGTGAAGTTTGAAGAAAATCTGCGGAAAATTGCATGAATAAGAGGGGAAAAAGTGGAAAAAATACTGGTTTTTCCCCTTTTACGCTGTTGAACTTTGAAGCCATTTTGTACTTAAAACCTGCCCGTAAACATGACTAGTGAGGGTGTGAAGTTTGAAAAAACTCGGTTTAGCGGTTCTGGCGCTAGAAGGTAACATACAGACAGACAGACAGACACACAATAGTTACGATGCCACTGTTCCAGATCGAGCAGATGATCCGACCGACACAAGAGCAAGACTGCAACAGGCCCATCTTTCTTGATCATCTCCCCATGGATGCCACAAACGCCAGCTAGCTTGTTGCTTTCCGCTGATTTACAACCATACGAGCCTCATCTACGGACAGCGGATCACAGCTGACTGGCAGGTTGTTCACCAGTGCTGAAGGCATTTCGGCATTCTGAACAGTACTCGATGTTTCCACTTTGTACAGCTCCTCAAAGTACGATGCCCAGTGGACATCATAGTTTCATACTACATAGTACTATTCTTGGGTTTCTCCATCAGGAGTGCTCCATCAGGGTCTGAGACTCCAGAACACCGAGGGGGGAGGCTGCTTTATCTCTATCTTCTAAGCATAGGGATTTCTCTATAGGCAGAACGTGAATCAGAAGTGTTTAGTCAACTCTTGACCTCATCACAGATTCCTCGAACCTGATTTTCCTTGTCAGACCTCAGGGCTCTGATAACTTCCACATTTCATCCCCTGAAGCAAATCACGAGAGATCCCAACCAGCCTCTCCCTGTAGCTGCGTTCCACCAATGCGAGGGTCTCCATGCACAGGAAACGCTTCCTGGCCCATTTTTGCAAACCAGTACACCCTCTAGCAGTTACCAACAGGGTGTCCCTGTAAGTTTTCCACATTCCTAAAGGTCCAGTATAGGGATTAGCCCCATGTAGCACAGACCCAAGCTGTTATGAATAAGTCTTAGACTGTTTTCTTTGAGTCTGTAGACATCCAGTCTGGGACTGAATTCCTTCAGCCTCTTAGACTTCAGTTGTAATCTCAATTCAGCCACAACAAGTCTGTGGTCAGTGCCCATGACGCTGGTACTCTGAAAAACCCTGAAGTTCTTTAGGACTCTCCACCGACCATCTACAAGTATGTGGTCGATCTCCTTTGCCACAGGACCGCTATTGGAATACCAAATCCAGCAATGCAAAGTCTGTGGCTTTTAGCAAATTCCAGGAGCATCACACCACTATCGCTCCAGAAGGGCCGACAATGCCCTCATATCCCGTTCTGCTAAAAACACGTTAAAATCTCCCATGACGAAGGACGTGACCCTGTTGGGGATACTCACCATGACAGAGCACAGCTACACATAGAATTTCCCTCTCACTGACCTGTCACCCTCAGTAATTGGGGCATACACTGCAACCAAAAAAATGACCCCCAGGGAATGTCGAATCCTCAACTGCTTAATATGTCCATTGACAGGTGTTACATCTGATACCATTGGAACCAGCCAGTTGGCCACTGCTAACCCCACCAGCATGCCAGCCATTAGCAGGGCCATTGCATGTCTTTTAGAGGCCCCCCTGCAACTTTTTGTTTCGAGGCCCCATTTCTTCAATCAAAATTCATAATCTACGCACCTTTCATTCATAACTATATTTTACTTTATTCTGTCTGAAGTTTTTTCCTCTTGTGTGTTGAAATTTTCAGTTAATATCTTAACCAAAGTAAATCGATGGCTCATCTATGTACTTTGATCTTAACATCTATGTACTTTGGTCTCAACCGCGGAGGCCCCCTGCGACCGCAGGGATTGCAGGGGCTTAGCGACGACCTTGCATATATGACAGGCTTCCATCTACCAAATTTCCTTACAAGGCTTTGGTCGGTCCAGGGCTATAGTTGAAGACACTTGCCCAAGGTGCCACACAGTGGGACTGAACTTGGAACCATGTGGTTGGGAAGCAAACTTCTTAGTCAAACATTCATTGTTTCACCTATGTATCAGTTCCTGATACAACTGAGAATAGACGGAAGCAGGGAGTATGGGACAATCTGCGCTCAGATGCTACTTTCAACTCTCTCTCTCTTTGATCAATCTGATTAAAGGTGTCGCCTAGTTTCTGCAAGTGCAAAATTCTCGGGGGAATGGGTTGATGCCCAGCCCGTGGCCAACATTGGTGGTCTGCTCGGTCTAGATGAGCTCCGCATCTCCATTGCACTCAGAGTGGGAACCGACGTCTGTGTGGGACTGATATATCACTGAGGTAGGTCCCTCGACTCCATAGGCCTTCACGGTTTGCTTTGCCGCCGAAATGCTGGTCGTTTTGCTCGTCACACCGAGCTAAACTTAATCATTAAGCGGACCCTGGCCCGGGTTAATATCTCCTCAGTGCAGGAGCCGGCGGGATTATCCAGAAGAGACCGGATGGTTTTACCCTTTGTCCCGAGGTAGGTGCCTCACCTGGGACGCCACAGTCTGTGACTCCTTTGCTCCTTCCCACATCCTGGATGCTGCTGTAAATAGGATGGTCACTGCTTCTGTAGCCAAACGAAACAAAATCCTTAAGTATAAGGGACTTGTTGGTGAACCATTTCTTCTAGCTTGTGGTGTTTGAGACGTTTGGAGGGGCTGGGCCGTTAACAGCGAAGTTCTTGTCATCGTTGGCTGCTCCAACACCTTAGCCTCGCCTCACCATCGCCCGTAGTAATACTGCGAGCATGTTGGCTTGCTTCAGTAGGTTCCGTTGAACCTTGTGGTGTGCGATCAATTGAGGCAGTCGGTATTGAGTTGATGTTTGTTTGGGGATTTTTTTTCTTTGTTCCTCTTTTTCCTCCTTTTATCTCCTTTTTCTTTCTTTCTTCGCTCATGTTTGTGTTTTCTTCGGTTTTGGATTTGTATCTTAATGTAGTTTTGTATTATATATGTATCATATAAAAATAAACAAAATACACTTCAATGTATATGTGTATGTATGTGTGTGTGTGTGTGTGTGTGTGTGTATGTATGGGCGTGGGCGTGCGTAAACTAAAACATAAATACTTATATATAAACCGATATATATAAATCTGACCGTAACGCGAAATTAATTTTCCTATTGATTCTAATATTGAGATTGCGTTGGAAGAAGCACAAGAAAACAATAGGGAACCAGTAACACGATCACCTTTATACGTCATCATCCTTTAACGTCCGTTTTCCATGCTGGCGTGGGTTGGACGGTTTGACCGGAACTGCACCAGGTTCCAGTCTGATTTGGCTTGGTTTCTACTGCTGGATGCCCTTCCTAACGCCAACCACTTATTTCTAAACATTACACGGTACAATATAGATACATGAAAACACAAACACATTTCAAGAGGAATAACATAGGGAATTAATAAGAATTGTAATATCATAAGAATACGTTCTGAACACAAAAGATGTTTACTACAGTGTGAGGGGTGGTGGTGGAATGAGTGTTACTAGGAGGATGAGGGACAATATTTACTATCTGTTCATTATCACAAACAAACATCAGCTTGAGGGGTGAAGAACTTATCAAATGTTGTTTGTTGTTTATGACGTATCATCTCTTTGTACAAACTCAGTATAGGAACTGAGCTCATTGTAACCTCCTCTTGTAATTGTTATGTTATGTTCATGAATGATTAGGATCATTTATCAGCAAAAAGCTGCAGACCTTCCTCTATAAGTGCCAACCCGTTAGCAATAATTCTTGTAGTAAATATTTAAGTGGTGTAGGTGGAACTTCCGTTGTCTCATCTGTATTCTCAGCTTGTTCTTTTTCTAACAGCATCAGCTCCTTGTTAAATGATAAACTTTCTCTCTGGGACACCAGCAACTCAGCCACATCATCCTCTATAACTTTTTCAAATCCTACATCCTTGCAAGTGTTTCAATATCTTTCCAAATTTAATGTAGAATGTCTGGCCATATACTTTTGCTTGAAGAAAACTTGTAATGTCACTGGTACAGTCTGGCCATATACTTTTTCAACCACTATTCAAAATTGAAGGTTTCAACTTCATCCCATGACTCAGCTATATTAATTCACAATATCCATTATGTTGAATTTCTTCTAGAAACCTCTAATTGTAGGTTTACCCTGCTTGTCAATTGCTTTCATAAGTTGTTTGAAAGTTATTCTCATATAATATGCCTTGAAATTAGCTCTCACACCTTGATCCATTGACTGGAGCAACAAAGTTGTATTCTTGATGATATAACCTACTCTCACATTATCAGAAAGCTCATCTAAGTTCACTGGGTGGATTGGTGCATTGTCTAAAAGATGCAATGCTTTGTTGGAAATATTATGTCTGGCACAAAGGTGGTGAGCTGGCAGAATCGTTACTGTGCCAGACAAAATGCTTATTGCATTTTATCTGTCTTATGTTTCTGAGTTCAAATGCTGCCAAGGTCGACTTTACCTTTCATCCTTTCGGGGGTCAATAAAATAAGTACCAGTTGAGTACTGGGGTTGATGTAATCAACTTACCCCCACCCCAAAAATTTGAAACCAATATTATTCCTGACACTGTACCTTTCTACCGCAAGACAAAAACCGTTTCTAAACCACTCTTTGAGAAGGCTTTTAGTCATCCATGCCTTCCTATTTGAATGACAAATCAGAAGTAGGTTAAACTTTTTGTAACCCTTGAAAGATTTTTGGAGCGATACACGATTAGGGGCTTTAATTTCATATCATCAGTGGCATCCCCCCTTCTTCTTCTTCCTCGTTTAACATCCGTTTCCATGCTAGCATGGGTTGGACGGGTTTTACCTAATGGCTCTTCTCCAGGCCTCTCGATCCTGTTATTTAAATATCTTCGAAACCATGTCAAAGATACAGAATAAAATATTGTCTCAAATTATGAAAATGTACCACCGGTGGTGCATATGGTGGTTGTGAAGTTTGAGATGAACCACCGATGGTACATGTGGCAATTAATGTGTTAAATATGAAAATACAGTTAGATTTTTTTTATATACGTCGAATGGCTTTGGACGTTCAGTAGAGTAAAACAGGAATCAAAGGGGTCCATAGGCAAAAAATGATTGAGAACCACGGCTCTAAGACTACTTACTCCAGGATCTGTCTCCACCATCATCATTACTTCTCCTTTTACTAATCATCATAATTATTCTAATTATCGTTATGTCGTCATCCCAATCTTATTAATCATATATGTTGTACCATTGCAGATACCAGCCAACATGACCTGCTCTCTACCCATTGTTACAGATCCATTTGGGGATAAACTGTTTGTTTCTGCTGCACCTGCACAAGCATCCAGCCAAACACCCTTTACAGCCACCACTTCTACTACACCACCAACTACAGACAATACTGTACCTTTTGCCGCATTTCCAGTGATGAAGCCACCAAGAGGTAACGCTTTTCCAGTTGCAACACAAAACGTTGCTTCGAATTTTGCTGCCCAGCAATCTTTTGCTGCATTCCCTCCTGATCCAGTAAATCCTGTGGGCAATGCATTTTCAGCTGCACCACAACCAGCTTTCTCTGCTGCATTCCCTGTTAAACCACAAACCCCGGTTACTGGATTTCCGGTTGGACAACAACCATCATTTGCTGCATTCCCAGAGGGGCCACAGCCAGCTTTTCTGCCTCTCTCGTCTCCTGACAGCAGTCAGAGAAGCACTCCGAGCAAATTCGATGCTATATCTTTGGACAGTTCTTTTACTAGCGTCTTCTCTCAGCAGAGTAACGAAAAACTGGAAAGTGGTTCCACATTTGCAAATAATAAATCAATAGATACTGGTACTAATCCAGTTCCTCAGACTAACAAACTTTTCCAGGATCTCTGCAATTTTGGCAGCAATCAGCACCACAAGAAGCCAGCAGAGCTATTTCCAAAGTTGGAGCCACCACCAAGCAAAAAATTAAATGAATTACTTGAAGAAAGTACTAAAAGCAAAGACATGCCTTTTGAGAATTCTAGTGTTGAAAACCCTCTCCCAATCCAGCAGCAGCAGCAGCAGCAGCAGCCATCAGAGCAAGATGTTACCCCGTCAGATAAAGACCAGGCAAGTGAATCTTCAATAACCTCAGCTCTTCCAGCTGAAAACTTGTTAACTGATCCAATATGCTTTCCTGAACCCACCAAATTTGATCAACCCTCAGTTTCCGCTGCTTCTTTTTCCGGTTCTGATTCCCAATCTTCTAACGTTTCTAATGACCAGCCTCATTCTGATTCTCCCAGTATTTTCAGCTTCAGTGGTAATAACCCCACAGAAGTCACCTATGCAATGACAAAACTCAAACTTTCAGATGTTGACTTTAACAACCCTCCTTCTCATCCACCTCCACAACTTCCTTCCTACCTTATTGTTGCTGCTTCTGGCCACAATTCTGGCTCAGAGTCTGTGTGTAGCATTTCCCCCTTTCCAGATGACCACTGGGTCATATCTGATGACGAATTTAACCTCCCTTCCCCAACTGTGCCACCTCCTCCGTTGCCAACAGGTGCTTCTCGTAATTTCGAACCTGACCAAGCACCGGCACCCCCACCTCGCCCAAGGACATCAGATATTACACGAACTGCCAAACCTCCTCCACTTCCTCTTCGTCCAAAACGTACCCTTTCTTCCAGTTCAAGTTTACAAAGTATGGGCAAATCCAACTCTCCAGTGTCATCTATTGTTTCTCTTGAAGGAACAGTGTTGGCCCATGGGGCCATTTCAGATTGTTCTTTTACATCGCTGCAAGACTCAGACGTGTCTACCAATAGTCTTCCAACGACAAAACTTGCTGACACCAAAGTTAATATGACAAAGTTTACTGACCGAGGATCATCTGTCTCATCTCCTCTTAGTGTTGCCACTGGCAACAGCAACTCTTCCCCCCCTCCTTGGTCTGCATTTACTGAAAATGATAATTCAAGCTCACCTTTTAGTAACCAAAGCTTTTCGAGTGGTGGTCGTGATGTCTTTGCATCAAATTCATCACAGACTGCCATTGGTACTGCTAGTTCCCATGACAGTGGTTGGCCCAACAATAATCCTTTCATGTCTAAAGTTAATGCCAGTCCTTCAGTGAGGAACTCTTCATCACCAGATCCTTTCAGTGGCCCCTACACCAAAATACTTGACAAACGATCAAAACAGACTTCTCAGACAACTTCCCAGTCTGTAGAATCTGTTTGTAGCTCAACATCAGCTCAAATCCATAATAAATCCAGCCAACAACCAGTGTTCAACAGTGTGGATCCATTTCGTGTCCATCATTGCACAAAGCCACAATCAAACCACAACCAGACAAACACAAATACTTCTGGATCATTCTGTAGCGACCTTAACAATGACTTATCTGATCCTTTTGTTGTCCCCCTCCACCTCAAACTACAAACTGAGAAGTCAGCAGTGGACCCTTTTGTGATACAAACTAATGTTAATCTAACACAAACCAATACTCAAGTGACTCAGTTATTTTCTTCAACAAAAAATACCGAAAGGTCAGTTCCAGAGACTGACCCTTTCACATACAAAAGTCAAACAACTAACATTGAAAATGACCCTTTTACATCCCTTAGTCGAAACACTGGACACTCTGGCAACACACCAACAGATCCATTTTTCTCTCCCAGTCACAATCCTGCTGAATACTCTCAAACCCAAACTGACCCTTTTGACGCATTTAATCAATGGCCAGTTAGTACAAAATTCAGTGTGGACATTGATAAAAGCAATGGTCATTGACTAAGAAGATCCAGACAATCTTCAGATGCATTTATTGTTAATGGTAAGTAGAAAAGAAAAAAAGAGAAAAAAAAAAATCATTTTATTTCTTCTGCTGAGCTTGAACCTCAAACTTCCTGTTTTAAAATTTTAGCCAACTATTTTATTTTGATTTATTTTTCTTTGCAATATTTCTTCTAAAGAAAATAGCATTTCACTTATAATTTGGTTTTTGATCTT
This sequence comes from Octopus rubescens, assembly GCA_027564515.1. Taxonomy (NCBI): domain Eukaryota; kingdom Metazoa; phylum Mollusca; class Cephalopoda; order Octopoda; family Octopodidae; genus Octopus; species Octopus rubescens. The sequence continues at coordinate 81,524,571 of JAOPUL010004744.1, forward strand.
AATGAACTTCCAATGACTGACTGCTTTCTCTTTCAATGCTTTACAACAGGCAGATGGTAGATCTTTCATCCAACCGGCTGTGCTCAGCCTCGGTCCCCATGCAGGGGAATCAAGTTCAGACTGCTAGTTGCCAGGTAGGTCTTCAAGTCAAGCTACACTTGTTAGGTATCTGTCTCAGGTGCAGGCATGGCTGTGTGGTTAAGAAGTTGGCCTTGCAACTCTGTGGTTTTGAGTTTGATCTCACTGTACAGCATTTTAGGCCAATGTGTCTTCTACAATAGCTTCTAGATTACCAATGCCTTGTGAATGAAATTTGGTAAGCAGAAAATTGTGAGGAAATCCATTTAAGGTGGCAAACCCTCCTTTAACATCACCACCTGGTCTTTTGGTGCCTTTGGCACTGTCCACTCTGTTGCAAGCATTCAGGCCATATCTTTGGTCTAAGAACTTCCCACCAGTCAAAGTGGCTCTGAAAATGGTCATAGCTGCTGTCTTTTCATATTCTGCCTACATTACCACAAAAATGATGTCAGGCTACAGTTACTAGGTTCCAGTAAATCTACAGTTGTTTGGTAACTCTCTCTGTCTAGTTTTAGTTATTAGGTAACTGTCCCAGACTAGCTGCAATTGTAAACTACCCCACAAATTCTACAGTTCAATCTAGCAACAGTTTTTAGGGTAACTACCTCAATTTTGCCACGGTTGTAAAGGTAACTGTCTCAAATTTTCCATATTCTCAGTCAGTCCATCTACAGTTGATGGGTAAGATTTAGGCATTAAGTTTGTTTTCCTTGCAGATGAAGCCAGGTTAAGAATGTGAGATGTAGAAAATGTTAGCAGAGATTTCTATCAAACAATCATTGTAATTGTAATGATGTGTAAAAATAGAAATTCTATAATTAACTGAGCTGCTATATGCTTCTTATTGAAGTAATCAAATATAAAACAAGAAGTGTTTAGTTGAACCTCTGTGAGTCCTTTCAACATTGTGATGGTAGAGAATTGTTAACTTTATTTTAATAATTGCACAAACTCACTGACTGCAATAGAGAGGATTTTATATTTAACACGGTCTGCAAGCAAAGTACCATTTATGCCGTGATGATTTACTTTTAAATGGATTGGAGCATTCCTCTAGAAATAAGTCTCTTTACTTGGGTTTGAGATCACTGCTAATCAAAGAATACTCTGTTCATCCATTAATCATTGGTTGGTCTATTGGAAACATCTACCAAGGTTATTGTTTCCATATGTATGAAATTAAATTTTGAAGAAATGTCAACCAATTGAAATTATTAATTATAAATACGTTGGTGTGGATCCTGCAGTAAGCTTAAGTGGATGTATTTATAAGTGCATGTAGTAAAGGACTGAGTGACCAAGGAAAAGCTTTGGAAGTTGCAATGAAAATAACAATACATTTGACTATGAGTTCTCTGTAAACATTTTAAAGTTAAACTTCATCAAACAAAATTCATCTGAGTATGAAATATGTATGTTAGTTTCCGGCAAAATTTATACTTTTGACTATTCATGGACAGCCCTAACCCTATGCGTGTGTGTGTTTCTTCATTGCAACAAAAGTGTTTGTTGGCTAATTAATGGGTAATACGATTCTATGTTTCTGAGATGAGGAATTTATATACTGTTTATATTAGATGGACTGGTGTCCTCATCTTGATTGTTGCTTTTACTACATTTCGGCTGTTGTATGCTCCAGCCTTCTTCAGGTGTCTTGTTTTGAACTCAGTTGTTGTATTGGAATTTCAATACAACAACCGAGTTCAA
>JAOPUL010004744.1:81595698-81607314 GCA_027564515.1 Octopus rubescens
ATGCATGATTAATTAAAAATAATTTGAAAGAAAAAGCATTACATTTGGCAGAATAATCTGAATGCTAAAGGGTTAAGTTTTCTCTCAATCGACACCTTTTGAATTTGTAGGACCCTTTTTTTCCTTTCTTTGTAATCCTTTATACTACAGTGGTAAATTGTACAGAAGAAAAAAAAAGCAGCAAGCCATTTATACCCTACTGTCTTAAAAAAGAAGTACCTAAAATTACATAGAAAAATACATTGGATGCAGGAGGTCTGAAACAAAACAATATAAAGACAGAATGGTCATCCCTCGAACTCTTCTGCTCATAAATCTATTGATTCAGGGCTGACCTGGGGCTAAAAAAACAATTCATAGAACTCACAATATAGTGAGCCAAAACTAAATACAATTAACAATTTAGTTTGTGATTCAAATATATTTATACAGCCATCTTATTATTATCATTGTTGTCGTGACATACATTTTTCCATGCTTGCATGTTTCAGATGAAATTTTCGAAGCAGATTTTCTATAAGCTGGATGCTCTTCCTGTCGCCAACCTTTACCAGTTTCCGAGCAAGATAATATTTTCCCTTAGCCCAAACATCTTTTCATAGAAGATTACAAACATATGACACATCTTTTGTATAAATGGTGACTCTACAATTGGCAAGCAATGTCAAAACTAGGAAATATGAACACACACACACATACAATGGGCTTCTTTCAGTTTCCACCTACTAAATTCATTCACAAGATTTTTGTCAGCCAGAGGCTATAGTAGAAGACACATACCCAAGGTACCACACAGTGGAACTGAACCTGAGACCATTAGGTTGAGAGGCAAGCTTCTTAACCATACATCTATGCTTGCGCAAACCACAAGGCCCCAAACATACAGTACAAAACATGTTCTACAAAAAGGAGTCACAAAACATTTAAGGAGGTACATCCATATAATAGACTGGTGTTTCTCAACTATTTTTAGCCTATGGACCCCTTTGATTCCTATTTCACTCTACTGGACCCCTTTGATCTCTATTTCACTCTATGGACTCCCATAACCATTCACTGTATATGAAAACGAGCTTACTGTATTTTTATAATTAAATATTATTTAGAATTTTTTATCTTTTATCTTTTACTTGTTTCAATCATTAGACCAAAGCCATGCTGGGGCACCACCTTGAAAACCTTTTAGTTGAATGAATCGACCCCAGTACTTTTTTTTTATATAAAAAATGTTTTAAGATTTTGTGTATTGTAGAAGGATCACCAATTTATTGCAGATAAATTTTAACAATAAAATTTTATATGGACCCCTAAGGGTCATATGGACCTCCAAAGGTCATATGGACCCCCAAGAGTCATATGGACCCCAGTTGAGAACCACTGGAGTAGACTGGACAGGGCCAAATCCTAATCCAATAAAAACAAGACAATATCATAAGTAAAAAATTTAACACACAAAACAAATATAAACCACCACTTTCCCAGAGTAGAGAAGCTTCCACCTTCCATACCATGTAGGTTCTCTGCATGTCTGTCTGCCAGCATTTTTGGTTTTGGCCAAACCTCAAAGTTTCCAAAATCCTCCAAGTAGCTCATCTCTAACTGCTGATATATTTCTGGTGTAGTTTCCACCAAACATCAATAATTTTATTGTCAATACGTCTCTCATTTCTTCTTCAGTCAGTGCAACTTTCCTCTGGCTCTCCTTTACCTCATTCAGTATTTCCCTCATCTTCTCAATACTAAATCAGACAGCCATGAAGACAAGGCTCTGTGGCTGGACGGGAGTTCTTCTGCAGTGGATTTCAAGTAGCATGCTAGTTTCTAGACTGAACCCCAACACACTCACTTTCTTTTTTGCTCACTTATTTCTTGATATTATTGATGAAAGTTTAATACCTTTCTTCATGCTCTATTTCTTCCCCATTGTCACAAGATGGAAAATAGAAATGCTGTTTAAAGCCTCTGGAAGAGAAGACTCTCAAGGTGATTTCATTTACTTTTGCTCTAAGCTATCCTCTCAACCCAACTGCTGTTGTTAATGTCTCTACTATTGCTTCTCATCACCGTTCTCTTCTTTTTATTTTCCACTTCTGAGCAGTAAACTCTCTTACTCCAACACATGTAACTATTGGATCTTTTGACCTCAACCACCAGTCTGATAGACTCTCTCTATGTTCCCACTACGGGGTACAACTTTGTGATAGCCTTGTGGTGTCCAGGTGTCACCAAGATCTGGTTGCTCATGCAGGTCCCCACTCAATCCTGTAATAGCAGATCCCCACCCCACTTGCCAGTACCAATATCTTTAATAATGGCCCTCATGTTTCTATTCTTCATGTACTATGACTTCAGCATGTGACGTGGTATAGGGGGAACCTGCACTGTTTGCTTCCTTGCCTTATGCTCAGTCTTAACAACTAGAACTACACTTCCCTAAGTTAAGAGAGCATACATCCTGACCAGAACTCCCCCCATATCTTATCCTGCCATTATCAGCTTCTCTTGAGAGAGACCGTGCCATATAATTGAGGTAGGGTCCGAAGTCCAATAACATCTCCAATCCATCATTAGCACAAGTCTCAAATAGTTGGCTTAACCCTTTAGTATTCAGATTACTCTGTCAAATGTAATGCTTATTGATTTACATTGTTTTGAATTAATCATGCAGGATCATGTAGCTTTGAGATTTTGATGAAGTGATTGTTTATCTTTAGAATGACACTGTAGAATAGGTGCTAGAGGCTGGATCTGGTCAGTTTGAACATAAAACAAGGTAGAATAGTTGGGCCTGATATGGCTGGTTTAACTGCTAAATGGTAAAAGTACCTGGAAATATTCGCTGGGAGCCAAGTAACATACACACACTCGGGTTTGTCATAAACCGGACTTTGGCACTCATGCCACACTAATGTTTACTAGCCAGCCTATTGAATAACTTTCATTTCCCCGTGTCTTAGAGTGTGTGTCTTAGCTCTGACAATGCAATCTTCATGGTCTGTGTTGAAGAAATGATCAAGTGCCATTCTTTCTACAAGTACATTGGTTGCAATGTCTTACCTAAACTTTAAATTTGCTCACTAGCTTCCCCTATAATCTATTTTTTCTAACACCACTACTTTACAAAATCCTATTAATTTTACTCTAATTGCCCTCTTCTGTGTGATCCACCATCACTTAATGACAAATTCTCATCAACTGCTGCTTAATTAATCCTGTCCTTGTGGCCTTTGCATGCTAACACTACACATCCACTTCCAATGACTGTCTACTTTAGGTTGACTGTATAGAGCCCAAATTTGTGATGTCAACCACTTGAAACTGGGAACCCTACACCATCTCTATCTGCTCACTTAACTAAATATAACCTGCATAACCTGATGTGGTTGGTGTATCTTCGTAGTGTTGCCATCAAGAAATCCAGATAACTGGAACTCTCTGAGAAAGTCTGCAAGGTTTTTAAACTCATTTTTTCTATTGGCTAACCTTACAAAATCCCAGTGAGTGTCTGAAATGCCATTCCACTCTCCCACTAAAGGATACAATGTTCTAAATGAGGATATTTCCAAACACAGAGAAATCTAGCCATCCTGCCTTAAGATATCTGACATAATTGCCACTAGTTTGAAGGGACACCCTTTTCTCTTGTTTATGTTTAGCATCACTGACTTACCATCTGAGCCAAACAAGATTCTCCTAACTTGAGATCTAAACCTTTCTGAAACAACATTGCCACTCAAATTGAGTAACAAAAAGATGTAGACATCTTATAATCATCAAAAGTAGATAAGTATATGCATCCTAATCATCTTAATCTCACTGATGGTGACCAGATTTATACTTAATAATCTGAGGTTGATAACTTTGCTTCCAACCTGATGCCAAGCCTTTCTGCAATTATGCAATGCACTCTGAATATGGCCATGTTGATTGGAGGAAAGGAATTAGAGAGGCCACTTACCTTAGACACAGAGAAGGAGGCTAATCTGAGTTTCTCAGTGTTGGAGTGGAGGCTTTAAAAACCCTTCCAGGAGGTTTTAGTTAACTTTTTGAAAGTTCACATGGAAATTTAATCAACAGCAGATGATCAGTTGATGATGTTTTATTGACAAGAGTTCCTCTGAGCATTCCCACTGCCTTTTGTCATTGTCCAATTACATCAATTTCACTGTTATTTTATATTTACAACAATAAAGATGATGAGTATTTAGCTGTTGTTTGTTTTTTGTTTTTGTGATTTCATTTGCTGTTTTTGCTGAAATGGCTGTTGTATTTTCCTGTTGTTTTTGCAGGTTTAGCTGTTAGAAATGGTGAAGTTGTCTGAATGGTTGACAGATACTCTGCTGTCCTATCAAATCTTCCAACTTTCAGCTTTTTTGTTTCTATTTTCTCTTCTTTACTCCAAAAATGACCTCTCGTGATGACAAGTTTTCACAATCGGATAAGTATAAGGTCAAGTCACAGCATAGGGAGGGGGGGGGGGCTTCTATCAATGGTGCTGGAATAAATCTCCTTTTTTTTCCTCAAGTGTAGTCTTGATTTCTGTTGTTGCTTTAGTGGTGGGGAGGGCATTTCTACTGCTGCGGCTGCTACTGTTGTTAATCATGGCAATGTTATTATTGCTGTGGTTATGGAGTTGACAACAGCATTGATCTTCTGGCCCTTAAGTGACTAGTATCACCGCACAACGTTTCCTCTGTGTATCATAAAGGCAACTAAAAGAGGTTGAGATACATTTGCACTCCAACCTCGTAAAACCGTCACCAGCAACAACTACCCAAACAGACCCATGGGTTGGAAGGTTGTCGACTGAGTGATGCAAAGACATCATCCACCAGGAGCAGGGAATAACCAACAAATAGTGGATGCAGCGACATGCTGTTACAGTGCATGCCTCCACACTACTATTACTACCTTACATGTGAAACCGGATGTTCTTCCAGCAAACAGCAGGGCGGGGTGTCATTTGGTAGTCCAATCAGGATGGAGATGCTTTTCCTGATGTTTAGAACAGAATTGCAAACCTATCCTCAACCAGAATTGTCCCTTCACCCCCAGCACTAAAACAACTACGACTCATGCACCAGGACATTATTTCTAGTAGCGCATCTACCTAGCATCACCTTTGTTTTTTTGTCTTCCTTAATATAATGAAATGGAGATGAAACCTCAGCTTGCCCTCAACAAGTAATCTAATCTCCATTGTCCTCTACCAGTCACATGATGCAAGTGATGAAGGTTTATTATAAGTTTGTCTCCAATTAAGTCACCAACTCGGCATACAACAAACCTTTCTAGTCACCAACCAGTACAAACCGTTCATATCTCGATATGTCCTGTCACCTCTACACCAACTTACCTGACCTCCATTCAAACGAGACTTTTGGCTTCTCTTAATTCTATATTCTTTTCTTCACTTTGAGTCTCTTCCTAGATTTGCAGAAACAGTCAACCCTTACAACTGCTTTGCTGTCATCATTGTTATTATTACTACTACTACTACTACTACTGGAGGTTCTGTTGTTTGGTGATGTCACAGCTGATCAACTTGGTACCAAGCTAGTCATAATCAAAGGCCCTTCCTCTCCCCAACCCTCACAATTTCGCCATTGCTGTTTTTATGGATGAGAGGAAAAGAGACACCATTTATAAGCTGGAGATGCTCATTTACAACTAGATTGTAATGTCAAGACAAGGAGACACACACTTGTGTACATACACCAACACACACATGCGGATGTTGTGTCAGAACACAAAATACTGTGATAATTACCATGAGGTTCTCTCATGGTAACTAATGCAGTATTTTGTGTTCTAACACCAACATCCATTTTTAAGTGGTGATGAATATTACCTTTTTGTATTAACACTGCTTCTGTTGCTATTTATTACACACACAAGTACATACACCAACACACACACACACATGAAAGGCTTCTTTCAGTTTCTGTCTACCAAATCCACTGACAAGGCTTTGGTTAGCCCAGGGCTGCAGCAAAAGACACTTACCCAAGGTGCTGCGGAGTGGGACTGAACCTAAAACTCAAAACCCGGTGAACTTGTTAACTCCCACCGCCACCCCAGTCACACAAGTGATGGGGTGAGGGAGTTCTCCTCCCTATGTAGTAAAGAGCTGGACTAAATGCCACAAGGCATTTAGTCCAGCATGATAACAACTCTTTGATACAGAAATTTCATGATTAAAGCAAAAATAAGACAAACAAACAACAAGAAATAGAAAAAAGACAAATAGAACAGAGCAAAGTTGTGGATTGGTTTTTATCAAAAGTTTTAATTTACATAAGATTCTGAGGACAGAGACACGGAACTGTGATAACATTATTATAGACAGACAACCAAGAGTGGAAAACATTGACGTTTTTGGTATCTTTTAGTTTTGTACAAATATTAGACCCCCACCACTGTCAATATTGGGGGGAGGGGGGACATTCAAACTGCTAAAAGCAGCAGCTAAATTTCTCTCAAGTCACACATTACTGTCTTTAAAAAGGACGGGCACATTACATTAATGTAGTCCTAGATATACTTATGTCTAAATGAAAGACAGGATGGTCATGGTTGGAGTGTCTTCGACCATAGGTCAGCTGGATCAGGACTGACCTGCGGTTAAACATCACCATTTGAAGTAGTATCTATTTGCATTCTCTCTTCTTACACACACACATACACAGCCTGCTGAAGTAACTAGTAATGGAATAATAAATACTGTGACAAACATTACACCAGGGTTATCCACATTTCTCCATAAGGGGCACAGGACCAGTTTTTCGGTTTCTCTGGCGTATATATCCCTCCCTAGATGAGACGCCAGTCTGTCACAGGATTACTCATTTTTACCAGCTGAGTGGAGTGGAGCAACATGAAATGAAGTGTTTTGCTCAATAACATAACGGATCACCTGATCCAGGAATTGAAACTACAATCTTGAATCCAACACCCTAACCACTAAGCCATGCACATCCACTATTATTAGGGTACCATGGTGTAATGGTGCATGGCACCATTACACCATGGTACCCTAATAATACCCACATGCCACCCAACACCAAAAACTACACAGATAAACTAATAAGGGAGCCTCTACATAGTCACTCAGCCTGCCAGATATAACAGCCAACTCTCATTCACTTCACACCCTAATGTCTTAATAAGGTGAAAAATACACTAGATAATGCAGTCCTAGATATCACCAAAAGTTGGAATGGTCATCACTAGAAAATCTTTGTTTATAAGGGCTGACCTAGAGTTAAATCACAATCATCACAGGGATGATAAAGTAGGTTGTTCCTTTGCCTAACACTGAGAGAGCAGAAAAAAGTATTATGACATAGTTGTGTAGAGGTAACTGTCAGTGGGGTCCTGCCTTATAGGTACACACTAGCTAATGTGTGTAGGGGTGGACAGGGAGCATACTGTGTGTTACAGAAAACAACAGGAAAATAACGAGACCTTCATTACCCCTGGCACTTGACTGGTTCTTTATTTTATCAATCCAGGGAGGATGTTCCATAATGCAGGGAATGCTTGTGTATCTGTGTTTATGTGTGTCTCTAACACATACACACACACATTCAAATGCTACAGTTTGCCAATGAAAAAGAGAACTATTCAATAAAAGGCAAATTCAATTTATTTAAACTGGATTCTTGTTCTCCAAATTTAAGTTTCCCCCTTATTGGGATTACTAAGCGACCCCTGACTTTTTAGTAGATACCCTGAGCAGTGGAGGGAAAGGCATTATAAAACCACAACACAGGGGTTACTACCACACTAGGGAACACCAGATCATGAGGTGGCATTGGAAGAGTTAAATTGTGACAGGGATTAAGTCTGCCACTAAAGAACATGAACAGCCCAGTTGAAGAGATTCAGTACAGTATCTGCCCACCCCCATCCCATTTCATTCACAGACCTTGGGTTGAGCTGGAGCTATGATAGAAGATACTTTCTCAAAATACAAAAACTATGAGATTCAAACCTGAAACCCCATAATTGCAAAGTGCAAAGTAAACTTGTTAACCTATCAGCCTTGCCTGCAACACACACACACACACACACACACACACACAAGCACACACACACACACACACAAATATATATCCAGACATTTGTGAAGAGAAAGGAAGAAATAACAAAGATTATTAAAGCAGAAAAGTGTACATACACACATACACACACAAAGTTGCATGCAACACAACAAAATAAAATTTATAAAACTAAATCAAACAAATTAAATTGGCAACAAATTAAAATGCTCCAGCTGAGCCACCCGTAAAAGAAAGCAAATGTTTAATGGAATAAATATGTGTGAGAGAGAGATATGCAGTACAGTTTATTTGAAGCTGTGACATGGCTCTGTTGCTACTCTGAAAAAAACCTCAGGAAACTCAGAGAATGGAGAGAATCCTCAGCTCTATATAAATTATTATGTTTAATGTAAGTAAATATGTTTAATATGAACAAGGTATGTTTAACATATATAAACTAATGTCTTTAATATGTATGGCATGAATCAGAAGGAGAGAACAGAAATGCTCAAAATGTATTCTAGAGTTTTATCCTATTCATTGCCATTTGAAAATCAGAAATGAAAAGTGACACTGAATCTTGTTTAGACAAAAAAAAAAAAAAAAATCTTTGGGAAATTCATTTTAGAAATATCAACCAAACATCTGATCTGTGCTCGTTAGTTCTAATTATCACATGTGTTGCTGTATAAGTCTTTTTTGTAAAGTTGTGACACTCACTGGATTCGTTTTTACCACTCCTACATAAGCTAAAAGTATCCATGGGCGTTATCCCAAATGACTTCGGAGTAGAAGAAAATATTGGTTAATCTAATAAGAATACCAATGACAGAGGCCATAGAGTATACCCTGGCTGCCCACTTGGTCTATCTCTGTAGATGGGGGAGAGGACATTTTGAAGTGAAGAATGCAAACTAAGGAATAAATCGCAGAATATATAAACTCCTTCAACCAACAGCTAACATATTTTATAGGTACAGTTAATTATTATTAACTTCATTAAATATAAACTTAATTCATCAACTTAATTAAAAACAAAGTAATTAGTAACTGAATATAATAAATAAATAAAACATTTCTGTGAGGGAGACTCCCTATATTTAAATTGTTTTCATATTTAGTGAGAGTGTGGGTCACACATGGATTGTCAATATGAATGATGGTAGTATTCAAGATTGAGTTGGAGATGGGGAGAAAGGCGGCATATTATTTTCTGGTAAATAGTGATTAGAAGTGAAAGTAGAACCTTGTGAAGAGGAGAAAACAATATCTTGAGAGGAGGGGAACTTGCATCCCTGAGGAAGGAGACATTGTGTCTTGAAAGAAGATAGGAGACATTGTGTCCTGAGAGGAAGAGAGAGAGAGAGACACTGTCATGATAAGGGGAATAAAAGGAGACCCAGTGTCCCGAGAGAAGTAGATACAGAGCACCAGTGAACTGAATACTTGTAAAAAATATATAAAAATGTTTGAACCAGACACATACAATGTGATAGAGGTGTGCAGATATATTTTAGAATGACTGTAATTTAAAGGCACTGCACAAATTGACCACACCCACACTGACAAAATCAATCCTTACTTCTTGATCAGTGGTTCTTAACCCCATTTTTGTAGCCCCAATCCCTTTAAGTAGTTGTTATGCCTAGCGCCCACCTAAGTGGCGAGTGAGGTATCATGACTAAACTAACTTAACATTGATGATAATTTATAAATTTTACTCTAAAAAATGGATTGTGTAAGCATTTAACAGTGAAAAACAGATAAAAAATTAATAAAGACAAAAGTTGTAAATTTACTTAATACATTGCATGTTAATGACTTCCCTGTGCCTGATTAGATCTAGCTAAATTTTTTATATCAGGTCGAGCAACTGTATAGATTCTACACAGTTGCTCCACCTGCTAGAAATAGCAGCACACTACTTATTTCTCATTTTATTTTAATAACCATTACTAGTTTTAATATAATATAATTACAACAAGAGGTAAAATTTAGTAAGTTAATTGTTACCTCACCAAGCCCTAAGGCCTGACACCCCCTTCGACATGCCCAGTGCCCCCTTGAGTAGTACCACAAATGTTCTAGAGCAACAGATTTAGGGTCCCTAGGCAAGGTACATAACTCTGCTACAGTGTGTTTGGTTGAAAACAAGGTTCCATTGGTTCAATGAGTGCATCTACAAGGTTGCCTGACTGACTGGAAATGGCACATTAGATAATGTAGTCTTCTAGACAAAATATGTTGAACCATTTGTTTTATGGCTGGATGCCCTTCTGAACGCTAATCCTAACCCATTTTCCAATTAACGGATCTTTATTTCGCACAGCTTCAAAGGCACAAAGCAATCAGATATTTTATTATAAGACAGAGAAGTACCAACAACAGCAACAACATTATTTGAATGTTGGGATTTTCAGATAAGTGAGCGCAGATGTAAACAAACACACAGACACATGTACATGCAGATAGATCGATAGATAGATAGATAGATATGCTGATTATTCCCAAATCAGCCCAAGTTCAACAAACACATCATCAAAAGTATTAAAGCTATAATTATCGTGTCCTTTATTTTTATATCAATGACTCCACTACCCAATAACTAAATCCAGCAAGGCATATAAGCCACCACACAACCATTTCTCCAATACACAGACCTATGTTTCTCGATTTCACCAAGAAATCAACCTATAAAAGATTGCAGGGTTTTCTCAGACAAGACTCAACATTGGTCTCTTGAGTAATGAAAAGAAAATGAAAAGTAGATTAATACCCCCCCACATTACTAACTGTGACTTACTAATAGTTTGAAATGACTTGGTAAATAGCAACTATTTTTACAACCATGCTACACAGTAAACCTTTCAAGTTAGCCCTCACATAAATAAGTGATATACTTCAGTTTCACCCAAACAAAACCCATTCAATTATCCCAAATGTATTTCAGATTTACCCAACCATATCTCAATATCCCTCATATATTTCAGTTTTATCTTCACAAAACATGTCAGATTATCCCCAATATATATTTTCCTACAAAGGGGAGGGGTGGGGTCGGGTGGAACATTTCTAATTTTTTTAATAAAATAAACAACTTCCTTTCAGGAACCAATATAGATCATTGTTATTTTTTTAAACATCACTTTAATCCCATCCCAATATTTCTGAAGATAGTCCAATGTGGTAAAAGAGAAAGGACATAATCTATTAATAAATTAAGAATAAGGTGTAGAGGTAGCTGTGTGGTAAGAAGCTTGTTTCTGAACCACTTAATTCCAGGTTCAGTCCCACTGCATGGCACCTCAGGCAAGTGTCTTCAACTATAGCCTCGGGCTGACCAAAACCTTGTGAGTGGATTTGGTGGACGGAAACTGAAAGAAGCTGGTCCTATATGTGTGTGTGTGTGTGTGGTGCATAGCTTAGTGATTAGAGCATCGGGCTTACAATCATGAGGTTGTGAGTTCAATTCCCAGACTGGTCTGTGTGTTATGTTCTTGAGCAAGACACTTTATTTCACATTGCTCCAGTTCACTCAGCTGTAGAAATGAGTTGCAACATCACTGGTGCC
>JAOPUL010004744.1:81652910-81665291 GCA_027564515.1 Octopus rubescens
CATCAGAACCCAATTAAAGAATTAACACGCTAATCGCCAGGATAATTTGTCCATTAAACATCACCTTATATATATATATATATATATATATATAATCAAGGTACAAAAAACGACGTAATCCGAGGTAATTGAAAGCGTAGCGTAATCCAGGCGTAGTCCGATGTAGGGAAATCCAGGAATCAGGTACTCCAAATCATCGTCGGAAGGACATAGAATATATATATATATACATATATATATATATATATATATAGTACGTATTGAACAATAAAAACAACAACAGTCAAGAGAACACACATGTAGAGTGTATTGGATTCACGCTCCGATGGAAGAAAAAGAAGGAAAAAGAGTACATTTAACGTTTTGGGCATAGCCCTTCGTCGGAAAGAGGAGAGGGAGGAATCCGGTGGAAGGGAGACAGTTTAGGAAATGTGTGTGTGTGTATGTGTATATATATATATATATATAACAAGCTTCATTTAGTTTCCGTCTACCATATCCACTCACAAGGCTCTGGTTGGCCTGAGGCTATAATAGACCATACTTTCCCAAGATACCATGCAGTGGAACTGAACCTGAAATCATGTGGTTAGGAAGCAACCACACAAGCATAAGCAACTTCTTAGCCACACAACCATGCCAGTGCCTATATATATATATATATATATGCATACATACACACACACACACATATATTTGCAACTGACTTCTACAATCTTCATCTACCAAATTTTACAAAGCATTACTTAGCCTGAGGCTATTGTAGAAGACACTTGCACTGGGTGTCAATGTTGTAAGATCAAATCTAGAACCCCATAGTTACAAAACGAATTATTTGTATGAACTGTGCAACACCATCAACACTGAACAATATATGATTCATAAGTTAAGAGTTAACATATCTAATGTAGTATTAACCACATAATGAGAAATACTTAAGGTAATGAAGAAAACACAATATTAACACATCTAATTTTTAGTGCAATCATTTTAGTAGGAAAAACACTTCTGGGCATATTTCTTCTCAGCAAAGCATAGACTCCACTGTATTTACTGAAGCAGTGAAACACATGTACAGGATGCTCCAGAATGTTTTACCCATCATATTTTTGTAATTACTCATAATATATATACAAGAGAGGGCAATCAAACTTCCTGAATTATAAGAACCCTATTTTACCCATCTAATACACTAATCAGATATTAAAATGACCACTTCTTGCTTTGATTATGGCCTGTAAACGAGTGGTTACTGAACTGCAACAGTGCTGCACCACTTCATCAAATTTACTCCACACAGTAAGAAGGGCTTCTTTCAGATCCACCTCACTTGAGTATGAGATAGCTGAGACATCACTCTCTAAGATAGACCAGACAGAAAAGTTAATTGGGTTCATGTCTTGGCTTGGGGGAGGCCAAGAGTTCTTGTCCCCAAAACTGCAAAAATGGTCTCTATTCCAATTTTGCATAAAATTAGAGGTGTGGGCTGGGGCACTGTCCTGGGTGAAGACATACCTGTTTCCAAATGTTTCATTTAACCAAGGAAACATGTTTTCTTCCAACATTTTGACGTAAACTGTGCTATTCACATTAACACCCTTGTAAATGACAATCAAAATAAACTTGAATCCATTAGATGCTACGGCAGCCCACATCATAACCCCAGCTGGTTTCTGACAACAAAATGGGTTCAGCTCCCTTCAGGCAAGTCCTGAGCATCAGCAGTGTACAACCTGTTGTTCTGTTTGTTTGTAACAGCCTCCACTGAAGATCTTCTCGTCACTCCAAATGAAGACTTTTGTTTGTGGCGCTGTTCATCTTCGCTAACATCTTTTTCCCCCTGTCGAGCCATTTTTTCATTAAAGCTGCTGAAATTACATGTCTGGGTTGCTTTTTGTATGCTTTTAACCTGAGATCCTCTTTAGCAATCCTGTGCATTGAAGATTTTGAAATATTAAGCTCTCTTGCCATTTTTCACATGCTTCAATGACGATTTCTGTGAACTCTTTTATCACAGCATCAATCATATGTTTGGTGCAAACAGTTCTTTTATGCCCTGGAATTAGTTTGCTTTTTTGTCATGCCAGATTGATTGTAATGCTTCCAGACATTATACACCATCTTACAAAACACATTGAGCTGTTTTGCAATATCATTGTCAGATTTTCCTGCTGATTTTTAATGCAACAATTTAACTACGTTCAACTTGAGATACCATATCTGTTGACAAAATTATCATAGACAAACAAGACCATAAACACTTAAAGCTGAAACATATACAAATTGCTGTGCACAATCAAAAATCCAAGAATTTTCAAGAATTTTTTTTAATCATGGGTAAATCTTTCTGGGACACCCTGTATATAATATTATATATGTCAGTGAGTATGTGTGTATAGTATGTGTGTGTATGATCTTTTGGCTGTTGACAAAAACTACAAATGTTTTAGAAATGACAAAAGCTTTTGTGTTGGCGCCACAATATTGCCTCCAGAGGACTGATTTCCCTGAAAATTGAGAATTACTCAAAAGTTAGATTAGAATGTCTCAGGATACCAAGTTGTGATTGAAACTAGTGATACCTGAAGCACTAGGTTCAAACCCACTGGAAATTTCACTGGTGCTGAAATATAACAAGAAATAAAAGAAAACTGACAA
Source organism: Octopus rubescens (assembly GCA_027564515.1). Classification (NCBI taxonomy): domain Eukaryota; kingdom Metazoa; phylum Mollusca; class Cephalopoda; order Octopoda; family Octopodidae; genus Octopus; species Octopus rubescens. The sequence goes on from JAOPUL010004744.1 coordinate 81,655,569, forward strand.
AAATAGAAGAAATGGATTAAATGCGAGCAGATACGCCCTTCTGCAGAGGAATAGAAAGGAGTTATGGGGGGGGGGGGGTCATCAAAAACAGTTTTCTAGTAATCATCAAGTTATCCACCACACAGTCAATAAATTATTTTATTGACTATGGGGAGAAGAAAAATAAAGTTGATCCTAGTGACATTTGAACTCAGAAACTATATGACTGTAGCTAAATATCACTAGGCATTTAATCTGACACTCCACAACCCTTAATAATTAGTTTCTTTTCTACTATAGGCACAAGGCCTGAAATTTTGAGGGAAAGGTCTAGTCAATTACATTGACCCTCAACTCAAGTGGTACATATGTTATCGACTCCAAAGGCAAAGTCAACCTTGGCCAGGCCACATCCAGGTCATGACTCCTTGGTGCCCTCCAGCTGACACTTTTTAGCCTTGTGCATTTAAACCACTTGGGGATTTCATCTAGTTATAACCAAAAGAAATGCCACTAAGTATTTTGCTTGTTTCAAATGTTGATGCAAGGCCAGCAATTTTAGAAGGTTGGGTGGGGGGTGGATTACATCAACCCTAGAACTTGGCTGGTACTTAATTTATCAACCTCGAAAGGATGAAAGGTAAAGTAGACCTTGGCAGGAGTTGATCTCACAACATAAAGAGCCAGAAGAAATACAGCAAGGAATTTTTGTCAGACAATCTAATGATTGTGCCAATCTCTTAATGGTTTTCTTTCTTTCCACAAGAGCCCTGGATGAGGAAAAATTACAAGGACAAATGAGATAAACAGTGGGTTACAGTGTCTGAAAAACAAGCAGAAGAAACAAAACAAAAACAACAACAATATATATATAATAACCCCAATAGAAGGTAAATTGCCTTCAGGGGCTCAATAATAATAAAGGTTTCACATTTTGGTGCAAGAAAAGCAATTTTAAGGGATGGGCTAAGTCGATAACATCGACCCCAGTGCTCAACTGATACTTATTTTATCAACCCTGAAAGGATGAAAGGCAAAGTTGACCTCGGCAGAATTTGAACTCAGAACGTAAAAGACGGACAAAATGCTGCTAAGTATTTTGCCCGGCGCAGTAACAATTCTGCCAGCTCGCTGCCTTAATAATAATAACATTTTTAATATAAATACAAAATTGGTGAGGGTTAATAGCTGAAACCATTGACCCCTGTCTTTGACTGGTACTTTATTTTATCAATCCCAAAAGGATGGCAGACTAAGTTTTGACCTCAGCGTGATTTGAACTCAACAGAATCAAACAAACAAAATCATCAAAACTTTCATCTAAGGAACCAATGGAAAGAGAATACTGACAGTCTGATCATGCACACACACACACACACACACACACACACACACACACAAACAAACAGTAACATGCTGGCCACACACACACGGACAGACAGACAGACACACAGTAACAATATCATGCTGAATTAAACCAAAAATATCATTCAAAACAGAGTTTTAAAAATTAAAACACTAACTAAAAAGCAGGAAAAAAAAGAACCCACAAGAGTTGTGGGGAGGCACAGACTGTAAGGCAGCTGTGTCTCTCCACTGACTCTTGTTGTGTGAAGCAATGGTTGTGAATGTGAAAGTAGGAGAGGTGGGCAGCAATCAAAGATAGGAACAACAATGTCAATGATGATGATGATAATGGTGGTGATGATGATGATAGTGGTAGTAATGATTATGATGATGATGATAAGTATAGTGACAACACTGGTAATGATAAAATATATGTGAGTGGCAAATGATTTTTTTGACAAAATGAATAGAAAAAAGTGATTTGAACGAAAGAGAAGGATTTTGGGTGAAGAAAACGAAAATGTTGAGACATTCATGCTTTTCTCAAGAACAGAAGTGACAAAAGTAAAGCAATTAAGACAGAGTTAAGTCATTCATCCATAATGAATTGAGACAGTGCAATATGAAATGTAGTCAAACACTGGCTGAATATACCTGAAATACATAAGTAGTATTTTCAATAGGTAAGATAACCAAGAAGTACAGAGATACCTACTCTCTGCAACTTACTACCATTTGTCTTGTTTTCTTCTCGTCTATAATATTCAGTCATTTAAGTTTTCTGTTAATCAACATAGTTTGAATTTATAGGTCCCTTCTTTTCTTTCATTGTAGTCCTTCACCCTACAGTGGTCTCAAGCTTTGATTGGGACTAAATCATACAAAAAAAAATCTATACCTGTGTACTACCCAGAGGTCTAAGTAGAAGGTGGAAGGAGAATGGTGGCTTGGTGATGGAGTGTTTAACAATTTGGAATCTGATAGAATTTTGTTGTTGCTGTTGTTATTGAGTACACCCCACACACCAAATCAGCCTTTACCAATCAAACCCATGACACTTAGTTTAGTTAAATAAACAACTAAATGTAACTCACCGATCCATAGTTCAGAGCTTTGCCACAGAAAACCACTCCAGACACAATTTTGGTCAGATGAAATCCTTTTTGTGATATGAGGGATGAATGAGCTAAAGTGAGTTCTTGCTTGAATGAACATGAAAAGTTCTTCAGATGCAACTGTCCAACACATCCATGTACATATATATTGTATATACATATGCAAGACAAAGACTCTACAAGCTCTGTCACAGGCTACCCATCTAGAAGGGCAGTAACTGCGCAACTAAATAGTGATACAAGGAAGAATGAACTTGTTTGTTGTCCCACATAGGACAACATCTCTAGATCATGGACTGAGTTCGTTTTATCATGTCAACACTTACACTAAAGTAGAAAACAACAAAGTTGGATTCTTTTCTGTTTCAAGCTGATGCAGAGACTGAGGGATAACAACCTCACCAACTCATACTAACATGGAAAAAATGGATCTATGATGGATATGAGGATTAGCTAATCACCAAGTGTTATATATATCATAATGTAAACACTTCATTGAGATTATGAGGGATTAGTGGTAGTAAATGTTTTTACACTTAGGTGTCTGATTATAACTTATTATTATTATTATTGCTTCATTCACTTTTGGAGGAGAAAAAAAATGACAGACTGAGGTTAATTAATTGGAAACTGGGTGATCAAAGGCTGAGTAATCAGAGTTTTTGCATTGAAGACTGGTCAACTGAAGACTGGAAGACTGGTCAACTGAAGACTGACCAATCAGAGAATATCAGGCTGGATATCAGCTAACCTAAATGTTGGCTAACTGAAGATGAGATAACTGGAGATTGGTTAATCAAAGATTGTCAGTATGAAGGAAGTCTAACTAATGGCGTACTGTGTATTGGTCTGTGGAAAAGAATTACTGCTATTGCCAGAGATACAACTACTAATCTATGACACATAAATCATTATGAAAACAAAGCAAGAATGCTAAAATCCATTGCTATCAAAATCCAGTTCAATCAAACGAGAATTTTGTTTTTCTTTTTTTTTTATGTGTACATGTTCGTTTAACTGTTCTAAATCTTCCTTTTTCCATTCCAGACAAAAGTATGACTCTTCTGATCAAACTTGAGCATTTCCACATTGTTGGAGTAATTAGTTTTAAAACTGAACATCCTGCTAACATCTCAACTATAAAGTAGTGGTAGTGATGATACCTGTTTTGACAGCCAAGTAAACTAAATCAAAACAGAGCTTCAACACTATATATATCAGAGGTTTAATGGCATAGTTTGAACTCATTACTCTGTGGTCAGTAATTTAACACTAACCTCATAAGTGCTGATGGCATACCAACATAGAAGCCTCTCAACCATTTTCTCAGCCATTTTTTTGCCCAGGGACCCCTTTGATTCCTATTTTATTCTCCTGGACCTCCATAGCCATTCAATGTATATAAAAAAAATCTTACTGTTTTGTTATAATTAGATATTATTAAGAATTGCATTAAAAGAAATTTAAATAGTTTGCGTATTGTAGATGTATATCCAATTAATTGCACATAAATTTTAACAAAATCTCATATAGACCCCCATGGATCCTGGTTGAGAACCACTGCTCTACATGGTTGATTAACTTGCTAGAAATAGTAACCATATGCACTTCAAATCTTATTACCATCTTAAGAACAAGAAGGACATGTTTTATTCACTGTGCCTAAATAAAACAGATGGGATGGTCATGGTTAAAATGCTTTTCATCATAGACTTGTTTGAGTGTTAACCAATTCACTAAACAATAACAGTTGTATCTCTACACTTTTTTTAAGGACAAAACTAATGAGGAGTTTGGAGGGTATTTCTCCTAAGAACTTATAGACATAACTATATGGTAGCTCAACTAGCTAAAAATAGCAACTAAAACTGCCTCAAAATGCACCCTTATTGTATTAAATAAATAAAGAAGGAACATAATTTAGGGGGGGGGCGAACTGGTAGCAATATATGGTGTACATATGTTAGTAATGAAAACAATGAGGATTAGTTTAATTTTTGGAGGGGTGGGTCCTTGATGGGAGATGATAACAGAGAAGATGAGGGAAGGGATGAGGTAGCAAGAAAAATAAGGTAGAAGGAAGAGATAGAAGAAAGGAGGAGAAGAAGGCATGACAGCAGTCAAAAGCAGTGGAAGTAGTGAAGTAGTAGTAGTAGTAGAAGTAGTAATGGTTGTAGTAGTAGTAGTAGTAGTAACGGTTGTAGCAGTAATAGTAGTAGTCAAAGTAATTAGTAGTGGTAGTAGAGGTAGTAGTAGTAAAAGTGGAGGTGGTAGAAACAGCAAATAGATTAGAAATAAGAGAAAAAAGCCAAAGTTGCAGAAGGAGGATGAGGAAGTGGAGTAATTCCTGGTAATAAGAAAGTGACCACCACCACTGAATCAAAAGGAAAAAAACCAAGGAGCAAACAACGGGTGATTGTTTGGAGTTGTTGAACCCAACCACGGCATACAAACATACTGATGGAACATACATACCTTTGTCGTTTTGATGAGGAGGAGGGGGTACTGCTGATGAAGGAGATGATGGTGATGAAAGCCCTAGCTTTGTGGTTCTTCGGTTGCCAGTAGGAGTGATTTTGTTGCCGCTTCCAAGAGACTTTCCTTTATCAAGTACAAAGGGCCGGACATTGTACGCTACTAGTAATAGGGGCATTGTTGTTGTTGTTAGTGTGTGTGTGTATGTGTGTGAGTGTATGTGTGTGAGTGTGTGTGTGTGTGTGTGTGCACGCGTACATGCGTGGTTGTGATCATGGCAGAAATGTCATGAGGTTATGTGTCAGCCAGCAACATAATGGTCAATGGTTGAGGTGAGAGGCAGAAACTGTCAAAACTAAACACATCCTTAGAGGGTATAACATGGTGATAATGATGGGGATGATGATGATGATGATGTCAGAGTGTGTGTGTGTGTGTGTGCATTCTCTCAATAGATTCAGCCAGTGAGAGGCCTTGCCAGGGTACCTATATGTGTGTGTGTGTGTGCATGTATGTATTGTATTGGTTTCAAATTTTGGCACAAGACTAACAGTTTCGGGGGAAGGGGCAAGTCGATTACATCGACCCCCCCATTGCTCAACTAGTACTTATTTTATCGACCCCGAAAGGATGAAAGGCAAAGTCGACCCTGGCGGCATTTGAATTCAGAACATAAAGTCAGAAGAAATGGCACTAAGCATTTTTCCCGGTGCAGTAATAATTCTGCCAGCTCGCCACTTTCATGTGTATTGTATATTATATATATATATATATATATGTACATTGTTTGATGTTGAACAACTTATAAAGGGGTGCTCAATACATGTTGTAGAAGATATGGTTTATTTAATTAAAGCTGAAGCTAAGAGATTGTCTCACAACCCAAGTTTCATGTTACAGTGAACTTCAGGCTAAACACCTAAAGATCATCTGAAGAGTTTTGCCTGAAGATCGCAGTGGCATGAAATTTAAATCAGAAGAAAAACTCTCAACTTCAGTTTAAAATTTTAAAAAACTATATATATATATAAAAGCATTTATGTGTGCATGTGTATAATGTGCTAAATATATGAATGTATATGTGTATATCCGTGTGTGTGTGTGTGTGTGCAGTGTATATATATATACATATATACACACAGACATATGCACACATACCAAAGTAGTAGAAGTGATAGTAAGAAGAAGGTGATGCGATGATAAGAACATTGCAATGAGTGATTTACTGGTAAAACAAAAACTGTAAATTGAAAGCAACACAATAATAATAGTTATGATAATAGTACTACTACTAATAATAAATAATTACACAGACAACACAATTAAAACTGAATGGAATAAACTAACAACATATTTGTGAAATAAAGTACAATATAATCATACACACACATATTGTATAGAATGTGAGAAGGAACAAATTAAGATTGTTGTTTTAATAGTTTACGACCCCGAAAGCAATAGGTAGAGCAAAGACTGTCAATTTATAGTGCGATGTAAGGCGAACAACTGGCAAAGGGATACTTGATGGCTAAATACTTGAGAGATTACAGTTTCTCTTGTCACGGTACTGAGATGCACGGAGTGTCAAGAGTTACCATAGAGATAGTCAATATGTGATAGTTTCAACCAATTGCACTAAACTGTGCTAATTAAGGTAGGAAAATACTGACCAATCAATGGAGCAACAGGTATCAAGGGAGTTGACTATGGCGTTAATACGATGTTGTTAAGAAGATGAACTTTCCTGTTGATTTCGATGTATGACTGCAGTTGTTCAATGAAATAGACAACCGACTCATTGAATTAGTGGGCACAGTGGCTGAATATTCCACAGACATGAGTGCCCTTCATGCAATTCTCAAGTGCAATCAGAGTAACACAATGAGATTGGATTGGATTGCCTATGTTCCATCCGCTGCAGGATGAAGGCCTCAGCATGTTCTTTTCATCAACCACAGTTGGATGTGGAGGCCATGAATTTGGGTTTGAGATCATACTCTGTCACACTGGATCAACATGGCTTCATAGAGGGGTACAGTTTTTATACACATACCCAGGAGTATTAAAGTTGATTACATCAGCCCCAGTGCTCAACTGGTACTTATTTTATCAACCCTGAAAGGATCAAAGGCAAAGTCAGCTTCGGCAGAATTTGAACTCAGAACGTAAGGATGAACAAGTTGGCATTAAGCATTTTGCCTAGCGTGCTAACGATTCTGCCAGCTCGCCACAATATTAACAAGGCTGGAACCTTTAATCTACAGCTATTGGCCAGCCATCCATTGGGCTTCTACAAAGTTTCTGTCAACTCCAGATTCACTCACAAAGCTTCAGTTGATTCAAGGCACTTGAGTAAAGTTACTTGTCCAAGGTGTCATGCTGGGGGGGGGGCGTCAAAGCTGGGACCTCGTAGTTGTTAAATAAGCTTCTTAAACACTCAGCCATGTCTTCATCTAAGAATCTTACTCAAGGTGAATATCTTTTATTTGTTTCAGTCATTAGACTGTGGGCCATGCTGGGGCACTGCCTTGAAGAATTTTTAGTCGAAGGAATCGACCCCAGTACTTATTTTTTTAAAAGCCTGGTACTTATTCTATCGGCCTATTTTTCCAAACTGGTAAGCTATGGGGACATAAACACACCAACACCAGCTGTCAAACAGTGGTGAAAGGCAAACACAGACAAAGAGACACACACACACAGATTATTTATTTATATATATATACAATGGGCTTCTTTCAGTTTCCATCTACCAAATCCATTCACAAGGCTTTGACCGGCCCAAGGCTATAGTAGAAGACACTTACCCAAGGTGCCACGCAGTGAGACACAAGCCAGAACCATGTGGTTTGGAAGCAAACCTCTTACCACACAGCCATGCCTGCGCCTATTACGCAATTGGACAATGAGTATGGTTTTAGGTTGTTGACCAATCAGTCACATGAAAGTTGTTGACCAACAATGCATATAACATCATATAAAGTTAACCTACCAACTTGGTTCATTTCTAGAAAATACTTCCTTCAGCTCTAAGCAATTACAAACTTTCAACAAAACTTAGATGAAAGAGATTCACACTAGAATATTCGTCCCACATCCAGGGTAGTCCTTCGGCTGCTGCTGCACATAACAATCTAGACTGCATCCTCAAAGGAGCTTTACCCAACTGATTGATACACACTCACACACCAATCCCTGGCCCATCAACACATACTCCCCAGAGCAAGTAAGTTATCCCCCCCTCCTTCGCCATTTTCTCATCTCATTCACCTTACCCTCCCATCTCTCACCAGGCCTCATGCCAACTATTTTCCCTAACCATTACTCACAAGTTTCTGCTATTAGATCTAAATTTCGAGATAAATTGCAAGAAACTGCTATCACATTTCTAAGATGCTGGTGAAAAGTGTACAGATGTTGATTGTAACATACTTTGAAAGGATTTGAAGTTAAACTGGCACATGATCGAGAAACTTTAGTTTTAACTCTATACCACCATAAATAAACCCTTTAGCAGAACATTTCAGGTCAAGTTGACATTATGTATTCTTTCAGTTTAAGGTGTTTTTTTTCATTTTATTTGAGAAGTTCAACATAACATAAGAGTACCTGGAGCTCTATGTTCCTTTTATGTAATAGTCTTCAATCTTTTATGAAAGAAAGAAGTGGGGGAGTAAGTTACGTTGAATAATTTGAACCACACACACACACACACACACACACACACACACACTATTTTTGATGTTGATTACTCTCTACTTATAGGTATATCATTATATTTTAATTATAATCCATTATATTTTAATACAGCGACTATAGTAAATGGTTGTGTGGACATGATTGTATCATTATTAATAAGATGTGTCCAGGAGGAGGAGTGGTTTGCTTTCATTAAGTAGGAGGGAAGACTAATGTGTGAGAGCAGCTATGACAGTGTAGCTGCTCTACCTAAATGCTCAAGGGCCATCAACAACAATAATGAGACAGATGTTGGTGCAATAGGAAAGAATGCAGTGAGCTACATGTGTGGTTTGACATTACAATATTGTCATCTAGACATAAACTACAACACCAGCACATCTTGATACATTACAGACAATGAGGAAATAACACACCTATCACTTACACTCACATGAAAAATAAAACAAAATATGATAATTAAATATACATTATATTTATTTTATCGATTGGGCTAAGTAAAGGACTTTTATTAACCTGTTTGCTTATTCCATCTTAAGACAATATACTACCCTAAAAGAATCAGTAAGATTTTACAAACCCAACACCAAAAGAGAGTGGGACCCAGCAAGTTTATTGATGTGAAGGGCCATAGGTGTCAGCTTACCTGTTTTTGTAGCCATTTTAGTCCCTGCTGTACTGCTACTATAACTGATAGAAGAATCTCCGGGAGATCGCTGTTGACACAAGACACAAAAATATACATTAGTTCCAAATCAAAGCAAGAAAATCATCTAAACAACCAACAACAATCACAGATTTTAAACAATTTATTTTTTTTACCTCAAGGAATACTCCACATTGCTCTACTCTTTTTTAGAGACTCTATCAACCCATACCAGCATGGAAAACAGATGTTCAAGGATGATGATATTGATGATGATCTCAAAGATAAAACTTTAAATAAAACAAACTGGTTCCCTTGCAAAATTACCCAGTTTCCAATGGTTCGTTTCAAAACAACAAGGACTGAAATCTAATAAGGTCACTAAAAGATACACTCTCTGGAGTGGTTGGCATTAGGAAGGGCATCCAGCTGTAGAAACCAAGCCAAAAATAGACTGGAGTC
>JAOPUL010004744.1:81732832-81754446 GCA_027564515.1 Octopus rubescens
CAAACAGCCATACATACATACATACATACATACAAGCATACATACATACATACATACATACATACATACATGCATATATATATATATATAAACATATGTATGCATGTGTGTGTATGTATAAATAACAACTAAGTCAACAGAAAACTATGTGAAAGAAGTAAAGGTAACATGCGAAAGGTTTGGGTATACATATACCTGGCCAGGATCTTCAATCCCTTGCTTGTGGCCATTATAAGGGCTTTTCTACAATGAAAAGATGAAGTAATTGGAGACACTCTAGGGGGATCTTGAGTAAGAAACAACAAAGATGAAAGCCGAACTCTAACCACTCAAAACATTTCTTTTTGATTACAGACACACATATATTATAAAATATATTTGCTTCTAAGCATATAGTTGCATTATATATTATGATAATAAGGCACATACTCCTGGGTAAAGCTGAAATAGAAAAGCTTGTTTGCTGATAGATTCTAGTGTAGAAAGAAAAAAATGTATGTATGTATGTGTGTATATATGTTTGTGTGTGTGTATATATATATATATATATATATATATATAATGAGAGAAAGAGAAAGAGAGCAGGAATGTATGTGTGTTTGCATAAAAGTGTGTATTGTGTGGTTGTGTGGTTAAACATGTGAGTTAAGAAAACCTGACAATAAAAACATTGGAAAATATGTTAAAAATACAAAAAAAAAAACAATTTGAAAATCATGTATGGAAAGAGATTTAGTCATTAAAACAAAACAAAACAAAAAAAGACCCTGATTTTGTGGCCTTTTATTTCAGGTATTTATCCTCAGATGCTAACTAAACACTCACCTTCCATTGTAAATTATCAACAAATAACCAGTTTTACCCTGACACTATTACACAACACTTTCTCTAAACTTGGAACAATCCCCACCCCCAGTTTGTTCTGTTGCCATCCCACCCTCAATCCAAATTTTACAAGGTTCAACCTTTATTTTGCACTTGTAAAATAGAAAAATCATCTATAAGATGACAAGGAAGAAAGGAAAACAAAAATGAAATCTTCCAATTCCTCTACCAACCCATTAAAAAAAAATTCATTCCATAATTGTTTTTAATTTAGGCACAAGGCCAACAATTTTGAAGGAAGGGTTAATCAATTATATAGATTCCAGTACTTGAGTGGTTACTATATTTTATTGATGTCCTAGGGCTGAAAGCAAATTTCACCTCAGCAGAATATGAATTCAGAATATAAAGAACTGGAAAAAGTACCTCATGGTATTTTGTCCTGCTATTCTTGCACCCTTAATAATAATAATAATAAGTCTTCTACAAGGTGAAATTTTGAGAGGAGAGAAAAATCGATTACATCAATCCCAGTACTCAACTGGTACTTATTTCATCGACCCTGAAAGGAGAAAAGGCAAAGTTGACCTTGGCAGAATTCAAGCTCAGAACAGAGATGGACAAAATACCGCTAAGCATTTTGTCCAGCGCAGTAATGATCCAGCTGGTACGTCGCCTTCAATGGCTTCAAAGTTTGGCACAGGGCCAGAAATTTTTGAGGGGAGGAGGAAGTCGATTACATTGAACCCAGTACTTGGCTGGTACTTATTTTATCAACCCCAAGAGGGTGAAAACCAAAGTCGACCTCAGCAAAATTTGAACTCAGAACCTAAAGACAGATGAAATGCTGCTAAGCGTTTTGTGCAGTGTGCAAAAATAATAATGATGATGATGATGAATTGATATAATTTATAAAACTAGTGTAGTAGAATCCTGTCAACATGACAGCTGTTTTAGCTGTTACATTCTTGAAATGGATTTCACTTACACCCTATACAACAACATCGCAACATTTTTCCAGTCTCACCAACACCACCTCCACTGCATTAAGATTTCTAAATCTAATTTTTCAGCTTTTTGTTTTCTGAGCTTCCACAAAAATGTAAAAGTTATATAAAAATGTCCCAAATCTCTAATTTATTTATTTAAAAACAAAAAAATGGTTCAATGAAATTTTTTTTTATCATTTACTAAAATTCTATTTGAAAAATACCGGTAAAAAAAAAATGAAAGAATTATCTCCCTTAAAAAATTAACAAAAGTCAGACTTGATACCTTCTAACAGCGGAACATAAAAGATATTTGGTCTTCCCACATTACATTTATTTAAGCACACACTGTATGACCAGTTCTACACCAAGACAGCAAGGGATGTGTGGCCTTAAGATCATGCACTGCATTTTGAGAAAACTGCCACCAAAAATCCTCAAGTTGGAAGATTGTCTTTGTCGTGTTCGCAGCTGTCACAGATTTTTATTTACTAATTGTTTCAGCTGCCTGTGTAATCATGAAAGACACAGGCACCTTCTTGACCCTAATCCTAGACTCTGTACCCAGGAGGAGAGCTGCACTAGTAGTTTACTGGTACTCATTTACAGCTAAGTAGACGAGCATCATGAAATGAAGTATCTTGCTCAAGGACACAACACACCGTCTGCTCCAGGAATCAAACCCATGACCTTTTAATCATGTGATCAACACTATAACCACAAAGGTTTCATGTACTTTTTTGTGGTGGGCTTAGTCCACTCTTAGGCTTAACACCACAACCTGCCTATGTAGTAAGCACAACACATTTGTCCTGCAGTTATTTGGCACAGGGCATTAACAGCTTCAACCCTACCAGTTTTGAGGTGTGGAACTGACCAAAATCATCAACACTGACTTTCTAACTAAATAAGACTTTAAAAAAAAGGTATTATGCCTTTATTTTGAATTAATCATGCATTACCTTGTAGCTCTGAGATTTCGATGATGTGATTGTTTGTTTTTAGAATGATTTTGAAGGGTAGGTGTAAAAGTCTGGATCTGGACAGTTTGAGCATAAAAGCAGGTAGAATGTTTTGGGCGGATGTGGCCAGTTTAAATACTAAAGGGTTAAACATGGCTCTATCTCAATTTTTTCCTTTTCCTTTTTAGATCTATTTATTCCAAACTATGTTCTTGTATAATATTTACAGTTAATTGGATACAGTTAACTGGAAATATACACCTAATTAAAGCAATTAACTGAAATAGAAACTTCCAATTAAAATTGAAGCAATGTTTTTATATAATCCTATATTACAGGGTTGTTGATTAATTGAAGTGAAGGCGCATGGCTCAATGGTTAGAGCATCGGGCTTACAATCATGAGATTGTGAGTTCGATTCCACGACCAGGCTGTGTGTTGTATTCTTGAACAAGACACTTTATTTCACGTTGCTCCAGTTCACCCAGCTATAGAAATGAGTTGTAACGTCACTGGTGCCAAGCCTTTGACTTTCCCTTGGACAACATCGGTGGCGTGGAGAGGGGAGACTGGTATGCAAGGGCAACTGCTGGTCTTCCACAAAGCATGGAAAAATAGATGTTAAATGATGATGAAGTGGATACCAGTTCATTTCCTCATACTATGTTCTCAGCAATTTCTGATGTGAGGGCAGGGTAATCAATACATACAATCTCAGTACTATACAGGTACTTTATTTATCGATCCTGGAAGGATGAAAGGCTAAGTTAACCTCGACAGGATTTGAACTCAGAACAAAGGTCCTGACCAAAAATGCTGTACTGATTCTACCAACCCATCACTCTCATAATTGTTTCTAACATAGACACAAGATTTAAAATATGGAGGAGTGGGATAGGTTTTGTCAATTACTTAGAGTCTAACACTTGACTGGTACTTTATTTTATCAATTCTGAAGGAATGAAATGCAAAATTGACCTAGGCAGGATTTGAACTCAGACCATAAAAAGACAGAAGACATCAAGGCATTTGTGAAATGCACAAGCAATTCTGTTAATCCATTATCATAATAATAAGTGTTTCTGATTTAGGCAGCAGGCCAGCAATTTTGGGAGGAGTGGATTAGTTGATACCATTGACCCACACCCTGCTATTTGATTGTGGCTTTATTGAATCTAGAGCAGTGCTTCTCAATCATGTTTTGCCTATGGATCCCTTTGATTCCTATTTTGTTCGGGTGGACCCTCATAGCCATTGGATGTTTTAAGAATCCTATTATATTCTTATAATTAAATATTAGGAATTGTAGTAGAACATTTTTTAAATATTTTGTGTATTGTAGAAGTATAACCAATTTATTGCGCATAAATTTCAACAACAATCTTATATGGACCTCCAAGGGCCGTGTGGACCCTGGTTGAGAACCGCTGCTTTAGAGGGATCAAAAATGATGTTTAACATAGGCACAAGGCCACAAAATCTCAAGAGAGTGCAGTAAATCTAATTAACTTTAGTACTTAATTGGTATTTCTGTTACTGACATCAAAAAGAAAATGTGAAAAGTTGATCACAATGAAATTTGAAATCAGAACAAAAAAGACTACAAGACTTAAAAGGTCCTCAACTGTCTCTCTTATAATAAAACACAGATATATACAAGCTAATAAGGGAGCCCCTATGTAGCCTCTCAACTAGCAAGGAATAGCAGTGAAATCTTTCTCAAATCACACTGTACAGCCTTGAATAAAGAGGAAGGACACTTTGGATAAAGTAACCTGAGATAAATTATGTCAAAAAAGATGGGATAGTCATGGCTAGAATGTCTTTAATAATGGCTGCTTGATCAGCATTGGTCTGGGGTTTAACAACAAAAACAACTGTGGTACATAAAAAGAAACTGGCAGCACAGCTAAGTCCATCATTGACAAAGAGTGATGTACACTAGAAACATTAACTCTTTTGTATGAAAAGACTGCAGCTTTTGTGTTGCAATTCATTTTCAGTATATAATAAAACACTTGTAAGGGTTTACTAAAATATCTTCATATATATATATATATATATATATATTGGTATGTATTTATGTTGATGTTAACCAACTGAAATCTCATGATGTCATTCATCTTATGAGATTTTAATTGCAATTTTAATTTAAATATGAAGACTTTTGTGTAGCCAGAGTAAGGCAAGATGATACGAGATATATTAAAAAGATATAAATCTAAAGCCAAACTACCAATGTTCCTAGTAATATAGACAAGTTAGGTGAAGCTGAATATACCACCAAATTGTAAAGTATCTTTCTCAGCTTCCTGTCAGTTAACCAGCCTATATCATAAGTTTATGGTAAAAACAAGACTATTTTTGGCACATCTAGTCTCTAAACTAACATAGAAGGGAAAAGACTGAGTCGCTATGATATTGAACTACTTGTTCACAGGTCAGGAGTTCAAATCTAATGCAAACATTTAGTTGTGTTTCGGGGCAAAACACTTTCTTCTACAGTGGCTGAGTGCACCATACTACCAGATCATCAGGAAATGGTACCAGTGATCAACTAGATCAAGAATTAGTATAAGATCATTTGGGAAAGTTACTAATCCAGGAGAAAATTGTCAAACTAGAGTTAAGTGCTATCCCTTAAAAATATGTATGGAAAGCTTCAAAGAAAGCTTCAAAGACAGCTAACACCTGAAGTAAACAAATTAGCTAAGAAGCCACAAAGTATTTACTGATCCTGCTACAAATAGACAAATCTCCCTAAAATCATACCCTAATGTCTTAAACTATACCTATATAGTCCTCCTTACACTTCATTCATTCAGTTTCACTTCCAGTTTTCCATTCTGGCATAGGTTGGATGGAGAGTTATTGAGGCAGAATTTTAAAACTAGATGTCCTACTTGTTGTCAACCCTTACCGGTTTTGCAAGTAAGGGATTATTTATTCCACTGGTCACTCTAAAAGTTATAGGACATGTAGTTAACAGGGAATATAAACGTGACTAACATTGTTTAGCTCAAATGGTGTCATGCAAAAATGTGGATTATAAAGATTCACACATGCAACCCTCCCACCACACACACACACACACACACTTGATGTGTTTTCGCCAACCAATTTCACTCACAAAGCATTAGACAGCTCAAGGCCATAGTAGAAGACACTTGCCCAAAATACTATGGAGCTGCTGTGTAGTCCCAAACCTTGTAATTACATAAACTCTGTATCCACAAGTCAGAGGGAAAAAAAAGAATCACCAGATGAGACGGTTACAGCTGAAATACCTTTAACTGTAGGTTTGCTAGATCAACAGTCTGGAGCCAAACGATAACATCTGATCTAGTGCTTTACTATTTATTCCTCATCTGTTAATGCCACAAAACAAGAGTAAACCAGTTTACCTTTAACATATAACACCACTAATGTCCCACCATACCCCATTCTTACCACTAACATACAGCACCCTTATTCCTGTAGCACACCATCTTCATGTTCTGTAGTTCACAACGGTGGTAAGTTTGTACTAATCCTATCATAGACACTAAACTGTGTTTATCTAAAATTCTGAACAAACCAAGGAGGTAAACAATTCCTATGTAACCGTTAATCTCAGAGATATTCCAATACCAATGACACAACAAAACAAATTCCACAGAAACTGGTTTTAATTCATTTGTACCTGCCAGAACTATCTTTAAGTCTAATAAAATTGAAACTGTTTATATTTCAGATTTATTCTTTCTTACCACAAGGAAAGAATGTCTTCGTTACGTCTCAGACCTCACGATAGCTTTTCTGTGTGAAGGTGCAGCAAATCCACACAGTTTAGTTTGGCAAACTTTAAATATTTATATTTTACTTATTTTCTAAAGAATGTGCAACTATTTTGAATATTTTGCTCATTTCAGCAGGAGTAAAAACAAAATGAAAACAAACCAACAAGAGAGTCTCTATGTGGTCATTGAACATGCTAGAAGTCATAGCCAAATCTTGCTCAAATCACATCCTACTGCCTTCAAAAATGGAAAAAACACATTGGATATCCCTAAAGCAGATGGGATGGTCATGACTGGAATATCTGCTCCGTTAAGTTTGACCTGGGAGTAAACAATAATGAAATAATGCTAATAATCATTATTCTGTGTCACGCTGAATCTCCCTGAGAACTATGTTATGGGTAGGTACGTGCTCAGCCACTTGCACATTAATTTCACAAAGCAGGCTATTCCATTGATCAGATTAACTGGAGCACTCAATCATCGTAACAGACGGAAAGGGCCAGCCTTGTCACATTGTGTCACGCTGAATCTCCTTGAGAACTATGTTAAGGTCATGCTTGTCTGTGGAGTGCTCAGCCACTTGCACGCTAATTTCCTGAGCAGGCTGTTCCATTGATCGAATCAACTGCAACACTCGTCATCATAACCGACGGAGTGCCAGTAAATCACGATTCCTAACACAGGAACAACAAGGCCACAAATTTTGGGGGAAGACTATAGTCAATTACATCGACCACAGTATTTCACTGGTACTGTTTATTTCATGAACCTCAGAAGGACGAAAAGCAAAATGATTTCTACAGGATCTGAACCCATGCAGGGCATTTCATCAGGATCCTACTGATTTTGCCAATAAAGATTTTTAAGCACAAGTATGAATTCTGGGAGCTTGATGTATCTGACTAATTAGAATCTCATTAATTAACTCATATGTGATTTTACAGACCCCCCCCCCCTGAAGGGACATAGCTAAACCACTGGTGTCATTAAATCCATCACTCCACCATTTCTGACTAATAATAATAATTGGAGGGGGGGGGTACAAGAGCCTAACACATTGGGGACAGTACAAAGGCAAAATATATCTTTAAAAATTAACAAGAAACAGCTGTGTGGTAAGAAGTTTGCAACCCAACCAACATGATTCCAAGTTCAGTCCCACGGCATGGTACCTTGGGCAAGTATCTTCTATTATAGCACCAGGCCGACCAAAGCCATGTCACCTAATAGATGGAAACGGAAAGGTGTGTGTGTGTGTGTGTGTGTTTTCTTTAATGTCAGCTTGCCTTGGCACTGCGTGATAGTTGTCAGCAAGTGTCGATGTCATGCGAGCAGTGTCCTTCATTTCCAAAATTCTGTGAAAACATATCTGGTCGTGAGGAACTATAACCTGACTTAGCAATAGGAAGGGCACTCATAGCAAGATGCACTCAACTCTCACTTTCCTCCCTCAAGTGGTTCTTGAAGAAGTTGAGATTCACCAAACCTTTCAACTGTGACTACCACACAACTTCTTTTGTCAAAGAACACTAACCCACCCCCACCAACACCTACCCACCTCATGGTTGCCATAGGAAAAGTGGCAGTTCAGTCTTTACAATGGACATAACAGGCAGCCAGATCTATTCCCCACATGATAACACAAGTCATTAACCCATCAATTAACAATACAAGAATATTAAATAAGTGCAGAGAAAATAGTTTCATCACCCTGAATAGATAGATTCACTGCTGGTTGCTCCAGCATGGCCATGTGAATAATAATTGCTACTAACAGAGGAATGAGGCCAGGAATTTGAAAGAGAAGTGTTAGTCCATTAAATTGACTGGTACCTTATTTTGTCAATTTCTGAAGGGTGAAAGGCAAAGTTGACCTTGGTAGAATTTGATGTCAGAATGCAAAGACCCAGGACTATTATCACAAAGCATTTTATTGGATGTTCTAACAATTCTGCTACTCCACTGCTCTAATCAGGTGATCATAATAATAATAATAATCCTTTCTATTATAGGCACAAGGTCTGAAATTTTAGGGGGGAGAGGTATTGTTGATTACATCGACCCCAATACTTGACTGGTACCCGAAAGGATGAATAATTGTCGACCTCAGCAGAATTTGAACTCAGAACATGAAGACGGACGAAATGCCAAGAAGCATTTTGTCCAGCACACTAACAGTTCTGCCAGCTCACCACCTTAATAATAAGAAGAAAGGTTTCAAATTTGGGCACAAGGCCAGCAATTTCGGGGGTGGGGGTAAATCGATTCCATCGATCTCAGTGCTCAACTGGTACTTATTTTATCGACTCTGAAAAGCAAAGTCAACTTTGGCAGAATTTGACCTCAGAGCCTAAAGACGGACGAAATACCACTAAGCATTTTTGCCGCTGATGAAATACCACTAGGCATTCTGCCAGCTCACCACCTTAATAATAATAATAGTTTCAGATTTAGGCACAAGGCCAGCCATTTCAGGGGAGGAGTTTAGTCGATAACATCGACCCCAGTGTTAAACTGGTACTTATATTATCGACCCGGGAAGGATGAAAGGCAAAGTCGACCCCAGCGGCATTTGAACTCAGAACATAGAGATGGACTAAATGCCGCTAAGCATTTTGCTCGGCATGCTAACGATTCTGCCAGCTCACCATCTTAATAATAATAATAAAACCTACTAATGTATGCAGTGAGTTTCTTTGCCTTAGGTGTCAGGAAGACACCCAGCAAGAAATGGAAACAAGATTGAAGGGAGAAGAAAAACTAATAATAATAAAAAATAATAACGGTTTTAAATTTTGGCACAAGGCCAGCAATTTCAGGGGAGGGAGGAAGTAAGTTGATTACATCGGCCCCAGTGCTCCACTGGTTACTTATTTTATCAACCCCGAAAGGATGAAAGGCAAAGTCGACCTCAGTTGAATATGAACTCAGAATGTAAGGATGGCTGTGTCTGCTGATATGAATATAGCAGTTAAAGAACAGGAGAAAATAGGAAAATACCAAAACTTAGCAAGGGAAATGCAAAGATTGTGGAGGGCTTCTGCAAAAGTAATCCAAATAGTTATAGGTACTCTAAGTACCATTACCAACAGACTTGATATCTGTTCTATTAGGAACAACAGGGATTGTTTGAAAGGTCCTCAATATCTAAGTAAACTAGTTGTGACCCAATATCAAGGGCATTAATTCCAAATGTAACACATTTGTGCATACCATTAATAATAATAATAATAATAATATTAAACTGAAAAAAAAAAAACAGTCAAATAAAAAAAAATAATTCCATGTTCCACCCAGATAAGCGAAAGCAAAGAATTTGGAGCAAGCAGAGAAAGGAAGTTAATAAAATTTAGTTTGAATTGGTGAAGAGTAGCAGCAAATGGTTTGAAGTAGGTGAGAATATTGAAGGAGTAAGAAAGAGAGAGAAGTTGCAGGGAGATGTTTGAAGCAGTTAGTTTGTGTATGTAGGGAGAGACAGAGAGGTAATATTATCATCAAAAATATAGCCATGACAGTGTGTCATCTATAAAAATAGCTGCTTGACCTGAACTAAAAGTCAGAAATATTAACATTTCATGTGATTTTCAAGAAATTAATATTAAATACCATCAACAGCAATTTGAGGCAGAAATGATCAATATGTCCACTAACTAGGTTAGGGGGGTCATGTTGTCATCCAGCAAGTGACATGTAGTTAGATGACCATCAATGGGCATTTTTAACACCTTTTGGCCTTAAATTATGGTTTATAGAGTCTGATATCATTGTTATAAATAATGTGGTTTTCTAGCAGAGGCATAAAAGACTCAGAAAATCAATAGGGCAATATGAATGAACGAAGCAACTAAAACTCCAAATATTTTCAGGAATTACATGACAGACGATATTAAATTGATGTTTTTTTAAAACTAGTTTACAAATAACAACAGAACATTTACTGATGGGGTGAATCAATATTGATAGTAGGGTTCAAATTTATTGTAAATTTCATATTGACTTGGATTTTGAGTTTCACCTAACAGCTTATTCCACAAGACTGGTTGGATAATCTGTTAGGGAAAACTTTTAAGTCCCAATCAACCTGAATCTTACAATGAAACTCATAAAATCTAACATGGATGTTTTTTTTTTTGTTTTTTTTAAACTTCTTCACCTGAGAATGAAAGGAATTACAACTAATTGTATTGATAGCTTGGTATACTGTCATCTGAGAGGTGTACAGGCTATATCCCAACAGCTACAACAACACTATTCTGTGCAGTGTCTTTAACTAAAGCCTTTAATATTCACAGGTTTTAAATAGGTACCATGTAGAGGTATATTTATGGACACACATTGTATGGATACACCAAGTGTTGCATTTGTTACTTTGCAAGTACTGAGATCAAGTCTTCCTATAAACAGTGAAGAAACAGTTTAAGGAGTAGGGCTCACCAAAATTTATTAAAAGTTGATGTTTAATCTTATGTCAGATCTAGTTGAGCAAACCTATATTTTATAATTGTCGATCAATGTATCCAATGTGCGCTTCCTTTTTTTAAGATGGTAAGATGTGATTTGTTGGAGATTTGGTTGCTATTTCTTGTAGGCCAAGCAACCACAGAGAAACTATCAAGTTGGTTTATCTTCAAACCAACTGTAAAATAGTTAAACAAGTAATATAAAAGTATAACTTTAAGCCATATAGACATCAATAATGATGAAGAAACCACTCGACTAATACCTTTTTGACCCTAAACTATAATCACAAAATATCTCATAAAAACTAAAAGTGTGAAATATATCTTAGGACTTCAGGGTTAGAAGGTGGTGGTCATATAAAGAAGGTGAAGTGGTTCAATACTTTCCTTCACAGAACAACATTGTGTTTTACTAAACAAGGTGCCTGGCCACAACTGAAATAAATTATTTATTCACACAAACCAACAGTAGATAAACAGTACCTCTGGGGAATAGAATTATTGGGGTGATTCTCAGTTTCAGTATGTGATTAACTCCACCACATCACACCATCATAGAAGGGGTAAAGTGGGGAAGAACTTCTAGACTACTATTGTGTCTAATTATTTCTTACTTTGATGAACTACTCTATTGCCACTCTCTCCCTAAGCATGGCCAATACACACACACACACACACACACACACACACACACACACACACACACACACAGATAATGACCACATTATCTAATGTATCCTGCCTTTCCTTCAGATGTGATCTGCTATTTCTTACAGATGGAGAAACCATATAGAGACTTCCACTATGAGCTAAGTTGGTTATTTATAGTAATGATGTTTGAGAAAGCTGATAGATGGAGTGTGACAGCAACCATGACGACAACCATCCAACATGACAAATATAATCTGAACTCAAACAACCATCTCAACACTAAATACAATATACTCAGTCTCTTAACCATCTCTGCTACACTTATATCAACAATACTACCAACATTGATTCATAACATTTTATGTTGTGGACTAATTAACTTCTGAAGATTACAGTAAGATTTGAAATCTAAGGAAACTGGTAAGAGTCTATGTTGGTTAGAAAGTCAATAAGTTTGATTGATGTGAGGAATCTGAGTCTATTTCAGAGGTCAGCCCTCAAACAGGGGCAAAGGAAAACAAAGATATTGTTGGCCTGGTTGTCAATAGTGAATCAATCCCTTCAATGCTATAACCCAGACCAACAATACCATCTTTCTCTACTCTCCAGTGAAGGACAAAGCCTTGAAAGATTAGAATGTTTATTGCTTACACCAAACGATGTTCTACAAATTATCCTTACACAGGATAATTTGGAAATTTGGAAATATAAAATATCCTCAAACTCCTAACATTAGATTATGAATTAATAAGTTAGAACCAAATAGAAATACTTGTAAGTTAATTGTATTTTAAAATAAAAAGTTATTTCATGACATGTCAAAATAATTATTCATTTAAATTAATACCAAATTAGTTTTATAACCTATGGCCACAGTAATACTAGTGCACTGTAGAAATACCCTTTTTATCTGGAGGGTTTTTTTCTTAGTTTCATGTTATGTAGCTCCAGTCAGTTGTGATCTAACACTACATAGCTGACTGATGGGCTAGACATGATCCAGCAGTACTTATAGCATAAAGTTAATTGAATAACTACGTGTTTCAGATAACCAAAGTGCTCAGAGATTTCTAGTTCTCCAAATATCCTGTACCCTCATTTAATTGAGGACCACATTGTTCTCACAGAAATGTAGTGACATATAGGGTCAATGTGACAATATACGGTCAACATAGCAATATACAATCAATGTGACAATATGGTGGTTTTATATTTTCTCCACTGCTCAGTTTAATGCTGTAGGCCTTTCACAACAGAGCAGCCAAAGTAGACTTGGTCACAGTATGACCAGTGCTGCTCCTCTATGCTTATTATTCATAGTGTATATCCTAGCAAAGTGTTTGGGTCTAATGTTATTATATGTGTCTGAACTATTTGACAGAGATAGTGCTTTAAGGTAATGTTGTAGTAGTGTTCTGGAGTGTTGTGGAGGTGTTTGGACTGAATGGGAGAGTGTCACAGAAAAGGCATTGTAATAGCATTCTGGGATGTTGTAGCGGTGTCTGTTTATACACATGGGGGGGGGGGAAAGACTTGATTAGAATTTGCTGCAACAATAAACTTTGCACTTTGCAGTTCTAAGAATGTTCATTTGTGCATGTTGTCTGTGACTGTGGATGTATGCAGTCTTTGATGATGCCAACTGTGCTAGTTTGTATTGTTCGTAATTGGTTGTGATTTATTGAAGAGCTATTGGTGGGCACCCAGGTACGAGACTGGCATAATCATTGATGAATAATATAATATATATATTATGTTAGTTTAAATGTGAGATCAAATAAAGATTAAGCAGCAGAGAGGAAGTTAAAGCTGCTTTCATTATTAAACCAGTTACAGATTAATTAATGAACAACCTTGTAAAGTAATCAAACATTTCTGTTGAATAAGAAAACAGTAGTTGAAATATTAAAGAAACTTTTTAACATCTAGTTGGATTTGTTAATATGGTGAGGGTATTTAAGAATAAAAATTTGAATTAAGAGTGAATCTTTGAAAAAAAATTAGGAAAACTAAATGGAGGTTATGTGTGGAAAGTATGAAGTTTCTGTTAGAAGAAAAAATGATTAGTTAAGCAGTGTAACTTTACTGACCCTTGTGAATGTATCCTCCATGTTTATTAGAGAAGATGTCTTGGGCTCAGAGTTGACTGCAGCCTCTTTAGGGATCTCACGTGAGGGTTCTTTTGGCTGCAGCTCCTCATCTCTGCCCTGGCGTTGTTCTTTAGCAGCCTCGGCAGCTTTTAAAGCCAAGCAGTTAGCTTCATCCAAGTCATTTACCACCTGTAGGAGGGCCGGGAAAAAGAGGGCACAATACAATGAAAGTAGAGGAAAAATAGTGGCGGGGGGAAAAGAAGGGGCAACAAAACAGAAAGAAAGAAAGAAAGAAAGAGAGAAAGAAAAGGATAACAGATTGTGGAGAGAGTTATTATAAACATGCAAACAATACAAAATAATCAAGTGTTATGGTAGGGCAGTATTATATTGGCTGCAAAACAGTAGAATTACCTTGTTTGAATTCTGTGGGAGGGAAAAACGGTAATAAAACATGCAAGTATTATGAGCCATGCATCAGTTGAAAGACAGACAGACAGACAGACAGAAGAAAGGAACAGAAGTTCTGACATGCTACAATCCTGTTTTCGTCAGAGCTTAAATAGTTCTCATATGCAAGCTTTAATGTTTAAATCCAGTGTGCCTTTGCTCCATGATGCCTTTCAAACTAAATAACTGTATCATGCTGGCACTACAGACAGGTGACAGGGGTACCAAATGTGAGGCCGAAAATCCAGCCCATTCTGTGCAAACATAGCTGAAGGAAAATGCTTAAACAAATTCAACAAAAAAAGAAAATATAGAAATTACTGCTGAGGGTTACACTTTATAATGTGCATGTACGCATGTGTGTGCACATATATATATATATGTATGTATGTATAACATATATACACACAGCTATGGTGCTGTATTGACAAATATTTCTATTTAACAAAAAATAAATTTACACCTAAAACAAAGACACTTCAATACAATGAAATTAATTGTTCGTATTCAGTTCAAATTTGTAACACTTTAATATATATATATATTTTTTTTTTCTTGTTTCAGTCATTAGATGCCTTGAAGAATTTTGGTCAAATGAATCGACCCCAGTACTTATTATTTTCTTTTGTAAAGGCTGGTACTTATTCTATCGGTTTCTTTTGCCGAACCACTAAGTTATGGGGATGTAAGCACACTGAGACCGGTTGTCAAGCAGTGGTGGGGGACAAATACATAAACAAAGACAATATAATAAAGTACAAGTACTAAGATTGATATAATAAAGTACAAGTACTAAGATTGATACAATAAAGTACAAGTACTAAGATTGATACAATAAAGTACAAGTACTAAAATTGATATAATAAAGTACAAGTACTGAGATTAATATAATCAACTGCTCCTTCTCTGCTCAAAATTGCTGGCCTTGTTTCTAAATTTGAAGCAATTATCATCATCTTTTCTAACATATGCAAAATACCTCAGATTTCTGAAGAGAAAATAGCTGAACAAGATTAACGCCAGTTTTTGATTGGGATTATATTTTATTGACACCCCCCAGAAGAATAAAAGCAAAGTCAACCCAGGAAGGATTCAAAAGCAAAAATGAAAAAGCGGGCCAAAAAAAATAAAAATACTGAATGACATTTTGTGCAACACTCAATCCACCAATTCTAATTAAAACCAACAACAGTTAAAGCTGTTGTTGCTGCTAGGCTGTTACAAGATCTGACAATGTACCTTGTGGTATTTAACTGTGGCTTTTTACATTAGTTCAAGCCACAGCATACTGAAGTCAACTTTACTTTTTGTCCTTTGGAGAGTCAATAAAATAAAGTACCAGTCAAGTACTTGGAGTCAATCAATTTCACCCCTCATCCATTAAATCTGAGGCATTGGGCCTATGCCAAAACATTAATATTAAATAAGGCTTATTGAGCTGACAGAATCGGTAACATGCAGGACAAAATGCTTAGCGGTATTTTGTCTGTTTTTATGTTCTGAGTTCAAATTTCACTGAAGTCGACTTTGCCTTTCATCCTTTCGGGGGTCAATAAAATAAGTACCAGTTGAACACTGGGGTCGATGTAATTGACAACTCCTCCCCCGAACTTGCTGGCCTTGTGCCAAAATTTGAAACCAATATTTTTTTTATTATTGGAACTGTTGTTACAATTAGCATTAATTAATGTTGTTAATGACATAATTAATAAAGAACAGGCTTTTTATTGTTGCCAACTATTGAAATTGTTGGTGTTAAAATAACTACTACTTGTAGTAGTAGAAGTAGTAGTAGTATGTGCATATGTGTGACCTAGTGATTGATGATTAACCCTTTCACCGTCCCGTCCCCCCTATCGCTAAGTCAATTTTCTGTCAACAACAAACTTTGAAAAACTCGCCAACTCACACCACTGGCATGTGTTAGTTCTCAAAAAGCCCACCCGAGTATTCAGTGCCAGTTGTTATAAAAATGGGAATCAACAATCTAACTTGACTGGGACAAAGTTTTATTTTTTTTGCCGACTAAAGT
Source organism: Octopus rubescens (assembly GCA_027564515.1). NCBI lineage: Eukaryota > Metazoa > Mollusca > Cephalopoda > Octopoda > Octopodidae > Octopus > Octopus rubescens. The sequence continues at coordinate 81,749,074 of JAOPUL010004744.1, forward strand.
TGAATATGGCGGTGAAAGGGTTAACTCATTTGCTGCATCGGGGAGGCATTTTGTTTCACATTGTTGCTGTTTACTCAGCCATAAATGAGTACCAGCTGGTTGCAGGCACAGCACCCCCTTCTCTATCTCTCTCCCCTTCAAGCTGTCACTAGTCACAGGGGGGCGGTTAGTAAAAATGGTATCTACATCTACTTGTGACTACATAAGCTTCTAAAACAATAAGCAAAAGTATTGTACATGTTACTGAGATATACTCACTCACCAGTGACAACTAGTAGTGGTGGTGGTGGTGGTGGTATAACTAAAGGCTTGCTTCTATTTTCTTTTTCTAACCCACCCACACACCCTCATTGTATACTTCCTATTTCAATTTCCTTCTATTTCAATTTGCCAAGAATTCAACTCCGAGATAAAAATTTTAAAAAATAAACAGCCTCTGCTCACCAATTTTTGAAGTGTAAAAAAAGACTTGCTAAGAATCAGAAAATTAGTGACAAACAGAACTGAACAGAACCAAAAACTAAATTTTATTTTATTTGGATAAAAAAGAAAAAAAAAAATAGCAATGAACAAAAAGTTGGGGGAAGAGGGCGGGACCTAGAACACTCAACCACTTAAAATGGGTGAGATGTAAAATATATAAATAAAAAAATTAAAAAAAAAAGGAGATAGGGATAATAATAATTGGGGGGGGGGGGAGCCAGCCTAGATTTATAATTTTAACAGAAATTTGTTGGTTTGTAACATCCTGTGAAGAGAATCAGTGAGGAACTTTTTCAGCTTTTTTTTGTTTGTCTTTTCTTACCTATTAAGGAATTTACTGAAGGCTTTTGTTGTTTTTACTTGTTTTATACTTTGTTTTTCTTTTGAGTTTTTTTTTTTTTTTTTCTTTCAAAATTTTAAATTTGTAATTAAAAGATCACACGATAAAACTTAATAAATAAATTTGCCCATGTGTGAAAAGTAAAAAATTAAATTGAGAGGCTTGAGAGATAACATGGAGGTTATTAGGGAGTCTTGTGGTAACCCCTAACCTTCACCCATATTTCCAATTATACAATAAGGAGAATGAAATGGGAAGAGGAGAGAAAGATGGTGAGTAAGAAATAGAAAAAATAAACATTTTTGGAAAAGGATTTGTTTCGGTTTTTTTTAGGAGTGATATTTAACAGATCAATTAAAGTGTTTTAAGGTACTTAAATATTTGCCTCATCTTCAGAGTTGCAGCTGCTGTTACTGTTAGCATTGATGAAGTATCTACATAATGTGATATTGCTGTTAATGAGGGGATGCAGTTCTGGCCTTATTTTCGATGCTGTTGGTGGTGTCATTGATTAGCTCCAAGTAAGCCCTGCCACAACAGACCTATGATCAAAGACATCCCAATCATGACCATCGTGTTTGGGTATTTTCAGACATAATACTGGGAGGGGGGCTGTAGGGCAGTGGTTCTCAACTATTTTTTGCCTATGGATCCCATTGATTCCTATTTTGCTCAAGTGGACCCCCATAAGCCAGTCAATGTTTTTAAAAATCCCATTATATTTTTATAATATTATTAGGAATTGCACAAAAAAGTTGTTAAAGCATTTGGTCTATTGTAGAAATATAACCAATTTATTGCACATAAGTTTTGACAACGAAACCTTATAGGGACCCCCAAAGGTCATATGGGCTTCAGTTGAGAACCACTATTGTAGGGGTTGCTTGAGGGAGGGAGATTTGGTAACTATTTCTAGTAGATCAAGCAACTACATAAAAACTACTTCATTAGTGTTTTGGTGGTGTGGTTAGTATTGTTAATGTTATTTAACCCCAAATCAATCCTGAACAAGCAGGTCAATCCAGATATGTCTAACCTACCTTTTTGTATATTTATGATTATGTTGCCCAATATATCTTTCTTTTTGAAAGATAAGATGTGATTTAATGGAGATTAATATACTAATGTGTCAATAAATACAACAAGCAAATAACCTATTATTTATTATATTGTATTTATTATATTTATTATTATATTTGGGTTATTTATTTTTGTACCTTGGAGATGATCGTAGTTTTGTTTTGATTTCCAACAATTAAATAAATCTCTACCATAAATATTTTCATCATATAGGTTTCTCTCGTTCTTTATTTCTAGATAAATACCTTGTATCGTACTACATAGTATTATTTTTTGTGAAATGATACTTGTATGAGCGTTTTTATGGGTCTCACTGGGTTCATGTAACCCATATATTGTGAATTAATCTACAGGGTGAATTGAAAGTAACTCCCTATTTTAAAATTCTTATAATTTATTTCTTAACTATAATTTTCACAAGAAATGAATATGAGAAGAAAACGTATATATAGAAGGGAGTTTTATTTAAAATTCGATATGGGCATCAGCATTCACCACCAGCTCTGAAGCTGCCCAGGAACCGCATCAACTGATTTCACCAGGAACTCTTGTGCGATGGAAGACATAACTTCTCATATTCGCCCTTCAAGTTCTTCTAAAGTCATCAGTTTGAGAGAGTAGACTTGCTCTTTTAACCAAACCCAAACAAAAAAGTCGCAAGGTGTTACATCAGGGCTTCTGATTGGCCACTCATGCAGACCACAACAACCCATCTATCTCCCAGGGAAGTAGGCATCACGAACAACAATAGCAAAATGTGGAAGAGCGCATGAAAATCAAGTATTCAATATTCTCCCAAGTACTGATAACTGGCCAGATTTCATCTTGCAGCATGGTGAGGTACAGGGAGCTACTTTTCAATCACCCTGTGTGTATGTATATGTATATATATATAATGTCCTTCACTTTTAAGGTCACAACATGTGATTTGGTTGCTGTTTCTAGCAGGTCACTATCTAATTCAACAACTTCACATTCCTGTTTTTATTGCTACCTGCTGGTATCATTCTTTGCAGTTGTTGGTGGGGGGTGGGGCAACAATATTGGTGTTGGTTATAAGGAGTAGTAATGGTGATAGTGACTGTAGTAGTAGCTGTAGTGGTAATGCTGTCTAATTGTAACAGCTGTCAACAAAGGTGGCAATCTTCTACATGGTTGCTCAACCTGCTAGAAACAGCAGCTGAACTACCCCCAATACCCTCACACTCTGAATAAAGAAGATCATGTTAACCAATGTAGTCCTGGATGATCATGTCTGAAACAGCTCTCAGATCATAAGTCTGTTAAGCCATGGTTGACTAGCTTTTTCTTTTTTTAACTTACTGCACCCAGAGAAAGATTTGAGCAGGGCCTGGAGTGCTGGCACAAGAAGGGTGATGATGAGAAGAGAAATTAGGGGAGGGGGGTCTGAGGCACAAGGGCTGATATAGGACTGGCAGAAAAGATAAAGAGAAAAGGAACAGACCACTCATGAGCCATAGGGTGGAGGGCTGAAGTGTGTCTGTCAGTAGCTTTATGTCAGTCATTTGAGTATCCCTTTCTTGAATACAGTCTACAGATGAAACAACAATAATTAGCCCCACTTCAATAAATGGGTGAACCATCATTTACAGAAAGACCCAACAGTCAAGAATTATAGTGTCACAGAATAAACACACCAATGTGTGTGTATGTGTGAGTGAGAGAGACATTCCTGTCTCCATGCTCCCTCCTATTCTTAGATATGTTACCTTGAGGCTTTGTTCTAGCACCTCATCACCACCATATTTACCTCTTTGTTGCACCACTCCAACCATACCCATCCATTCACATAAAATGCAAAGTGGCCAATGGATCTCCTCTACAAGAGCAAACCTGTCCCTACTCCTTCCTTCATAGATTAATCTTTCAACACCTCACACAAAGTAACCACTATCTCCTATTTCCCCTTTCAAGGGGGGAGGCTCTTTAGTCATGCAGGTTACAAGGTGACTTCACTGGTGTTGGTGCCATGTAAAAAGTACCCAGGGTACTCTGTAACGTGGTTAGTGTTAGGAAGGACATCCGGTCATAGAAACCATGTGAAAACTGAGTCACTAAAGCAATACTTAGTCCTCCAGCCCATTGGGTCCTTGTCAAACCGTCCAACCCATGCCAACATGAAAAGTGAATGTAAAAATGATGATGATGATTATTCAGAAGATATATCACACTGGATTAGACACATGGTCTCTACTTTTATAATAATCAACACAGTTTATACACAGTTTTCTAAGGTAAAGCACACAACAGCTACATTAAGAATTACATGCACAACAAATCTGGTATGTGCCAACTTGAGTATGTGCATATGTACATGTATATGTATATATGTGCATATATCTGTAATTATATCAGTGTGTAGCCTAACAATGCAGTTCTGTATATAAACACATGCCATTTCAGTCTTTACTGGAGTTTTGTGCTTTAAAACGTGTGTGTGAGTGTGTCCGTGCGCGCACACGCACTGCCCTACCTCTTCCTGTGTTTTACAAATGCCAACCAAGACATAAGACAGTAAATAAAAATGGTGCAACTTTCAAAAGTCATGTAAACATTTTGTCAGCATTTTGAAAACACCAAAATATCAACCACAAAACAGAGAAAGTTCTCAAAGAAAGGTTAGGATAAGGTGTGTGTGTGTGTGTGTGAGAGATAGAGAGATATGGCATACAAAACCCATACATACAGACCCACACAACCAATCACACATGGAACTATAAACACACTACCAAATACACATACACACACACACACACAACAATTAATTCTCCTTCATCACAAGGTTGCTCAATCTGCTAGAAATAGCAGCCAACCCTCCATCATAACCCCACTATCATAAAGAGATTGGACAATGTAGTACTATACTTCTCTCACATCAGAAATGCCTTTCATCATAGAACAACATAAGTCAGGTTGATCTGGGAGCTAATCAATACACATAGAACCTCATGCACACACACAAACACACACAATTGAACATTAGACTATATGACCCTTGGTGGGGGGGGGTGTTACATGAGATTTTGTTAAAATTTATGTGCAATAATTTAGTTATATTTCTACAATACACAAAATATTTTAATTTTTTTATACCATTTCTCATAATATTTAATTATAAAAATATAATAGAATTTTATAAAAACATCAAATGGATTTGAGAGTCCACCCAAGTAGAATAGGAATCAAAGGGGTCCATAGGCAAAAAATGATTGAGAACTACTGATTTAGACCAAAATTAATCAGGTGTAAAACCATTTCTGCTATCTGGTGGGTATCATGAATACCAGTAATTAACCTTGGTTCATAGTATTTTAATGGTAATAATGTGATTGACTAATGGGCTGAGTGGATCTTGAAATACACAGAATGGTAATCATCATCATCATCATTTAATGTCTGTTTTCCATGCTGGCATGGGTTAGACGGTTTGACTGGAAACTGGCAAGCTG